>JAQSEB010000203.1:600000-918118 GCA_030063045.1 Pratylenchus scribneri
TTCAGCAGCACAAAATTTTGGAAATTTATATTTTTTGCAATTTTAAGCAACGGAATGATAAATTTTTGAGTTTAATAAAATTTTTTTTATCATTTTTTGCCTTTTAATATCAAAAAATTGATTTTTCATTTGCATATAATGTGCATATTTTGGAATTTTTTGGCATATTTGGTGCATATTTTGGCCTTTTTTGGTGCATATATATGCGCATATATTGGCACTTTTCGGTGCCTAAAAATCCGGTCCCTATTTATAACATTATATTCTTCCCTCTTCAATTCATTCATTTTGTGCGATAATTGCCTTCAAAATTTGATCCAACAATTCCGCATGATTTCCCTCGACCAACATTTTCCATCCCTCCGATTCCAAAACCAAAGCTGCATTGTCAGAGATGTAGTTTAATGCCTTGGTTTTGAGTATTTCAACAGAATGACGATTGGCCAAAACCAGCATTGCACAAACATTCAAACTCAAACAGTCCATCTGTTTAGTAAAAATATAAAAAGGAAATGAAATACATTTAATATGCCTTATTAAATCCAGCGATTTGGAATTGGTCGGCAGCCTTCACTAATTCATCCATCGCCATTCTATTTTGTTTCGGTGTTGTTCCGCTGTAGCTGTAAATTATACATTTTTAAATATTCGTTTTAAAAAAATTTGCCTACATGAATTCGAGCATTTGTCCAAGCACCGGGGTTTTGATGTCCTTAACATTGATAATTCCTTCTTTTGCTTCAACTATTTCTTGCTCGAACATTGCCCGAAAAACAGGGGAACGGCTGGCCAAAATGCCCTTATGTGCCTTAAAAAGTCAATCGGAAATGACATATAATTTACATTTTTTACTTTGAATTCTTTCCCATCTTCAGCGACTAATGTGCAATCCGTGAATAAACCCTGCTTGAACAAATTGACAATGTCTTCCTCCAAATCGGTTTTACTATGTGAAGAAAATAAAGAAGAAAAACCGCGAGCAAGGCGATATCGACATAGACTATGTGTACATTGATTCACTACACTACATAATATATATTTAATTTTTTTACTCGAATTTCCATGTATTGACAATTGTCTTCGCAATTTGATCGAACAATTTCGCATGATTTCCTTCCACCAACATTTTCCATCCATCGGATTCAATCACCTTTGAAATTAGAATATTATTTAGATTAAGATGGGTGTTAAAAAACGACACATATTTTCACCTTATTTATAATTTTAAATTATTAAATTTTTATATCTTTAGTATCTAATATGCTTTTATCTATAATCATTTATGAAATGAAATTGAAATAAAATCGATTTTATAAGTTTTTGTAAATAAATATTAATTGATAAATTTGACAAGTTTTTAATGATAAATTAGGTGCTTTTACAAATATTTAATTCCTGAAAATAATTTTTCTCATTTATGATATTTTCACCTTTTTTGCATTCTTCTGTATATAATTGATTGCCTCAATCTCGAGATATTCGGCTGAATGCTGTTTGGCCAATATTAGTATTTCACAAACATTCTCATTTCCCATTGTATTGGGCAATCCTTCAAAAATTGCCATTAAAATTCGATCAAATAATTTCGGAAAATTGCCATCGACCAATATTTTCCATCCATCAGATTTCATCACCTTTTTGACATTGTTAAATTATTTCATTATATATGACACTTTTATTAAATTTTGAAATCTCGGCTTCTAGGTATCATATTGACTCAAGAATAGTAATTTGCTTCTGCCAGCTCTTACCCCGGAGCTGAAAAAATTTTAGGGGGTCGGAGCCAGGAGCCATAGCCAGAGTCATAAAATTCGAAAGGCATAAAGAGAGAATTGCTCAAGAATAGTCTCATTCGATTCGGCATGTTCGATTTAGTCTATGAAATTTTAATTTCAGACTGTTATGTTTTATGTTATTGTCTAGTACACTTTCTATTAGATTCCTATTCTGTTCCGAGCCCTACCCCAAAACAGTCTGAAATTGAAATTTCATAGAGTAAATCGACTATGCCCAGCAAATGAGCCTACTCACGATTCTGTATTACATCTAGAGCCGAGATTTCAAAATTGCCCATGCCCAGCTAAAAACCTTGGCAATTCTGCGGGGATTGCCCAATTCCAAGATCGCCCGTACCCAATATATGTATTATTTTTTCACCTCTTTTGCACGAATCTTGATGTATCCGATTGCAATGACGATGAGATTGTGATGTTCGGTGGAATTGCGATTGGCCAAAACCAACAATTCACAAACATTCTCATCCCAAATTGTACAAATACCCCCAGAAATTGCCTTCAAAATTTGATCGAGTAAATCATCGAAATTGCCTTCCACCAGCATTTTCCACCCATCAGATTTCATCACCTTTAAAAATAATAAAATTACTTATTTTATTTATGAATTGCTTAACCATTTTTGCATGTATTTGGATGAATCGGATGGCACTCGTCTTGAGATATTTAACACAATGGCGATCAGCAAAAACCAGCAATTCACAAACATTTTCAATGCTAATTGAATTGTTTAATTTTTGTTCACAGAGGACCTTAATGGAAAAATAAATAAAAATAAATCGATTTACCAAAATTTACCTTCAATTTGTCAAGTTCATATTGGTCGGCAGCCTCCAACAAATCCATTGCCATTTCTCCCAGTTTTGGTGCTTGCGCACTATACCTGAAAATTATACTTTTTTTAAATATTTATTTTAATTTTCAAACATGAATTTCAGCATTTGTTCAAGCACCGGGGATTTGATGTTCTTAATATTGACAATTCCTTCTTTCGACTCGACCATTTGGTTTTCGAACATTGCGCGAAAAACTGGTGATTGGCATGCCAAAACTCCTTTATGAGCCTAAAATTTGACAAAAGATTTAGCCAATATTTTACTTTTTACCTTGAATTTGTTCCCATCCTCGGCGACCAAGGTACAATCCGGGAATAAACTCTGCTCAAACAAATTGCCCATTTTTTCCACAAAATTAGCCACAGCCATAATGATAATGATTATATTTTGTTTTAGATACGAAAGATGAAGCTTAATAAATATTTGAATGAAAAGTTCGATATGGTTTAAAATTTCTATAAAAGTGCATAATTTAAAATTATATTGACCTAAGATTATTTTTTAGACTTTTATTTTCAACATTTCTGTTAATGACCTATAAGTGGACCCCATTCAAAAAATGATGGTAGATAACCGACAAGTACGTTAAATTCTCATTTTTTTACATCAACTTTAATGGCCATAACTTTTTTAATTTTTGAATTTTTTGAAAAACTAATGGCATATTTATGATCCTGGCATCAAGACGCGTCGATTGAGGTATCGATCGAAAAAATTGATCCACAAGTTCAAGTTTTCGGGATTTCGTCCCATTTTCTCCTTTTCGCTACTTCATCTTTTCGGGACTTCGTCCACTTCCCTTTATTCGGGACTTCGTCTTTCGGGACTTCGGGGGTATACGGAAATGGACCCAATGAAAGAGTGAAAAATTCAAAATATTTTGCCTAATTAAAATATCCCTTTTACTAATCATTCAAAAAATAAAATCATTTGCTTCAGGGGAAACCGCTCTCCAATAAAATGTGGGCCAATATGACAAAAAGAGGGGTGTATGGGAGAAATCTTTTTATTATTTGTTGGAATAATTAGAAATAAAAATAATTGGTTAGGGCATTTGCATTGAAGGAACAACAAAATGAACAAAGAATTAAATCTCCTCCATCAAATTTTACTTTTTTAATTTGAAGAAATATTATTCAAATTATTTGCCCCAGGCAACATCATCGGTGATCAGTACACTGAAGTTTGACTAATTGATTTTTGAGGATGCCATTGTCCAAAAATATAAAATGAAATACAACTGACGCACTGCTGATGGATTATTTATTTTGGAATTGTACAAATATAGATAAAAATTTATGGTGGCATATAAATATAAAATATCAATCAATGCCATTGATGAATAATGGAAATTATGAATTATTTCAATTTAAAATTATTGTAAAAATTAAATTTTCCCATTCTTCTTATTCTAAATTTCTTTTTTCTTCTATAAAATTGTCCTAAATTATTTGTTGTCCTATTTTGAGTGATTTTGAGAACAAAGAAGATATGAGTCATTCTTGCTCAATTGTTAAGCATTCTCATCCCAATGAAAAGAATTCGACTAGCCTTTATTGATATAAAAAAAGAGGAGGAAAAGCATCCTTTTTATCTTTTTGTCTGCTTGGTTCATTTTTATACAAAAAATTGAGAAAAAATCTGTCTTCCATTACGAAAATTATTAGTTAGGAAATGAATAATAGGGTGTGGATGTTCATTGATCATTGTTCGTACAAATGAGAATTTTTAAGCCTCCAAATTCTATTCAATTTTGTCACTCCAAGTTCCTTCAAAATTTACAATGTCTTTTTCAATTAGCCGCTCCATTTTGCCTGCATTTAGTGCCTTATTTTTTCTAATTTTCTCGATCCAGGTAATCCAAAAAGAAAAAAATCGTAAAATGAATTTTTTAGAATCATTTTGTTTCTGCCAAATTTGGGAAGGCCTACAACATTTATGAAAAATTGGAAAAGGCCGATTTCAAATGTCTTCTCCCATATGGGGAAGTGCCAGTGATCAGAATTTATGCTGGAGGAAATGTTGATCAAAATGGAATAAAAAATATTGAGAATGCTCAAGCCGGTTAGTTTCGGCATTGGCGCATATATTAAGGCTTAATTATTATAGAAAGATGTTTTATTATTATCACAAAATAGAATCTTAGTACTGCCAGGCCAATGAGTATTTGAGTTATTCTTTTGGTCATAACTCAAAAAATAAGAGGAAGTAACCAATTAATAAAGGTTATATGAGTTTCGAATGCCAAAAATCCTCTATTTAAAAAGGGTTTAATAATTTTTTGAAAGCTTAAAACAGTTTAAGCCATTCGTGCTCAAACAATAAATTTTTTAAATAAAATTTCATAAAATTTATAAAATCACTTTCCCAGATTGGTTAATCCCTTAATGAAGAGTTTTCTATAAATAAACAATTTATTCATTAATCTTTCTAGCCGGGTACACGGGCACTGAAGTTTATGTCCAGCCAGCGGTTTTAATCTCATCAAAATCGGGTTCCCAACAATTTGAAGAGGCCTATAAATTTGTGAATGACATATATCCAGTCCAGAGAATTTGGTTATTTGTGAGTTAATTATATATATCTAAAAGGGTTAGCATGTCATCTCAAACCTAGCAAAACCCACCACATATTTTCTAGGCCACCTTGCATATCGAACCCCTCGATAGGCATATAAACCCACCTATCTCAATTCTCAACAAATTCAATTAAATATATTGTTCAATTAGATTAAGAGAGAAGATTGACATCAAAATAATTAATTTATAATTCGCCAGAAATTTATGATCAAAAAATAAAACTTTCCAATTCTGATGTATTTTAATGTTTTTTGTTCTTAGCATTTTGCCAATTTCTATCAAATCCATTAATTATTTCCCTCTTTATTAGGCAAAATTTTGCTGTGCTAATTTTACTTATTTTTAAAGAATATAATTTTCTTAGGTCACGGATCCTCGAACTTGGACCACAAATCCCAAGGCAAATTTGCAATTTATTCGAGATTTTGTTAGAGCTGGAAAAACAAAGAATGTTGTTGTCGGCATTTATACAAGTTGGTATGATTGGTTGCTGATTATGGGCGACTATAAGGAATTGCAAAATGATTGTGCTGAAGGCAATTGCCCACTTTGGTAAGTTTACAAAAATTTTGTGTGCAGTAAATCACAACTAATATATTCTCGATTTTTTGGTCATTCATAAATAAATATTTGCTAAAGCGAAAGATCAAATTTTCATTTTACGGTACACAAAATTGTTTGAATCAAAATCAAATAATAATCAAGTTGAGGAACATTCAGAATTAAAAAATAATTGTAAAAAAAGTTCAACATTTTAATTATAAAATGCAAATTTTAAATTAAAAATTTTTAAGCTATTAATTTGTTCATCCAATAATAGCAATTTTCCGTTTTTTAGTGAGAATTTAAGATTAAAATTGGTCAGAACAGAATATTCAAAAGCTATGTTCCTCCAAAATCCAGAAACCCCTACAATAATAAAAATTTCTTTTGACATTAAATATTTGAATGCGATTGTTTACTTCTCGACAGGTATTGGCATACATTTGGTCAAGGCCGAAACGCACAAACTTCACAGGATTTTGCCGATTTCAGACCTTTTGGCTCTTGGAAAACGCCAGCCGTCAAAGAATATGGCATATTTTTTGAATTTTAAATCGAATTTTTTATAATTTTTTTAGACATTGTTGATAATCAAATTTGCGGACGCAATTTGAATTGGAGCGTTTTTTCACTTTCAAAAAACAAAATTCGGTCAATGCCAAATAGAAGAGGAATTTTTAATAGAAAGATTGAAGTAGCTAATAATGTCGAAATGAAGTACAAATTTATTATTGGAAATGCTTTTTAAAATTTTTTTGTATGTTGAAGAAATAATTAATAAAAAAAATTTAGATCTCGATTGTCCATAAATATTAATTTCTCGCTTATTGGCAGAGCATTCACTAACAATTTATCTGAACGGATCGCTAAATCTAGTTATGAAAATTTTGTTATCAAAATATCAACATCATTTTTGGGCGATAAAACATAGCCAATTTAAATTCACTTAAAACCTATCAATCAATTCAGATATTCTCTCCCTATCCTAAATTTTAAATTCTAGCTCTAACATTAAAGATAAGATAGATATATTTTATTTATTTTTCATAAGCAAAAAATATTAATTAAATTTCAATAATATGGAAATATATATTTATATTTTATTCACACAATAAAATAAATCAAAAACATCAATAATGCCAAAAATAATAAAAAGAAGAAATAGAATAATAGCAAAAATTTTTTATTAAGGAAAATAAATTGAAGAAAAAACATTGTGCATAAATTGATGAAGGTGAATTGTAGAATGGAATGTGGAAAGACCCGTATTTGGGGAAGGTAGAAAAATTCATGCAAAAATTCAAGGCACAATTTGGATGGCAGTCAATGTAAAACTTGCAACCGAATTTTGCCAATCCCCTTCATTTAGGCCAATTTGAATTGAGCTAACATTTTGCAATGAATTATTTTCAGCAATTAACAAGAAATGATCGAGCTTTTGGCCATAGAATGTTGAATTTCTCTTGGATTGTGCAATTCGAACATGCAAAAGGGAATTGGGCAACATGGGAAGCACAATGGACAATGGAGATTGAAAATTGATTGAAAAGAATATGCGAAGACCTGCGAAAAATGGGAATGGATTATTATTATTAAGGAAAGTAAGTTGGAAAAAATTTAAAGACCCGAATTTTGTGTATTAAATTAATTTTTCAATTGAATTCGTATTTTAACAAATTTAGTAATCATATTTTAAAGCCCTTAATTGGGATTAGTTAATTAGAGATAGACTTAGTGATTTGTGGAAAATTGTAAAAAAGTTATGAGACCAAAAAAAGCTGTAAAATAGGCCAAAATTTAACAATTTTTGTTTTTGGCTATAACTTTCTGCTGGGCAATTGTATTGTATCAAAATGTCTACATAAAAATCCATAAGGTATAAAGCTTTTTATTAATAGCTTATTTCCGAACTTTGCTATTGTGTAAAATTCGGCTGGAAATTTCAGAAATTTTATGTAAAATTATTTAGGGATTATCATAATAGTTTCTTATGTCTAAATTTGGGGATATGTGATGGAAAAATTTGACGGTAGATAACCGAAAATACCGAAATTTTTTCCCCATTTATTCTCACCTCGAAGTTGTTCCAATTTATTTGGTCCATCAAATTCAATTGTCATTAACCAATTTTCACTACAATTTTTTCTTTTTCTGCTCAAATCCATTCGCAATGGCACAAATCTTTCGTAAAGTGCCTGCATCTTTCCCGTCAATTCCCCACTGCTAATGTTGTTTGCATCAATGAATTTGCTTGCCAATGGATTTCCACTTTTGACAATTTCAATTTTTCCATTTTTGTAAAAATCTTTTTCAAATAATTTTTGCACTTTTCCTGACAATGATGAATGCTTGCCGATATGTTGGAAAATGGGTGGCTTCCGTTTGAAAAGGAAAACATTTTCGATCTGCGAAAAAAGATTGAAAAATTATTGAATTCGTGATTGGAAGAAGAAAGGCATGAAAAGGGCACTTTAGTCCCTGCTCAATGCTCTTTAATAACTTAACAAGTTCTGTACACAAATTTGTTGATTTTAGTTACAAAGTAACTACTAACAAGCTACTTTTGGCTATCTAATTTAATATTATTAATTTTATTTAAATTATTTCATAATTGATGGAGTTGTTACCATAAAATTATTAAAATGATCTTATCAAAATAACCATCATTTCAGAACCAATTTAAATAAATTTAATATCATTAAATAGCCAATAATCTGATATTTAATTTGATATAGAAATCAACAAAATTGGTAGATGGCGATGAATTGATTTGGTTACTTACAAGTTGACAGTGAAAAGTTAGTCCGGCTATTTTGTCTTCTTATTATATAAAAGAAGCCTTTTATCTGCCCAACATGTTGGCTCTTCAAGGGTTTATTTTTAATTAAAAAATATGAAATTTTGGAGATTTTATGGCCAGAAATTCAAAAGAAAATTTCATAGAATTTTAAGATTTCTGGCTACAACCTGGCACAAAAATTTTCAATATTTATTTGATTAATAAAACATTAGTATATTGCCTATTAGATGCTATTATAAATGTGCTCTTCAAACTTCTAAAATGCCCCAAGAAGAATTAACCAACCTTTTTGTAGCAATTTTTTTCGTCTAAGCTACAGAATTTTGCTTGTAGAACATTTGGAAGGATCCAATCGACGGGAAGTGCCTTGTAAAGGAGAAGAATGAAATGGGCCAAATGGAGAAGATCATCATCTACAGAAGGAGAGAAATTTTACAGATAGAATCTAATTTTTTTTCAAAATTTCCTGAATATCTTAATTATGGTAAAATTTATGTTGTTATTTATGTAACAAAATGGAGATTTCAAAAAATTTTTAATTTTGAGAACATTTTCTTAGGAATATTCAGGAAATCTATAAGCAATTTGACTCTGTTTTTTTTCCACTTTATGTCATTTCAACGTTTACCATTGAGAATTGGTCACATATGACAAATGTTGGCATTACCTTACCAAGATTGCCAAATATGAATAATTCATTAATATCTTCCAAAGATACACAAGAAAAAATTTTGAAAAATTTTAGAGTTCTCATTTAAACGACATAAATTCTTTGAATTTAAAATAAAAATTTACTATTGTGGAACATTCGGCCAATAAAACCCAAATTGGAGAATTCATTGACGAAAAAGCCAGGATGAGAATGTGAAAATCGACGCAATTCGCTGATAAAATCTGTCAAAAAATATGAATAAATGAAAGTTTAATGACTATCCGAATTTTGTGCATTGGCCAATATTCTTAGAAATAATCTTTCAAGCTATTGAATGAAAATTTGAAATCATTGGCCCAGGGTTAAGCTTCTTCTTAAAATATTTCATAAAAATAAGTGATCAAAATTAGCCTCGAAATTTTGGCATAAAAAAACAAAATGTCCAATTTTGTCCTATTTTCCTGCTGCTTCGGTCATAATATTTTGCCTCTTAATTTTACTTATTCTTTTCTCATTTTCCACTTACCTCATAGATCATTAAACAATTTGCTAACTTTAAACTAATTATTAATTGCTAAATTCATCTTTTTAGCTAAATTCGGATGCAGAAATTTCGTTTCCACCAACTTGGTACGGTGAGGATATCATCTTCCAGCTGGACATAGAATCGGGCATTTGGCCTTTCCAAATTGACATGGAACATGGCAAATGCATAATCCAAGCATTGTTTTGTTCGCCAACGCATTCTCTCTGGAGGATCGCCAAGTGTTGGTGAAATGTGCTCCAAATCGGGTGGAAACCTTTAAATAAAAATATTATATTTTTTTAATTATCAAGTGAAAGTTTCCGAATTTTACGCAATAAATCAATTTTTCAATTTCAAGTTTAGCAAATTTTGTATCATTCTATCGCATTGAAAAATATTTGTACCGGTGATGGGGGAAAAAGTATCGAGATAATATTAATTTGCCGAAAAAATAATTAATTTGCCGAAAATCTTTCATGTCTAAAAATATTATATTTTTGAGGTCATATAACTTGACGATAACTATGTATCAGGGCTCAGGGCCAGGTACAGGACAAGATGAGATTAGGGGCTAAGGGTTAGGGAATCTTTAAGAAGTTTGATTTGGCCAAGTCCCAAGTTATATGATATGGCCTCAAAATATATTATTTGACACGAAAAAATTTATGTATAAATTCAATCATTTTTATGTGAATTAATAGACTCCCAAAAAGTATTTGCACAGGTGACGCGGAATAAAGTATCTGGAACGGTGACGCGGAATAAAGTATCTGGAACGGTGACGCGGAATAAAGTATCTGGAACGGTGACGCGGAATAAAGTATCTGGAACGGTGACGCGGAATAAAGTATCTGGAACGGTGACGCGGAATAAAGTATCTGGAACGGTGACGCGGAATAAAGTATCTGGAACGGTGACGCGGAATAAAGTATCTGGAACGGTGACGCGGAATAAAGTATCTGGAACGGTGACGCGGAAATGTCCCCATTTTATAGGCTTACTTTACTTCTTGAGAACGGTGATGCGGTAAAAAATTATCGGAATGATCAATCTTGACTGGCTTCGGAACTCAAAAAGCCGGAATTCCGGCATTCGGGATTCCGAACCCAGCCCTGTTGGCAATTGCAGTAATTTATTTGGCAAATTAAATATTTCTCATTTAATAATTATAATCTCTTTTGGTTTTTTGGCATTCTAGTTAATTAAAGTTGATTAATCATTTGACATAAAAATGCACTATCAAGTATCAATTCTCTAAGATTTATGATAATGGTCAATATTCGAAATTGCGATTTACATTAAAAATTTGGCTATTTTTAATTTAAATTTCTACAAAAATTTTACCATTCTTTGGGCGGCCTTATCACCTCGATTAAGCCTTGATCTATTTCTTTGGCAAATTTGTCTGCAATTTGTTTCGCAGTTTTGTTAATTTTCTCATCCATTTTTTGATCCCATGGATTTTCGCTGAGCATGACCACAATTTGAACAAAATGTTTTTCTTCCTCCCCAATATTTTGCACCAAATTTTGAAGAGTATCCGTCAAATAATTTTGCTATAAAAAATTGATAATAATTATTCAGTGAATTAAACAAATTAAAATTATTATTTTAGGAGTTTTCCTAGTTTTGGAAAATCGATAGGGAAGTCAATACCATCAATTTTAAGCAAGAAGTCAATCTTGTTTATAATTCACGCGGCGTTAATCAATCTTAAAAATGATATAACATTGAAAAGTCCAAAGTGTTCTCTAAAATTTTCCTTTTTGCATTTTGTGACAGATTTAAAAGCTGAATAATTTTGAGTGTACCGATACTGAGTTTTTCGAAGGAAAGTAAATTATTTCTTAAATTAATTTTTTTACAAAAATTAGTAGGCTACTTTTAGAGGATTTAAAGCTTTCGAATGACATATTCTCTTTCTAAATTAGCTGTTTCTTTGTTGAGCTACAGTCAAAATAATGTCCCTTTGTATTGAAATGATTGTCTTGAAAACATGTTGTTTAATATTTCATTACTTTTAATTATTTTATTTTTCGTTATTTTAAATATTATTTTAATTTGAATATTCATTTTCAGCGTTGTTCCCTCCATTTTCTCACCTCATTTCGACTTGTACTTGGAATTAGCAAAACAATTTCAGGCGGGGAACGCAACAAATTGTCAGCCTTCAAAAGCACTTTAGCATTTAGGCTAGTCAAATTGCGATAGGCAGGTCGTCTCAAATGTGGTAGAAATTGTTTGATAAGGACCGGGTCAATTTTATTTTCATTGTTATTTTCTTCTTCCTCCTCCTCATTTGTATCAAACCAAAGACCTTTGCCAATTGGAATTGCCGAATTATTTTTGTTTTGTTTTTCCATTTTCGATGACAACGAATTCAATTTCAAATATATTGGATTAGATTGATCCATTTGTTGAAATGGCGTTCGATTTGTTTGTAGGAATGCTGAAAATTTTAATAAAATTTTAGTTTTTTCTTCTTTATTTGATTTGAGCACCGGCCAAATTTTTAGGATATTATAAAAAATTTTAGCCCAGTTTTAGCCTATTTTGCCGCTTATTTTGATCATAATTGTTCGCATTTACATCAAAAAATTTTACTCTAACCAATCAACCCAATCGAAAAATGGTTTTCGCTAAATTTTAAACTAATATTCATTTAAAATTAAAAATTTAGGGTCTATTTTGGCTTTTTTGTCTTAACTTTTTGCAAATATTTCCATTAAATAAAATATATTTTTGATTTATTCATCCCTCTTCAATCCAATGACTATATAACAAATTTAAATTTGCTAAATTTTAAGCTAATTTTCACATTAAATTATTATTTTACAAAATTCAGGTGCCCAATTTTTTATTCCATCCAAAAAACCTACAAAAATTGATGAGCAAAAATGTGAAAAGTGAGAATATTGAGAAAATGGTGGCAAGCATTCCAAATAGGGTTTTCCATTTCCAGCGAATTTTGGCCATTGATGAATAGTAATAAAAATGCTGTTAAATTTTTTTTTATTTAATGAGTTTCCATGGTAAATATAGCTGGAACAAATATTTATAAATAGTTAGGAAAGGCGATATTTTAAAATTTCGCTTGAAAGTAAGTTTCTAATAAGCCCTAAAGCATTTTTTCATTACTAGCCTAGCTTAAAAATGCAAAAATGGTATTATAAAATCTGCGACTTTCCGAACTTAGTTTTGTCAAAGTGTGCTATATTTTACCAAGTCTTTGATGGCCTAAAAATGGGGATTTTTAGACACAAGTTAATTTCAATATTTTTCTTTAAAAATAAATGAATTTTGTCTTAAAAAATCCTCAATTGTTTTGGAAGAAAATGTAAAATTTAACATAAAATTAACAAAGAAAAATTTTCAAATTTTAAAAATGATGAGTAATATATATGAAAGAAATATTTAATAGTGAAAGCCAACCATTCCATTCATCATCCACCAGTCAGCAGAAATGAAAGGGGATTGCCACAGGAATATAAATATAATGACGGACGGGTTGGCTAATTATCAACACTGCTGTGGGTGAACTACATTAATTTCCGGCCTTTATTGAATGGATCCATCCATAAAATCGCACACTTTTTTGTTATTTTCGTATGCGAATCCAACAAAATTCGCCATTGTCAATGGAGAAGGAAGTTAAGTATGATGGCAAATATTACTATATTATTCCAGAATTTTAGTTCTAAAAAATAAAAAATATCAATAGGAATTAAATACATTTAGGAATAAATTCAATTTATTTAGGCGAAAAAATCGATTAATGAAAGTGAAAAAATAATGTAATGCGCTATATTTAATATATATGGACAACATATATGACGTGTAATTTAAGCTAAAAGTAAAAGTGAATGAGAACATTTAAGTTACCAAAATTTTTATTTTCTATTATAATTTTGTATTCTAAAATAAATTTGTTCTAATTTGGCCTATTTGACCATCTTTTGGCAATGCCAACAATTGCCAAATGTGACCTATTTCCATGATAGATGTTGAAATTAGGCTCTTATTAGCAAGATTGGCATAAATAGCATAGGACAAAATTGGGGTCAAATTAATGCGTAGAATTTCGTAATACAACAATATGTGAATAAATAGTAAATTAATTGTAAAAATTCCATTTTTTTTATTAAATTTCGGATCAACGAAATGACATAATAAATTTTTTTGAGAGGGGATTATTTCTTTCAGAAAATTGAGGTTGGTTGTTGATATTTGGTATATTCACTCAAATCAGCAAGGGCGGGCCCATTTCATTGTTGTTTATTCCGCACTTTCATCATCCAGATCATCATATTTATTTATTTGGGAATGAATTCGCGGCGAAGAGATTAAATGATATTTATTACATGCTCAATGAATTTTAATAGTTTATTTGCGGTCCATATGGTCCATCAACCAACCAAATACCAAGCACACTTTTCCCTTTTTTGTACTTCAGTCAGGGGCAAATTTTTTTACCCATAAATTCGAGAAAATCCAATTTTAATTGATTTTTAATAACGAAAAGGGAGTGGAATTTTGTATTCCGAATTCTCAAATGAAAAAGAAATTTCATCAATTCCATAAAATGCACTTTAATTCATGTTTCTTCACATCATATAAGTATCAAAAATTTCCTTCCTATAGATTTGGCCACAGTTAAGTCAATGCGGAGGTTTTTTCTTTGTTTACTTTAGACCGGAATTGATATAATGTATGTTTGGTCTATAAAATTGTGGGTTTGGCCCACACAATTTTTTTTGGGTTTGGCCCAAAATTCTCACGTATAATATATATGGAAAAATTCCTTACATTTTCTTTCTTATCCCAGCCTTTTGAATGAGCAAAAGAAAAGGAAGAATGTAAATAGAAAATGGAAATGGAAATGTTGCATTTTTCAATGAAATTTTTGCATCAATTTTAATTTTTAAGTGATATTTGTTTGCCAATAAATTTGGTATCATTATATTAGCCCATTTAGTGAATTTAATTTGAAATTGTTAAAAAATTTAGGCCAGAAAATGACAAAATAGGCTAAAATTGGACTTCAATAATTTTGATATAAAAATGATCTACAGAAAGAGATTAAATTTTTATTAATAGCATAAAAGATTGCTGAGATATTGGCCGCCAGTGAGCGAAATTTGAGTGCGCAAAAATCGAATTACTATTTCTATAATAAATATTAAAGAATTTGGAATAATTGCCTTGGCTAATGGCTATGCCATTAAATAAGGTATAATAATAATTTTGCATTGGGTTTTTTGTTGACTATTTTGAGTGGGAGGCAGCTGCTTTTGCTCGTTCTTTTTTGGTCAATTTTTGCGTGCACCTAATTTCCTCATTCCCCGCCGACAGCCCCCCATTAATATTTTCCATATTTTCCACCTTCACCCATTCTTGTCATAATAATTACTAAATAGTAAATATGAGCACCCTTTTTCCCATTCCAATAAATATAATTGGCGCAAAAAATTGGGTTGGTCTTTGAACTTCAGACTTCCTTCAACCAAATAACATTATTAAGAATTGATGATATTATTTAATGAATTTTAAAATACAAAAAGGAAAAATATCGGCATTATATAATTGGCATATATTAAATTGTGCAAGATCATGTCCACAATAGTGCAAACTGCAAATACTAATTTTAATCTTAATTAATGGATAATATAATATTAAAAATATAAAATAATATAAAATATTTATAAATCAATGAGAACCCGAAAAGAATTTAACCGGAAAGAATCTAACCGGAAACAATCTTTCCGGAAAGAATCTAACCGGAAACAATCTTTCCGGAAAGAATCTAGCCGGAAACAATCTTTCCGGAAAGAATCTACCGAAATATATTGGCATGGCTTCCAAATTATCTTTTTTTGCTCATCCATAATGAAATTGGCCAAATTTTATTGATAAAGACCTTTCTAAAATCTATCTGAATTATAAAATAAAATTAATTAACATAACATTAAATATTTTCTTCCTTTCTCATAGAAATAATTAAAAGTGGATGTTTCTGCTGCTGTTTTCATTTAAAATTCTCTTTAATCCTGTGTGAATTGTATTTTTTAATTACAAAAAATTTTGAATTTATGTGATTACCTTTCTTTTACTATTATTTTTTTAGATTTCCTTGTGAATGGCATGCATAATGTCTTTAAGCTATGTTTTATGGCATTTTCTGCCTTTTTATTTTTTGTATTATCTCCGTTTTTTCCCATTAATTAATTTTTCGATTTTTTTTTCTGCTTGACATTTTAAAAATATTTTTTTTAGCCATTTTTAATTAAAATTTATTTTCCTTTTATATTTTGTCATAATTTTTATTATTAATATTTATATAAATATATAAAATAATGTTCAAAATTATTTTCTATATTTTTATATAATTATCCAAAATAAAGAATGCCAACTAACAAATTGCGCATCTTTTGGATGCTTATTACGCCCCCAATGGGTTTTGCGTTGGCTTATTTTAAAGAAAACTCCCAAGGAAATGTCGACACATAGTCGAATTTTCTACAAACTTGCGCAGTCGATATTCTATTTGTTGGCATAATTACAGTTGGGGAACTCTAAATATAATTAACCGAATGCTTAATGGTTATCATTATTATTTAATATATTTTCAACAAATAATTCTTTATTTCAATATCATTTTTATATGGAATTTATCAATAAATCTTGATAAGAATTAACACTATATTTCTTTTTATCATATATTTCTCCAAATCTCTCCAATTTCAATCACCAGAGATTGTCTTCGGTGAGACCAAAATTGTGTCGATTATTCAGGAATGCTTCAATAGCCCAATAAATTTGGGGACCCTTACTTTGAGGCACCTTAAATTTAGGAAATAAATTTTCAACTTAATATATAAATTTTACCGCATGACCGGCACCGCGAACTGAAATTGATGTGAACGAAAATTATTTTAATATTTTTCATATTTTTTTAAATCCCAATGTAGCCTATAGATTATTTTTTTGTTAACACAGCTTTAATTGAATCAATTTGGCAATTTTTCAGTTTGATTTAAACTGGGAATTTTTCGGGAATTATTTTCACATATTGCCAATATTCACAAAATGGTCAATAGTATCGTTTAGCCTCTTATTTCCAACAAATTTTTATTTTTATGCTTGTCTTATTTTGTATGCTAATAACATGTATGCTTCGCCTATTTTTTATGCTTGTTATGTGAATGCTTCGCCTATTTTTTATGCTTGTTATGTGAATGCTTCGCTTATTTTTTATGCTTGTTATGTGAATGCTTCGCCTATTTTTTATGCTTGTTATGTGAATGCTTCGTTTATTCTATGTTTGAAGTATACGGTTATGGGACACTGATAAAAAACATTATTTTATTTTAATTAAAATTTTATTTTTCACTGACTAGTTGTGAATGTGAGGCCGCCGCCTCCCAAATAATTGGTGAATGTGCCCGCATTCGTGATGTCTATCCCCGGCACGGACCATGATACTGAAAATGGCGAAACGGTTTAGTGGTTTGTCCCAAACACCGTAACTCTATATCCAATTAATAGATATCCTTAATACTCATCCTTTGATAATTATTCTGCTTAGGTTTATCCAATTTTCAATTAATAGTTTTGAACCAAAAAACATTAGATGGTTTAAACGGCTTAAAACTCTTAATTTTTGATCAAATGATAAAAAAATTATAGACCAAAAAATGTGTATCGACGAAATCTATCGATTAGGTATATACGAGCAAAATGCTTTAATATAAAAATAATGGAAAGCTCCTAAACTCTCAGTTAGAGTTCTATTTAAATGATAAGAGTGAAAAAAAACAAATTCGCCTCCCTCATACTAATTAGATATTAATGGAAAATTAGCTTAATTTATTAATGATCATCACCTCTAACTATGTCTCTAATCATTATTTTAGTTCTATTCATTTATCCAAGTTTCATTCCTAACCATTCCCGGCTTTTTATGCTTAATTCTCGACCATTCCCGGCTTTTTACCCTTCATTCTCGACCATTCCCGGTTTTTTTACCCTTCATTCTCGACCATTCCCAGCTTTTTACCCTTCATTCTCGACCATTCCCAGCTTTTTACCCTTCATTCTCGACCATTCCAAGCTTTTTACCCTTCATTCTCGACCATTCCCAGCTTTTTACCCTTCACCATTCCCGGCTTTTTACCCTTCATTCTCGATCATTTCCCAGTTTTTACACGTCCTTCTCGATTATTCCCAGCCTTTTATAGTTCATTTTCGACTATTTCTACCATTTTTTACTTTTTTCAACTTTTCCCGATATATTATTTTACATCTTTATCTCCTTTCTTGCCATCCCGGCTTTTTATTTTTCATTCTCGAAAATTCCAATCATTTTCATTTCAAATCGAAAATTTCCAGGATATTCTGAACATTTTTCCTTTTTATTTTCAAATCAAGGCATTGTATTATCCCATTGTTCTCGCTAAATTCCATGCTTTACCTCTCTTTCCCATTTATGTCAACCCATTCTCGATCTCTTATATATATATTCTAATCGATATTTCAATGGATTAAATGCTTAAGGGAGCGCCCGGTCGCCGCTGCGCGGCTCCCGGCCGCTCCCAAAGTTATTTTGTTTAATTAATTTTATAGTATATAATGCTTTTATTTTAATTATTTCTTTAATTAATATTCTTAAAACCATTTTTTTCTATTTTTCATCTATTTTACATTTATTTCACAAAACTATTTATTTTATTTTTCTTTATTTCTTTATACTTTATGCCTAAAAAGTTTATTTCTTTATTCCATCATTTATTTTTGGACAAAAAATCTAAAAAAATATAAATAAACAAAACGCCAAAGTTAAAATATTCAAGTGTCACTTTGTCCGGGACATCTCCGTTTAGTATATTTAGATGGTTTTGGTAGTGTAGGACAAACCATTAAACGGTTATAACAGTAAATTCAAAGTTTTTTTTTCTGA
Source organism: Pratylenchus scribneri (assembly GCA_030063045.1). Lineage (NCBI taxonomy): Eukaryota > Metazoa > Nematoda > Chromadorea > Rhabditida > Pratylenchidae > Pratylenchus > Pratylenchus scribneri. Next base: position 618,686 of record JAQSEB010000203.1, read on the forward strand.
AAATTAAATATTTCCCATTAAAAATTGGTCCACTAGAGAGAATTAATTCAGTAAGGAGAAAAATTTTGTGAATTTTTCAAATAAAAATTTTTTAAAAATTATGCACAGGTTTTTAAAAAAAATATTAATAGAATATTTTTTGAATAAATTCAATGATTTTAATGCATTTATTCTCAACTTTCTTACCGCCAAATTTGCCATAAAAATCGTGAAAATGATGAAATTAATTATTATTTTTCGCATTTTTAATTAATATTTAATTATTTCTCTGTATAAATCTCTATAATTTTTATGGGATTTTTATATATCCCAAAATTTATGATTTATAACTTGATTTTTTTTCAGTCGAACAGATAAGCAAATATTCATCCGCATTTCAAATTTAATTCAATTTATATCTCAGTTAGTAAATATTCTATTAAAATTTTATTTTAAAAACGTTCATTTTATTTTCTGTGATTGCAATTTTTAAGCTGTCTGAAAATGAAGAGAAAATTGAAGACTGGCTGATGAGCTGTGCAAATTTTCATTCAATTCTCGTTTTAAACTAATATGGCCAAAATAGAATTTGAAAAATCTCACTTAATTTTTGTGCTTTAAAAATTATTAAATTACACAAATTGTTTTTTTGTTGGCATTGGAATACACCGACTATTTTCAAAGATGGGAAAATTAAATGAAATGGAAATGAAAATTGAATGAGGAAAAATATGGAATTTAATTAATTTTTAAAAATTATAATTTAAACATTTTATGCAAACTGATAAAATAAATGATGATAAGCAAGACTTAAAAAACATTGTCAAAGATTTGAGATTCGCCCTCAAAAAAACATTTTAAAATTTAAATGTCAATATTGTTCTTCTGCTCATTTTTGCTGACAATTGCTTTCAATATTTCTTCCATTCCATATGCTCTTCTGCCCCTTCATTCATTTTGCCGACAATTGCCTTCAAAATTTGATCGAACAATTCCCCATAATTTCCTTCCACCAGCATTTTCCATCCCTTTGTTTCAATCACATCTTTTGCTTTGTCCCGGATATATTCGATCGTCTTGGTCTGGAGATATTCTGCTGAATGACGATTGGCCAAAACCAGCAATTCACAAACATTCTCAGAAGAGATCGACCATCTCAATTCATTTAGACAGTGCATCTGCATAAAAATATTTTTAAAAAAATTAAAAAAATCATTTTGCCTTTAATCCAGAGAATTGGAAGTTGACAGCAGCCTCCAACAATTCCTTTGTCATTTCATAATCATATCCACTTTCTGGTGCGGTTCCGCTGTAACTAAAATACACAAAATTGTTTTATAAAATGATCAAAAGAATTCATTCGCCCACATAAATTGGATCATTTCTTCGAGTACTGAGGATTTGATGTTCTTAATATTGATAATTCCTTCCTTCGTATCGATCATTTCATGTTCGAATATTGCCCGAAAAACCGGAGAATTGCAAATCAAAATGGCTTTATGCACCTTAAAAGTAGCAATGAATACGTTTTTGCCTTTATTTTGAAAATTTTTAACCTTAAATTCTTTGCCGTCCGCAGCTTTGATGATAAAATCCGTGAATAAACCCTGCTTGAACAAATTGCCCATATCCGCCCCAAACGTTTTTTCTACAGCTAATTCTGTTTCCACTGCCTCATCACTTTTATTTGAGAATTTAAATGTGTAAAAAGGGTTGTGATTGTGCAGCACAGGTAAAATTATGGGTGGAGCTTTATAACTAAATTAAATTAAATACATTACAAAATAAAAATATTTAAATTTTTTACTTATATTCCGGCGTAATGACAATTGCCTTCACAATTTGATCGAACAATTCGCCATGATTTCCCTCGATCAACATTTTCCATTCCTTTGTTCCCATCACCTTTAAAATTAAAAAATTTTATGGTTTAATAATTTAATTTAAGCCTAAGGATTGTTATATAAAATAATATTAATTGAAGTGTTTGGTTGATCTGTTAAAACCGGTTTCAAAGTCCCTGATTTTTTGTTTTGTCAAAAAATATTTTTTTATATTTCACCTCTTTTGCATTCTTCTGAATATAATTGATCGCCTCAGTCTTGAGATAGTCGGCAGAATGGCGATGGGCCAAAACCAACAATTCACAGACATTCTCATTCCCCATTGAATTGGGTAATCCTTCGAAAATTGCCTTGAAAATTTGATCCAACAATTCGGCATAATTTCCCTCGACCAACATTTTCCATCCCTCTGATTTCATCACCTTTAAAATTAGCAAATATTTTATTAATAAAATAATTCTGAATTTTTCACCTTTTTTGCATGCATTTTGATAAAATTAATCGATTTGAGATTGAGTTTTTCAAGAGAATAGCGATCGGCAAAAATCAATAATTCACAGACATTTTCATTTCCAATTGAATTTGATAATTTCTCCTCACAGAGAAGCTGGATGGAAAAAATTTTTTTAAAAAAGAGATTAATTTGCCGAAAAAAAATTAATTTGCCAAATAAATTGTGTCGAAAAATATAATATTTTTGAGGCCATATAACTTGGCCATAACTAAGTAAGTATGATCTTAAGTCTGATTTGGCCAAGTTATATGTCCTCAAAAAATAATATATTTCGACACAAAAATTTCTGTAAATTAATTATTTTTTCGGCAAATTAATAAATTCCCCAAAAAATTTCACTTACCTTCAATGTGTCAATTTGGTATTGGACAGCTGCCTCCAATAATTCCATCAGCATTTCTCCCAGTTTTGGTGCCTTTCCGCTGTAACTAAATTTATAGATCTTTTTAAATATTTTTTAAATAATTTTCCAACATAAATTCGAGCATTTGTTCAAGAACCGGAGATTTGATATCCTTAATTCGGACAATTCCTTCCTTCGCTTCGACCATTCCATGTTCGAACATTGCACGAAAAACAGGAGAACGGCAAGCCAAAATGCCCTTATGTGCCTAAAATTAAATGCAATAAATTAAGAATATATTTTATTTTTATTCACCTTGAATTCTTTTCCGTCCTCAGCTATGATGGTACAATCCTTGAATAAATCTTGCTTGAATAAACTGGCCATTTTTTCGACAAAAATAGTTATGTTGAAGTATATTTATTGCTGATGTATGAAAGTGGAAACTTAAAAATCTAATTAATTATGAAGAATATATTGAATTTTGTGCATCTCATTTCGAAAGTAATGCATAAAAATTAATATTTTTTGGAAATTTGTCATAAGTAATAAAAGAATGACTTATTTTTATAAAATTGCATGGTGTTACTTAATGATGTTGGATGGACTAGAAATAAAAATGTAAGAGGAACTGTGGAGTTAAGCCCCAAATGATGATGGTGGAGGGATGATGGAAGGCGGTAGGCGGCTCAACTTATAAATCAAATTATCGATCAACAAAACAACCATATAAAAATGCGCTTTGGCAGATTTAATTTTTGGCTGGGATTTTGTGATGGGGCTTATTTCAGTGCATGGGAAAAAAAATTTTGAAATAAAACAGCGCCGAAAAATGAGATATTTGAAAAAATGTGTCTGCCTCTTTCGGGGCAAACGTAAAGTAGTGTGGTCCCGCCGGAGTTTGATTTTAAAAATAAGGGTAACACGTTTTTATGCATATTTTTATGCGCTGATCACGAATCTGAGCTCAAAATTTTGATATCTTGTCATCTTGGTAAGGTATTGCCAACTTTTACCATGAAAAAGAATAGGGGGGACCAAGGGCATTTTTGGTAAAAAATTTTTCGGGGCCAATATATAGCTCATTCGACGCGGCTTGACGAGAGGAATCCAATGGTACCATCTACGCATCGGAATACTGAAGAATATGCAAGTTATAAGTCAAAAACCTTACCAATGCATAAAAAATCTTTCGGTCATAATTCTGCAATTTCAAAATATTTCCATCTAACAATGATACCATTGGATTCAGCTCGTCAAGCCGCGTCGAATGAGCTATATATTGGCCCCGAAAAATTTTTTACCAAAAATGCCCTTGGTCCCCCCTATTCTTTTTCATGGTAAAAGTTGGCAATACCTTACCAAGATGACAAGATATCAAAATTCTGAGCTCAGATTCGTGATCAGTGCATAAAATTATGCATAAAAACGTGTTTCCCTTTATTTATAAAATCAAACTCCGGCGGGACCACACTTCTTTACGTTTGCCTCTTTCGGGATCCTCTACAGACTTAAATGTCTCTTATGGATTGATTTTTATCCTTTCACTAATCATTGACTGTTTTATTGAGTCGCCTGCAAGTCAACTCCTTCATCAGTAACCCTTTTGAAAATTAGAATAGAACACCTACAGCAAATATCATAACGCCATTAGATTAGTTAATAGTATCATAATTCATAATCTATAATCGAATAATTGACTTAAGAAGATTGAAGCAAATTAATGTTATTTTGAATTTAAACTCCTAGAAAATGCAAACAAATATATAATGCAATAATAAAGTGCTAATTTTAATTTATTTTTGTAATTTGAAAACATATGCAAACTATCTAGAGTGAAAGCAATAAAAATATTCTCAAACTAATTAATTATCAATTCTTTCCTATTATTCCCAATGCCATTTCCAATTTTTGGATAAAAGATTTATTTATTTATGCAATTGTTATCCGGTGGAGGGAATGACAAAATTTTAAAAAAATATTAAAGGATCAGTAAAATATTAATTAATTTTTTTGCTTTGGAATAAATTAGTACGTGGATTTTATATGTGATTGATGTACCAGGAATATTAAATAAATTCAAAAAAGAAGAAATAAATTTATATGTAATTTTTTAACTTGGATTTTTGGTGGCGGATTATGATATTTGGAATTAATTTTTACTTTGTTTAAACTCTCCAAAACAATATTTAGGTATAAAGTATAAATCAGGCAACAAAATTTTCTAAATTCAAAGTATTGTAAAAAGATTCGGGGATAAATTGTATTAAAATCATCCGAATTTTGGTCCAGCAATTTTCTTCAACATTTCGGTACTTATTGAAGAAATTGTGATAGATTGAAGCGAAATTGTTCCTTTCCAAAATTGGCGCGGATTAACTCACCAGCATTATACAAATTAATAGCTGGGAAAAGTTGGATTTTGGTATACTTTGATGGCAATACAATCTTCCCTGAATTTAATTTAATTTTTTTAAGCAATTTTCAATATACATTTTCGAATATTTTTAAAATTATTTTACCAATTAATTCGCCATTCCAAGTGAAAAAACATTTCATTGATGAATTTGCCTGGTCTTTGATTATTCCAAGGCCAACCACATCCAACTCCTTGAAATTTGCTTCAGTGGCATTTTCTAATCTGGACCAAGATCCGCCAATCCAAATTCCTCCTTTGTCGAATATTCCAATTGAATTTTCCGCTGCTCCAAGCCATGTGCCTTCCAGTGGAAAATGTTGAGTACAAATTCCAACAGCAAGGCCACCCGAACTGATAGATAAATGAATTATTTGGAATTAAGATTATACTAATATTGGAAATTGGGTTAATTCCGCAATTATCCAAATGCTCGATTGATTAATTTTGAGTCACTCTGCTTTTTTTAAATGATTTCTGACTTTTTCTACTCATTTACAGCTTTCTTATTCATTAAAGTCGTTCTCATTTTCACCCCTTTTTATAAAGGAATACGAATTTATTTTGTTTGAAAAGTCAATATTTTCGATTAAACTCATTGAAAAAATTAATTTATAAATTTGAATAAAATAAAAAATACCGACCTATCCATCTTGAGGATTTGCATTTCATAATAAAAGAGAATTGATGGTTTTATGGTAGACATACACATATTGAATGGTGGAATTGGCAAAATTGCTCGGACCGAATTAAATCCTAAAAATTATTAATTTGAATTTTTAATCAAATTTCTTTTAATTTTAACCCGTTTTGCCGGTATACTTAGCAAGCATTCCCTCCCCGGAAATTGTAATGCCTTTCCCACAATCCGCCGAATTCAATTTATTTTCTTTGGAAATGAATTTGTTCTCTTCAATTTCAGCAATTCGATTCGTCAAATTGGCCATCTGAAATTCAACACCTACAAAATTTCTTTTCGCAACTGAATTTGTCTATTTCGGAATTAGGGAAAATAAATTTTATGATTTTAATAATTTTTAATCAAAAATTGACTTTTCCATAAAAAAATAAAAAAGATGAAAATAAACAAAAAAAAATTATTTTATTTTTGGATTTTTTCTAAATTCCTTAAGTCGAAAAATCTTTTTTTAATTCGAAATTATTTTTATAAAGGAAAAAAATTTGCCAATTTTACCTTTTCTTCAATTTGCTTTTCCAATTCACTCCTCATTTTCTCCAATTTTGTATCCACTCCTTTAATTTCAACAATTTGGCTATGGCTAACCAATTCGCTATTTTTTCTAGCAATTTCTTCTTTTAATTGATCATTTTCTTCAGTTAATTTTGTCATATTTCCCTTCATTTTTGCAATTTGTTCCTCCATTACAGTTTTCTCTTCATTTTTTGATTCTTCTAATTCCTTAAGTTCTTTTATCTTTTTGGCCATTTCTTTCTGCATTTCGGCATTTTCCCACTTCATTTGTTCTATTTCACGGTCCTTTTCTGCATTTTCCTCCTTCAATCGGCCATTTTCGTCACTCGATTTGTGGCTTTCTTCCATCAATCCATCCAATAATTTCATCGTTTTGTCCACTCTCTCCCTTAATTCACTATTTTCTCTTTCCATTTTCAATTCGCCAAATTTCTCGCCAAAATGCCAACCAATTGAAAATAATGCAGCAATGCAGAATCCAATTACAATAATAAATGTGACCAATTTAATTAAAGGCCAAAAATTATTTTGAATCAATGATTGTCCAAATTGTTTATCCATTTTGTTGGAGCCATTTGCTTTTTCCATGTCCTTAAATATTAATTTTAAATATTAAAATAAATATTAAATATTTAGTTTAAAAAAATATTGAAAATCGCAAAAATTTTTTTAACATTTTATAACAGTTCAATGGTTTATAATATACCTCCAAATCTTATACCCGATCGATAGATCTCATCGAGAAGTATTGTTTGATGATGATTTGACTTATTAGGTTTAACCAAATTTGAATTAGTTTTTAACCAAAAAATTTAGAATGGTTTAAACCGCTTAATACCCTTTAATTTTGATCAAACCATTACAATTTATATATCAATCGATGCATTTTGATGAGATCTATCGATTTAGTTTAAAGTTCGAAGATCTGGGACAAACCATTGAACCACTAAAATTTTTGCCATTTTAAAAACTTTTTCATTAAATTAAATGCTAAATATTTAAATCAGAATTTACTTTGAATTTATTGATTTTTCTGGCCATTTGCTTTGAATCCATTCCAATCGATGTAATTGTCGACAAATCGGTTTCTTCCAACGTATCCTCAACTCTGATTCCAATATTGTCCATTCAAAATAGAAGATTAAATATTATTAAATCTTAAAATTTATGATGGAAATGAATTTGTTAAAAGTTTTACTTTTACCAAATCAAAAAAAAATGCAATAAAATTAGTCGATAAAATTCCAAGCCAAATGGGGAGAAGAAGAGCCAAAGAATGGAGGTAAGTTGTAAATTCATTAGGAACATTTTTCTTCTCCTTCTTCAAATGGGGTCATTGGTCAAACCAAACAGCAAAGTGCCCCGATTCACAAATGGCCAGCAGCCATTACCATAATCATTCGTTATTGCCTTTTCCATTATCAATTCCCAATTATTGTAACGAGTAATGATGATACCATAAATTTGTATCCTCTCCATTCAATTGAATTTTATTCAACTACATTTTTATTGTTTATTTTAATTCTTATGGAATTTTACGCAAAATATGTTAATTCCAAAAAAATATAATTTGATGCGGTAAAAAAATATAAATATTTCAAAATTTCAAAAAAAATCTGCAATTTGATTAAAAATCATTCCACACTTTCTCTTCAATGAAACTCGATTAGGTGTTTGCGAAATTGAATCCAAAAATAATTGATAATTTTCCATTGTGTATAATGGCATTTGAAGGACTGGCCAAGAGCTGAAAAGGAAAATTTTAAAAACTAATAATTTAATGAAATTTAGTCAAATTAAGTAAAATAAAATTTTCTATTTTATTACCTGTCCAAGAAATTTATGTGGTGCTGGGCAAAATTTGCGGTCCAAATCAAAGTTGAATTGTTCAGATGGAATATCAGCCAATGCCAGGCAATTATTTGAATTTAAATAATTCATTGCCAATTCCATTTTGACATCCTTAATATATTTAAAATTAAATTAATTTTTTAATTTAATTTTTTTCGATAATTAAAATTTTTAAAAATTTAAAAAATCACAGAATAATTTATATTATTAAATTTTAAAATTTTCATAAAATATGATAATATTGTTAAAAATAAAATTCAAATTCAATTTGCCTTGATGCTCAAAAATTATTCTCATAAAATAAAGAATAAAAAATTATGAAAAAATCGTTTATAAAAGAATCCAACCTTTTTGCCCTGGGAAGCAGGAATCCAGCCAAGAAGACTCCACAATTTCAAACGACGACCACTGCCATTCTCAAGTTTCGTATTCTTGATAACAACTTTAACTTGGAATTGGCCAAAATGGCCAAAATCAAGCAAATCACTGTTCAGTCCAATTGTTCGATATTTGATATCTTCGTCCGAATTAATGACAAATTGCGGGACATTTTCAATGTTGAAGCGAAGAATATAATCACAACGCAACCCTAGAAATGTTTTAAAATTTAAAAGAAATATTAATTCTAAAAATTAGGTTCAATAAAATTCTAATTTGAATCTCATAAAATTCATGGACATTTTTAAATTTTATATTTCTTATTTGTACGATTGCCAATAGCCTTATAGAGTATATTGATCCCAAAATTTACTTCCGGAATATTTTTTAAAAAAATTTCCTGAAATCCCTATATCTCATCAGAATAATTCGGTATTACGTGAGTCAAAATAGGATTATTTCTCAGTAGGACTCATTTTGGGAAATTTTATAGAAATATTTCCATTTTCATCATATATTTTGGTATGATTTACAATTCACACTTGCCTTCGGTGGTATGCAAAAAATGATTCGTGGAAAAAGTAGTTTCGGTTAACCAGGCACTGTGAAAAATAATCAAAATTATAAAAGAATATTTATTTGGCAAAATCAAACTTTGAAAAGGCCACCAATTTTGGTTGAACATTTATGGGCTGAAATGTTGGATAAAATTAAAAACGATAATAAAGAAAAAAAAAGCCTTAAATTTTCTATTTTTACTAATATTTTATTCAAATAAATTTGTTTATTTAAAATAATTATATTTTGAATAATTTCTCTTAAATTAAACGGTATAAATTGGATTAATAAATAATAATTTTATCATAACAAATTATAAATAATTATTAGTCTCTAATTACAAAAATTTAAAGCAGAATTTACTTTTTTAATTTATGGATTTTTCCTCAATATTAAATTAAATAATTTTTTAAGTGACTGGGGAAGAATCCCGATTAGAATCTAATTGATTATTCAGCAATTTGTTTCCTTTTTCGCTTTCTTTTTTAAATGATTTGATTATTTATTGATAAATTTTAATTTTGGATTTATGGTCATTTATTCTATTTTTAATTGAGTAATCTCACAAAAATGTTGATGTTTTTAAATCAATTCTATCTTGATTTACCCGCATAATATCTTCAACGACAATTCCTTGTTGTGCCAAAAATTGTCCACCACTCAATGTAACAACTTCTTCCTGTTGCTGATGGCCTCCTTCTTCCTCTTCTTTTAAGTGCATTTTCACTAAATATGTTTGGCCATTTAAAATCTCTTCATTGCCATTTATGAGGACGAATTGTTGTTGTCCTTGAAAATTTTCTAGCATAAATGTCCCGAATAAAATTGCAGTCAGACGAAAATTTGGTGGCAACATCGGTGTCAAATGCTGGAACAGAGTCGGTAATAATAATTGGCCTGGTGTCGTAATCTAAAATATATTTATTTTATTTAGGTATAAATTTTTATTAATTTATAGGAAGAAAATATTATGTATATTTAAATATGTCTTTAATATGCATTATTGGGCCATATAATATTGTTATAATAATACAATAAAATCCATTTATTTAATCTATTTTCTAAATGTTTTAGTGGGTCAAATTATGTTTTATATAAAAGAAAATATTCTGATTCGGATATATGGCCAAAAATGACAATGCCTTTTTAAGCTATTATCTCAGTCAGGGATAATAAATAAGTTCATTCTCTTTGAGTGAATATATCTAATATTATTATAAATAGAAATTAAACCAACAATTAGAGCATATTTTTGATGCTCATCCGAAATTGTATCCTGAAATATAGGCACCCATTTCTGACAATTTTCTTGATAGCAACAAGCCAATGTTTGTCCACGATCATTGACGAAAACCACTTTAATCAAAGCCTGCAAAAAAGGCAATAAAATTTTATAGTAAAAATATCTAATTTACTTTAAAATTTTGCGGTTGATTGGGCTGTAGAATTTCATATGGCTGAAACATTTGTTGTTGACCATTTTGATCAGTGTTTTCATGATACCAAAATTTTCAAAATGATATGATAGTGATATGATAATCAAAATGGTATCATTCAAAATGATATGATATGATAATGATAGTGGTAATTATCACTATCATATCACTATCATATCATTATCATATCATTTTAGCACTATCATTATCATATCATTTTTCTATCATTATCATTTTGAAAAAACCGAGAAAAAGACCAACATTTCAAAAAAAAATTTTCTTTCCAAGTTAATAAATTTTCTTTGGTTAGATAAATAAGTAATGGGATTTAATTTTTAAAGTATAGCTTTAAATTTTGAATTTATTAAATTCAATTAAGAGAATCGAATATGAAAAATTCAATATATATTTAAGAGAGGTACATTAAGAAAAAGATTTGATTGCTAAAAATGGCATTAAGGGTCCAGGAATAATAATTTATTTAAAAATTGTCCAAAATCTATAAAAAGCTCTTTGAAAAATAAACAAAATTTTAAAAAATTCTTTGAAAAATGGACAAAATTTTAAAAAAATTCTTTGAAAAATGGACAAAATTTTAAAAAATTCTTTGAAAAATGGACAACATTTTTAAAAATTCTTTGAAAAATGGACAAAATTTTTAAAAATTCTTTGAAAAATGGACAAAATTTTTAAAAATTCTTTGATAAATGCCTGATTTCAACTATCATGATACTATCATGATAGTATCACTTTTTTATGATAGTAAATTTCTAAAAATGATATGATACTGATATGATAGTCAAACTGTTATCATATCACTATCATATCATTATCATATCACTATCATATCACTATCATATCATTTTAGCACTATCATGAAAACACTGATTTTGATACTCAAAATTCATGGCGATAATATTTTAGACTAATTAAATAAAGAATAGTTTATCTAAAATTTAAATAAATTAGACAAATTTGAATTCATTTTTTATAGGATGATAAAAATATATTTACATTATTATATCTTAAATATATTTGACACTAGCTAGATGAGATGAAAACATAAAAAAATGCTAAAAATTAAAATAGAATGGACAAAAAAATAATTTGAATAATCCGAATAATTTAACTTTTAAAATTTGGTTTATTTTTCAGGCTTTTTGCCCCCAAGAAAAATTAGCCACTGGAATAGTCGAATTATATAAATCAGAAATTCTGATGAGCACAATTTTGCCCATTTTTCGTTTTTGTTCACTGCCAAAGGTCAAAGAAATCGATTAAAATATTTGTTGGTAGTTTTATGATGGCTCTTTTACCGATGATTTCTACGCCGATTCCGATAAGGCGTATACCTAAATAAGAAAATGGCAATAGGCTCAGATTTGTTCTGCTGGGACTGGAACAATGGATTTGCGCCTCTCTTTCTCCCTTGAATATTCTACTAAAATGTTTATTGGCCAAGCGAATAAAAGTGAGCGCAGAAACAGCAAAAAAAATCAATCTTTTAGGTTAAGCCATTTATTTTTCAACGAATGGCGAATATTGGGGGAATGAATAAATTAATGTCGAAGGTAAAGGTGAAGAATGCCTCTTGCTCGATAGAATTACACAATGGAATTTTTACTTTTCTTCGTCAACGAAAAATTGCATAAATTCAGTTTTCCCATAATTTTTAATTCAATCCCCATCTGCCATGACTTAATTTTGCCATTTTTCTTCAGGCTAAAATTTAACAATGAAAGGAAAAGAATACATTTATTTGAAGGCTAAAATGTATTCATAAATAAAAGCATTCATTTATTAGGGCAAAGAAATTATAATTTTTTACTCAAAATAGGTAGAATTCCTATCAAAAGATTCAAATTTAAATTGCCCTTAAAAATTCTGATTGAAGATTTATGGGAAATCATTTTCCTAATAATGCTAAATTAAATTGCTTTTGAATTGTTATCAACATTAATAAATTATTTCCTTTTTAAGTTAAATATATTATCCAACTGAATTTATTAATACAAAAAAGCATAAAAGGAGAATGAATGATCAAATTCAAAAAATTCTCTTTGTGGGCCAACAACCCAGTCGATATTCCCAATTGGCTGATTATTTACAAAGAATGGCCAATTGCATTAGAACAGTGGATGGACGCGTTATTCAATTTGAAGATATTAGTTTCAATGGCGTAGAGAAGTGCGTTTTTATATATTTCAAAAATATTTAACCAATATTTATCCAATGTCTCTTTTATTAAAAATTAAAATTTGAAAAATAATCAAAAAGTATTTTCAATAATTTGCAAAATTTTAATGTTTTTTCCATTTTAGTGTTGAGAAATTTTCAATTGACCAATTAATTTGGCGAAAAGCGCAAATCATCGTTTTTGTCTATTCCGCATGCAATCAAGTGAGTGATAAAAATCATAACTCGATTATTCTGAATCTGAATATTTTTGGATTTGGAAATATTAGATATCCAATCAAATGAAATTTAAATCATTATGGAATGTTTATTTTTCCATTTTTTTTGTAAATTATATTCATACAATTTTTCATATCAATTTTGGTCTAAATTCAATAAAAAATACTTTCAATACCATTCGGTAAAAATTAGTTTGGTGTTTGGTCAATCCAAAAAACCATAAATGTCCATCTTTTATCGTTAAATGAAATAATACTTCGAAAATATTATTAATTTCTGTTATGCTTAAAAAATGATTTATTTTAGGGTTCATTGGAGGCAATTTCCAAAGGATTTTATGGGGATTATATGAGCAAAAAGAGTCGAATTCGTTCAGCAATTTGCTTTCTTTTGACGACTTATTCACCGGCTGATATGCAACAAAGAATGGCTAATGCTCAAATTTGGTCAGATGTAGAGGTTGTTTCAAAATTTCTGAAAATTTTGGTATTGAAAAACAACGGGAAAATTTTTTTGTAATAGATTAAAATAATTTTAAAATCAATTTTTTAAATTTTAAAAATTAGAAAAATATTAATAATTGTCATATAAATCTATTTAAAAAAGAAAAATGCACGAGAATTTGCTGATAGAGTGACAATAAACCGTTTGGAATACACGATGGGATCGGAAGAAAGTATGGAGATGGTTTGGCAACAATTGGCTCATTAAAATATAGTGCAAACAAGAATAAGAAGGAAAAAGTGATGAACAACAAATTAATGAGAAAAAAAAACAAATATTTTATGAATTTATTTTAAATAATAAAACTCATTCTATTTATTATTCAGTATTCTTAAATAAAGTTGTTTTATGCAATTTCAAGACAATCCCCTCAAATAATTTAAGTTTATGGCAATTTTCTCAATGTTTTTGGTATAGCTTACATCGTAATACCTCTTTAAAGACCCTCCCTCTATTAATTCCCTGCTGGTTTCGACTTTGAGAAGCCATAGCTTCTGGCAGAGTGAACTTTAAAAAAATTTTTTTATTGCTTTTCCTCAGTTCCCTAAAGTGCCATAAAATGAATTCCACTATAATTTGTTAAAAATATCCATAAATTAAGAAGTTATACCTCAAATTTTTCCAATTTTTGAGGAGTTGAAAAAGTCATTTTTCCTACGAGGTGAGGTAATAAGACAGGGGTGCCATAATACCGGGGAAACTCGGCATGTGCCGAGTTTTTGATTACCCTGCCGAGTTTTTGCCGAGTTTTTATCAATGCCGAGTTTTTGCCAAGTTTTTCATATTTTGCCGAGTTTTTGCCGATTTTTCCAATTTCAGCCAAATTTTTTCGCTGCACAGCAATTTTTCAGTCTTATTTTTCACTCTTGGCCATTTTTCGATTTAATTCAATGTAATTTTTGGCCAACATTCTTCCATAAATGGCAATTTTTAATTAATTTTCCTCTTTCCAGGAATTTTTTTAAGCTTTTATTATCTTTATTTCGCAACCCCAATTGCTCAAACAAGTTAAATCACAAGAGAAATATAAAGTATAAATATTTTTAAAGCTTTTATATTGCATTTAAACACGATTTTTAAATGCCGAGTTTTTTGCCGAGTTTTTGAAAATTTTTTCCGTGGTTTTTCCGAGTTTTTTGATCCGAATGCCGAGTTTTTGGGTTTTAGAGATGGCACCCCTGAATAAGATATGTAGCCAAAGAAGGCCAATATTGACTATGATGATATCCAATTCATTTTTATAATGCGGAATTGCGGATTTTATGAGATGAGAAATAAAAAGAGATTTTATGGATGGACTCTTCTCCGATCTCAATTTAAAGTAAAAAAAAATTTACAAATTGAAAATTGAAAAATTGTAATTTAATTTATTCAAAAATGTAAATGTTATTTTAAGAATTTTCTAAATTGCATGAAAGTTATCTCATCATTTATTTCATTGTCACCATCTATAAAAGTGCCCGATGAAAAATCCATCAATGGTTCCGCAAGAAGCATTACAATTGCAACTTCGAATTTAGAATTATTTGATTCATTTTTTCGACTTCCATTTATTGCCCGAATCAATGAATGGCCAGAATAGATGCTCTTAGACAATTCCAATTTTTGTTCATGCAAAAATGTCGGAATTCGTTGATTCTCATGGAAAAATATTCGCAATTCCGAAGTTGTTTCAGGTGAACGGAGTAATTCCTAATAAATTTGTGAATTTTTAATCATTTTTATTAAATTTTAAAATATATTAGAATTAAAAGGACACTAAAAATTTCCGGAATTTGCACAAAAAATTATGAATAATTAAATGACAAATAAGTTTTACCCGAAAAAATTTAAATTTGAATATTTTGAACAAAAAAAAATTAAAAATCAATTTTTATATTTTAATTATTTTTTATTAACTTAATAAGGAAACAAAAAATTAAAATTTAGGTTTAATTACATATACAATTTTACTATTTACTATTTTTCTAAAATAAATACAAAACTTCAAATAACGAAATTTCTATCTTAAGTGATATACCTCATAATATTTGCTCAAAAATGCCTCCCTCTTTTGTGCCAATTCCAATTCATTTTCGTGCCCAATTCGGCTATTTCCCCAGTCGATGGCATAAACAATGCCATTTTTTCCGCCCATCAATAATTTGAAGCATTCCTCCGAATAACATATTTCCAAAACACGGCCAAATAAAATTGAGTGTAAAAATTTGCCCCGAATGCCATTTTCACAATTTCTCTTCATCATTTTCATTCTTGATTCCAGCAATAAATTAAACAATTTCTCTTGTTTATTCGGTATTCCTTTGTCATTGCGGAGATAAAGGATTCCGGTTTTCTCATAATTCGATTGAATAAGGCCAATTATTGTTTTAAATTCTGATAAATATTCAGTTTTGTATAAATTATTTTTAATTACCTGAACTAATTTTCATTTTCTTTTGTTCATTAAATTTATTTTCCGTCAAATTTTCCAATGTTTCCTGCCAATTCTTCAAAAGCATCTCGTCCAAATATTGCCGAGTTTTCCTGCTATTCCTAAATGCCATAGCCCAAACACAAATTGAATGGACGGCGATTTCATCTTGAATAATTGGAGGTGAATTTGCACATTTTTTCGCAAGAGCAGTAATATGCTCGACTGTTGTCATAAATGTAACAATGTTGCTGAGTTCTATGCGCCAAAGGAGCAATTGCAAATAGCCAAAATTTAAAAAATTCGATTCCAATACTTGAACTAAAATTTTCATTATTTAATAACTCATCATCATCAATCACAATGGGAGATAGGTTTAGGCCATAAGATGGGTTTAGGATTAGGTTTGATAGGTTTGGAATCAAAGAATCATGATTTAGCCAATATATATCCTCAAATTTAGATTGTTTTTTTGATACGTAAAATTTTCGGACAATTCTGTCATTTTTTGAACAATATTCTCCCAGTAAAATAATTTTAAATTTAAAAATGTAGCCAAAAAGTCTTTATTATTAAATTAAAATTGGTCTTATTGGAATTAGAAAAAGTTATTTATGAATTTTTAATAGGATTAATTAATTTATTTATATTTATATATTGCTTTAAACTCACATATATCATATCGTTTTGCTGAATCAATTACAAGCATTTCCTCTAATAATTCATTCAATTCATCATCAGCAGTTGCTGTTGAATTGCTGGATTTTGGACGAACAAAATTTTCATCCTTAAAATGAATATTATTTTGATTCGATTTTCATTAGACGGTTTAACCTTATTTGGCACTTTTCCATAATACATTTCATGAATGAGAGAGCCAAGACTCCAAATGTCCGCTTTTCGGCTATATTTTTTATGTGATACCACTTCCGGTGCCATGTAGCCCGGAGTTCCAGCCATCGAATGAAAATTGGCTGATATCGATTCATTAGTATCCGTTGATTGCTGTTCTTTTTTTAGTTCTTAAAAATAATCTCTATTAATTTACATAAAATTGATTGAATTACGAAAATTCTTTTGTGTCGAAAAATAAAATATTATATTTTTGAGGCCATATATGGCCAAATCAGAGTTCTTTAAGAAACCCTAACCCAAGCCCCTCCCATCCTGCCCTGACCCTGAACCTAACTCTGAGTGAGCTCAAATACCTAGTTATGATTATGACCAAGTTATATGCCCTCAAAAATATTATATTTTTCGACACGCGAAAGATTTTTATAAATTCAGTCAATTTTTTTGTAAATTAATATTTTATATTTATTAACTCATCAAAATTATATAATTTTAAATATTTCTTGTTTGATTGATTCAAATAACTAGAATCTTTTTTAACGTCTTTTTACAATTAATTTTGTATTTATATTAATGAATTTTTGCAAATTTTCTTAAATATTTAAAAATTTTCAATTAAATTCTGTTGAATTTTTTACCCTTTTCAAGTTTAATCCGATAATTTGCATATCTACTTTCGGCATTAAAATGGATGGCATTGCCAAGATCGCCTAACAGAGCTACAACACCAAAAAGTGAAACATCCCAATTCGAAGTTGTATGCGCATGGCTGTACTCCATAAACACATTGGCCGGCTTTATATCCTGATGGATGATTTCTTTTTTGTGAAGTGCCGACAATCCTTCAGCTAAAATATTATATTGCATAAAAATAATAAATATATATTTTACAGAAAATATTAAATTTTGAATTCAAAAATCTCCCAAATCAGCTAAGTGTATTTGTATGATCTATTCTAAAATGTTATTATTTCTATTTGATTACCAATTTGAACAGCTATAATTCGTATTTCTACAAGAGGAAGTATTTTTGCCTGATCAATGGAATAGTTGAATGTTGTTTTATAATAATTTGTATATTCAATTAAATTGCCTTGCCATAAACGTTCAAAGAACAAATAATAATGCGTGGATGTGTGGCCCCAATCATATAAAGAAACAATGCAATCATTATTGACAGACTAAAAGTGTTTAAATTAATATTTTTATGCATTCATTTCCCCAAAAAAAATTAAAATTAAGAGTCCGGAACGGGGATGAGTTTGACGCCCCAAAAAAATTATCAAAATCGGAAAACGGATTGAAAAAAATCGAAAAAATTTGAATAAAAATTGAACTTGAATAAATTTATTGGCCAAAAAAATACAAATTTATCGTCATAAAATGGGCTCAAAGTAAAAATAGGAACTAAAAAATTCATTTATATATTTTATATGATTTTTTATCGAAATTTTTCAATTGAAAATCGATTTTTTCGGTCCCAAAAATGACCGAAAATCGAAATCGAATCGAAAAAATCAAAGCCATCCCTAGTCCGGAATAAATATAAAAAAAATTATTAGCCTGTAAAAGTTCAATTTCACGCTTTATTTGTTCATGATCGCCTTCTTCCTCCACATATTCAATTATTTTTAATGCAAAACTTGTGTTCATTTTGTGTCGGGATTTTCGCTGATGATTGGCTTAAAAAGGAAAATATTTTCGAAAATAACTAACAAAAATTCCCCACTTTCTTTGATGAATTCTGCCTCAAAAACATCGCCAGATATGCCTTTTCCCAATTTGCATTTATATTTATCGACATATGTATAGGAGAAGCCTTTTTCCGTAATTATTGTATATTTATTGAATTTGCCTTCTTCTGCTGAAAAAATTTTGAATTACAAATTTATGTTTTTTAATTAAATGAAGTGGTTTTAATAAAGTATTTTAAATAAATTAATTTTTTAAATTTTAACATTTAAAATAACTATTTATTTTGATTCTAACTAATTAATAAATTTTCAAAAATATTTACGTTTAGTGTAGGCACATTCTTCCACATCAAGTTGTCTGATCATGTTGGATTAATGGGAATAAACAAAAAAAATTCATTTATTGAATTATTATTTTGAATGGGCTATAAAAATTAAATAAAAATATAAACAATTTTAAAATATAGCGAAGATATTTAAAATGCAGGCAAATCTTTTTAAATACTTATAATAAATTTACAAATAAATATAAATTTAATTAAATGATTTTTTGTGATTGGTTAATAATTCCTAGGATTCGAATTTTTGAATGTTTTCTTATTAAAACCAAAGATATTATGCAATCATCTTTTTCGATTATAAATATGTTCATAAAATTTTGTCTCTCACTTTTAGAAATTAAAAAATGTTAAATCAATAGAATTATAATGTGACTTAAATATAAATTAGAAATGGATTTTTTGCCAATGGAAAATATTACCAAATGCTAATTCCATTCCAATTCCACAATTCAGTAAATTTCTCATTTTTCCTACAGCAAAAATGGACAATAATTTTTAGGTGAGAAATTAGCTAAAGGCTAAAAACAATTTGATTCCCAATTAATATAAGCTGAGAAGATTTTTTTGATGATTTGAATGAATTAAAGAGGAGATGAATATGGAAAACTTTGCCTTATATTTTCGTCTTCCAAGAGAAATGGATATCGTCATAATGCCTCACATTTTTTTTTCTTTTTTTGAAGGGATGTGGCTATTTTAGACCCCAAATTTATGTGTTATTTGCCAGTTTGGCCATTGTGGCTGCGCAGCCCGACTAATTCAATCGATCGATGACTCTCTGGCCACTGCTGGATTTTTGCTTTCCTTTCTCTAGAATTGTGCATAGCCATACCTCTTCTAAAATGTGGCTTTTCTATTTTTTAGAATTTTTCTCATCAGGAAATTAGTGTTTATTTACATTAAAAAGATGGCATTTTTAGAGCTGGATTTTATGAAAATTTAAAAACTAAATTGTATAAAAGGGCATTTTGACTTTCAAATCGTTCCGTGATTGACTATTTCCTTGTTGAGATATGGCCAAAAATTACTAGAGGAACACAGTCGATTTATATTATCGATTCAACTTCAACATATTTCGAAAAGCCTTAATTAATATTTCTTATCAATCATATATTGATTCTATTATAACAGAGGATCCTAATCCTAAGCTTTGATGAGTGATCCTATTAGAAACTAGCAAAGTTGTAAGTTAATTGTTGAACAATTTCGGGAAGAATGAGAGCATTAACCTCAGATAACAAAATGGAATATACATTTCCAACTTTATTTGAAAAAAGGTTTCAATGGTTTTTTTTCTTAAATTGAAATTGGAATGTAAATTAATGAGAGAAATGAAAAGATGAATTTATTAGTTTGCGCCACAAAATGTGCCGCTCCGCTAAAGGAAATGGGGGAAACAGATAGGAAAAAATGAGCGGAGCCCCAAAGGAATAAAAAATGGGTTATGAAAAGTTATGATGGAAATATCAAATTCATAATGTTATTTTCTTCAACCAATCTTCGCGCAAATCAACACAACAAATATGTACTCATTTATGACATCAACGTTTCCTCTAAAAATAGCAAAAAATAATAAAAAATAGTAATTTTTAAATTTACCCCTTCATATGAGAGACCGCCAAAAAGTCGAACGAGCACACAAAATCCCTGGCCAACTTCCAATTCACAACGTGGTCCATCATTTTTTGTGGCGTTCTTAATATTTATTTGATATTTATTTTGTGACAAACCGTAAATGCTCTCTTAAAACTACAAGGGAATTTTTTTCAACTTTCAAAAATTGGGAAAATTTAATTTCCTCCTTAATTTGGGGATATTTTTTACAAATTATAATGGGATGTCATTTAATTTGGCAACAAAAACACTGATTTTGGCAACTATCTTTCGTGTCGAAAAATATTATATATTTGAGGCCATATAACTTGGCCAATTCAGACTTCTTTAAGATTCCCTAACCCCTAGCCCTTAGCCTCTAATCCCATGCCTGCCCTAAACCTAAGCCTAGCCCTAAACCCCTAGTTAGGGCTAAGTTATATGGCCTCAAAAATATAATATTTGTGCTTTTGTTGCCAAATTAATATTATCTCAATTATAATGTATTTTTGCAGAGCTTTTGTGAACTAAGAAAATGCAATCAAAAATTTTTTATAAAACCTTGATATGAGATTGGGGAATTAATATCAAAGATAGGGTTTTAATAGAGCATTTACTATATTTCAACTGAAATATATATACAGAAAAGCATTGGCAAATTTGGTCATCACAATTCATTTGGCCATTTTTTTGTGCATAACATGCATCATGAACCAAACAACATTCATTTACGGCATCTTCAAAAAAAATTAATATAAATAATAATATTGTTTGTTTGTTCCATTTATGCGTGCTTTGTGTCATTGGGCATAATTTGGCTGTCAATTGGCATGACAATTTTTCACTCAATGATAATTCAGTGCTTCGTGTTGCCCCACAACTCCATCTATGTTCAACACGACATTGTTTCTCATTTGCTGCAATTTTTATTATTAATAAATGAAAAAGTCCCTATTTATTAAAAACCATATAATAGTGCAAAATTTGAGGAAAATTTGAAAGCGTAAATTATGAATAAAATTTGAATAATTTTAAAAATATTCATTAAATTTGGGATGAGCAGATTATTTTGATTGAGAATTGCAGGGAAATTACGCTATAAGCAAAAAAGTAATCGAGAGTCGAATCTCTTTAATTTTTGTGCCATTTTTATATGCCTCAAAAATTTATGATTTTTAATCTGATTTTTTGAGACGAACAGATAAGCAAATATATTCATCCATATTTTAAATTTTTATACAATTTTATATCTCTGTAAGTAAATATTCTATTAAAATTTTCTCTTAAGGGCAAACGTACATTTTAATTTTTGCATTTATTGCAATTTTAAATTGCCTAAAAAGGGTGAGAAAATTGATGGTTGGCCGATATAAACAAATAATGGATAAAATAGAATTTTTACACATATTTTTTAGTTTCTTTTGCACTATGATGTTTGTGGTTTTTTAAATAATTATATCCTCGGCGATGGCGCATTCCCATTATAGGCAAGAATTTGATGAGGCCAATTGGCGGGGCAAATTCAAATGTGCAAGACAGGGAATTCAATTAAATATATGGATAAATTAAAATTTAAATAAACATTCATCTTTCAAATAATTTTTTTTCTTATTATCCTTTTTAAATAAAAATTTATAAAATTATTTTATCGTAAAAGATCAAAATGATTATTTTTATACAATTTTATTTCCAAAAACTAATAATGTTGGTATACGCCACATTGCTTTTCGGACAAAGAATGATCCAGCAACATGGTCACTCAAAAGGATTAAAATATTGGCTAATAAAATATTATTATTAATTAAATTATAACGAATTAGGCTTATACATTAGGGAATTGTTAAAGATACTTTGAATTTTAAATGAAATTAAAAATATAATTCATTCGATATTTATCAATTTGCAAATTAAAATATAATAATGAAAATTAGATTCAATTATTTGTGTCCCTTAATTATTCTGCAATTCATTGCCGAATTTGAGCACATCTTTGGCCAATTGTTTTGGCAATTCAAAGGCAGCAAAATGGCCTCCATCCGGGAATATTGTCATTTGGGTCAAATTGAATCCGAATTTCATCAATTCCTTTGGCTGTGCTCCACCCAAATCGTACGGGAATGCGGCATAGGCAGTGGGGACGGTCACAAAATTGGTCAGCAATTTATCTCCTTAAATTAGGAATGGAATCGATCTCTCAAAAATCGCTGTTTAGGAGAGTAAATTTTTCCGAAATTTTGAAACGAAACGTTAAAATTGGAAAAATTTTTTATTCATACATAATTAATGACATTATTTAAATGAATAAATCTACTAAAAATTATATTTCAATATGGCCAAAAAGCGGTATTGTGTAGTTTAGGTCTTTCCCTTTTTTATGAGAAGGGTAAAAGTGAAGAGTCACCTCTTAGGGTGTTAGGGCTAAGGGCTATGTAAGATGATTTTTATCCCATCATATCCGTAACATATCCCCTAATTACCCTAACTCCAAACCTGATGACCCATAGGGGGGACCCTTCACTTTCAAAAAAAAGGATCTTCTAAACTACAAAAGTGCATAGAAAAGCTAACAAGCAAAAAGTGAAAATGGGAAAATGACTTTTTTTTCTCAAGAAAAAGAAATATTTTAAGGGATTCATGCCGAAAATCATTTTATATTTTTAAATAATTTTTTCCGATTTTTTTCTGAAAATCGCAATTTCGGTGCAAAAAATGGCCTAAATTTCGGACCAAAACTAGAATCAAACCCTTCCCTACCTGAAATGATTGCCGCCATATTCTCTTTGTAGTATCGTTGGGAGCTGAGAATATTCTGCTGGAACCAGCAGACGGAAATCACAGTCAACACTTGATCCATAGTGAATTTCCTTTGATTTATTAAATTAATTGTTTTCTTCCCGCCCAAATTCACTCACTTTAGCACACCACCGTCGGGCATTGTTCGAAATGTTGGATTTGTCCATGTTGAGAATTTTTCCAAAATGTAGGCAAGCAATCCAATTGGTGAATCATTTAGGGCCACACCAACAGTGTCCGGTTTTGTTGCCTGGTAAAAAAGGGTTATTTATATCCTAATTGCATCATTTTTAGCCAATCGTTTTGTAACATATGTATTTGTTTTGGTGTACCCGTTAAATTATTTCTGTTATCCTTACAAATACTTTTTCCCGGATTACTACTGGTTAAACTTATAACTACGTTTTTTTTCGCTTTTTCGATTATAATTTCCATTAAATTCGCTATAATTCGAATAATCCTAATCGATATGCTATACAATGGTCTTAAATTTGCCAAACTTAATTCTAATTTTGACCTAAAAATCAATTTACTTGTTGCCAAATATTTGTGTACGAAAAATTTCATTCCATCCCTTAACCCACCTGAATATGAAAATATCCACTCTCCAACATTAATTCATTGAATTGAGCCGAAATGGAATATTGTTGGAAATGTTCCGGCTCCGAGAAAACCAGTGAAGGGAAATAGCAGCCAATCAAAGCAATGGCAAATTTACGTGGAGAATCAAATGCCATCGCGCCAGCCATATTCAAGTGAATGCCGCGAACATGTTGAGGATAATGCCGTCCCAAATTGGCCACAATCAATGCGCCCCAATCGCCGCCTTGGGCCAAATAGCGGCCATGGCCAAGTCGTTCGACCATCAATCGATTGAAAAGACGCGCTGTTGCAATGCTATCGAATCCTGGGTGGGTGATTTAAAAATGATCAAATGTTATAGACAATATGTATTCGAAATAAGTAAATTCCGGAATTTATTAAAGGCACAACGATTCAGTTTTTCCTAACAAACTCAAGATTAATCCCTAAAAAATAACGTCTAAAATGCATATTTATCCAAAGAATTGTCCTTAAAAATAATTCATTCAAAGTTAATCAGTTTTTTACATACAATTCCCATTTCGAAAACCCATTTTTCTTCGAATTTCTCCCCTATATTTCACCTTTCTTATGTGGCTGTTCCGAAAAACCATAGCCGGGAATGGAGGGCACAACCAATTCAAATGCAATTTCCGATTGAATTGAATGTGCTTTTGGATCGGCCAACATTGGAATTAGCTGATAGAATTCATAGACGCCCCCGGGCCATCCATGAGCCAACAACAATGGCAGCACCCGACGATAGGCGGATGGTCGAGGCGGCTTCACGTGCAAGAAATGGAGCTGGAAAAAAAAATGAATTTGATTATTTGCGATTGGTTTCAGAAAATTGGTAATTTAAAAAAGGAAATCAAAATCAGGAAATTTTAGTTCGAAATAACTGAAAATAGTGAAAGAAACATTAATTTTTATATATTGGGTTTGTCAAAATCGGTTTTAAACTAGGTATTTTGCTTTTCGATTTCAACTATTTTCGGTTATTTTTAGTAAATTGCCAATTCCAATTTCTTAAAATTGAATCGATTTTTTTGGAATCGACCCTGACTTCTGCCCCCTAGAAAAACTCGACTGGAACTGGAAGCCAGTATTTAGACCAATTTAAAACTAATTTAGGATTATTCAATAAAAATACTTTATTGGAAAAAGAAAGGAAAGAGTCGAAATTATGAGTGTAAATAATTCAAAAAGTTAAAAAAGTAATTAGCCAAATATATTTTTTTATTTAAATTCAATTCGAAATTATTGTTAACTTTCCAATTAAAATTATTTACTATTATTCTCCATCTCCACTCTATAAATTTAAATTCATATTCACATTTTTATCATTGAACATTTGCCAGAAAATCGAATAATTTCTAACCCTAATTATAATTATAATGGAATATGGCGGCCCACCTTCAAACCCTCCAACTCCGTTGTGAATTGCGGGAATTTGTTCAATTCCGTCTGGAATCCGTCAAAATTGAATTGTTCTGCCCAATATTTTCGCCATTTCTCCAACTCGCCAAGTCGTATTCCATAGGACCAATCGCCCACATCCTCCAGCCCTTTATGCCCAATTCGGGCTGCATTCAATCTTTTCTTCAGTTCATCAATTTGGGCCGTTGAAATGTTCACTTTGAATGGTTGAATGCGAACATCATCCGGTTTTGGTTTGCCCAGGCCAAAATAACCATTCGGTGGAATTTTCAACTGTTTTCGAAAGAGGGGATTTATTTTTAATTATTAATTTATTTTATTTACCTCAACATCGTCGGAATTTAGGAAAAAGAAATTGAAAGCTATGGCCAAGGCAATAACTGTAACAATTGAAATGAGAATAAATGAGCGGCCGAAAGCCATTTTATTTTATTTCTGTCTAAAAAAAAAGTAATTTATTAGTTACTTTGAGAGAATTAATTGCACTTTTTGTGGCTAATTGCTTCGATAATATTCAATGGGGGGGGGGGGGGGTATTCGCTGCAATTTTTTTAGAAAATATCCATGAAAATCAAAAAAAATGAAATGAATTAAATTTTTATTTTTTGAATGAATAAAAATTTTTATTCCTAGGCCCAAATGTGGACTTTTATATGTTTTTTTTTCTTATCATTTTATTTTTGAAGAAGAAGAAAAATTTGCTGAGGTAAAAAAAATAAAAATTAATTTTTATATGAAAGTCAAAACAAAATGGAAATGGAATGAAGTGCACTTTTTATTCTGCTCTGCTGCGTGGTTTGTGATTTGACTATTGACTAATTTCTATTTATTTTGGATGATACAAATACAAAGTAAAGAATAATAATTGGAAAATAAAATGCATTGATGGAAAAAGTTCGACCTAATCTAGTAGAGAGGTAAATAATTCCCTCTCGATTTTTATTTCGATCGATTTTTTTTTGTCTGTGCTTTTGTTTCTCCCCTCCGCCCTCCGCCCTCCATGCCGAAGGCAACAAATTATCTCCTCAATTGGTGTTTGTGCTTTGTGGTGATTCTTTGTGACATTTGACTTATTAAATATAAAATTTACTCCTTTATTTTTACTATTTACCCTTTGTTGTTTGAATTTTTCTTCCAATATTTTGTGCTCGACTTTTCTTAGCACATTAAAGACCTAGGTAATAATTGATAATGATAAAGTATTCTAAAATGCTTTTGCTTATTGATTTTGGATAAAAATGCGTTTTTATTTTTATGGCACGATGTTAGACTTTTCTAGATTAAAAATTAAGAATCGGTAAAAACACAAAAAAAATTATTGGTACATAATTGCATTTTTTTTATTAATATACAAGAATAGTGTTTTATAAATTTTGTGAAATATTTCAAAAATAAAAAGAAAATATTCTCTTCATGCTTTTTTATAAATAAAATTTTTGTTCCATTAATAGTCATTTCAACATTTTATCAAAATTTGGGACGTAAAATTGAAAATACACGTAAAAGGAGAATTGGTGGATATTTTTATTAAGCTGTGAAAATAAAATAAAGTTTGGAAATATCAAATATAATAAGGGAAAGTCAAATATTTGATGTTGGTCAATTAATTTTATGGCAAATTTGGCGTATAAATTGAGAATTGGCAAATCATCAGCAGGCATTATTGGCCTCCACCATTTTTGTCATTGTCATTCTTTGCCGCGGATGATGCCCTCTGTTTTTGTTGGTCTGCCTCCTCCATATTCACATCATCCGTCGCTGGTTCTTCCTTCACACGTCCAATTTGCTAAAATTTTGTGAGAATTTTTTAAATATTTTTTTTAACAAATTAGCCTAAAAAATCACTAAAATAAAAACACTGGTTTAATTTAATTTGTAATCGTTACTAATTGAGGTCTGGATTAATTTTCAAAAATTGTTTTCTGAGGGTTTTCTGGGGCCTAGAACACGAATCTAACATTAATTCCGGCATATTTTATCAAAATGCTAATTTTACCAAGAAAATATCAAGGAGAACCTCGGTCAATTTTCTCTATATTATTTTCAAAAATGTTATATAAGTTCCAAAATTCTTGTTCGCCCACGAATGAATGCCCCTGCTGTGCCCTCACATCAGAAAATAATTTTTAAAAATTAAAAAAAAACATAACCCCAATTTTTAAAGATTATCATTTAGTGAAAATTTTGATTCAAATTTTAGAATTTATCACCCTCTTCCATATTTTATGAAATTATAGTATAATAATTTTATTTTTTTTTAATTCTCGCCAAATTAAATATTTCTCATTTTAAATAAATTAAAAAATAATTTTGGAAATTATGAAATTTTGTAAATATTTCAAAATTATTACATTAAAAGAGGTGGCCAAAGCCGACTGTTGTTTAGGTTCAGCCCTGCTGCTTCCAATGCCAAGCATTAATGAGAAGGAGGAGGAAGTGCATGGCCGGCCGCAAATTGTGGTGTCGGCATTTGGAGAAATTGTTGGCTGAAATATGAGCGAAAATTTAATAAAAAAAAAAATATAAGTAAACATTTAATATTTTTATTTAAACTATATTTTAAAAAATCTAAAATTTATTTTCTATTTAATATTTTTTAGAATTTTTCCAAAAAAAATATTTTTAAAAATTACATTAAAAAATTATTTAAAAAATACATTAAAAAATTATTTTTTAATTTATTGTATTTCTAAATTTGGTCTAAGTACACAAAAATAGGAAAAAATATTTTTGAGTAGAATTTAAAATTTTTTAATATATATAATTTATAAATTAAATATTTAAATATAACAAAATTCCATTTTATAATTTTTTTTTTACATTTTTCAGCTCCATTTCCTGTTCCAATTCCGCTGCTTTTTGGCCATTTGAAGCCTCATTCTTCCTTGCCTCGGTAAGTTGGTCACTGACAAGTTTCACCACATTTTGAAGACCCTTAATCAGCGATGTTTTTGCGGCCAATTCCTTAAAGAGAATTAATAATTTTTTAATATGATTTTTCTGATTTTTAATTCCGATTTTTAATTTTAAATTTTGATTTTAAATTCTTAATTTTAATCTGATTTATTTATTCTGATTATTTATTCTACTGATTAATTCTGATTTTAATTTTTAATCCATAATTCTGATTATAAAATTCTGACTTACAATTTAATAGAAAATAAAAATGATTAAATAATCCAGAAAAATTTATTGTTTTGAAAAATTTTCAATTCAAAAATGATTTAAAGTTGGATAAAATTTGAAATTTGCTTCTTTCTGGCTTCATAAAACTTAAAAAGAGATGAAAAAATTAAAAGTATCGAAAAATTTTCCGCTACTTACATTTTGCTGCTCAATTTCTTTGCTCATCATTTCCTGTTTGCATTTTTCCAATTGTTCGATGAGCATTTTGTTTTGAGTTTGCAGACTGAAAATTGATGCCTTTTGCAGGTTCGATGAATTCTGTGCAAAAAAGAATTTAAATTTATAATATTTTTGCTTCATCAATATTCTAATTAGTTGGAATCATTTCGTAAAAAAGTTATTTTGAGTCATTCCAAAATTGAAGGGCCACTTTTAAACAGTTAATTAATTACAATTTTGATTAGAGCTTAGGGAAATATTTAATTTGGCCAAAAAACTCATTTAAAATGGAGGAAAAAGTACTGAAAAAGCCGAAAATATTATATCGAAAAAAATTTAAGTACAAAATTAATAATAATTTTTTTAGAATTTATTTAAAACCCCCACCTCCAATTGAATTATTTTCTCCTTGTACTGAACTTCAATGTTGGCCAGGTGGACGTCAAATTGTGCTTTCTATAAAATAAACATATTTTTGTGAAATTTATTTTTTTTTTGTATTTATAAGGGTCGTTCAAAAAAAGTGTTTTTATGTAAAAAATCTTTTTAATAAACAGGAAAATATTTTAAGGATATGTTTTTGCTACATAACCCTATCCTAAACTGAACCGTTTCGAATGTTTTAATATATTATTTTATTTAAGAAAGGTTATGCTTTTTTGATAAAAGAAAGGACCCACATTTTCTATCGTTTGCCAGTTTTATAGCAGATTTTTAAAAATTCTTACCAGCTTTTCGCGATCCTCCATCAATATTTGTTCAATCTGTTGGGCCATAATTTCAATTGTTGATTGTGGCATTTGTTCTGCTGGTTGATGAAAAGTGAATGCCTCTTTCGATGGAATTTTTGTTGGTTTCTGTAGAAGCTGGCCATTGTTATTTTGCTGATGGAATTGTGGATTTTTGTTTTTGGCAAATGCTGATGAAGATGTTGAGACTTTTGGAGGCAATGGCTTAAAGTCATTATTCGCTGGGAGCATTTTTTGACAATTTTTTTTTGGAAAAAATGATAATTTCTGTCTGCAAAATTTAATTTTGATATTAAATTTATAATATAAAATTTATTGTAAAAATGATGCGGAAAAACATTTTTTACGCATATACACTCATTCAAATTAAATCGAATAATTTTTGTAAACCGGAAAAAAACTTGAAATTAAACCCTTGAGATTTGGATTAGTTTTTTAAACCGGAAAAAAATGAAATTTGTATTTTTGAAATCGGAAAAAACTTGAAATTTTTTGTGAATACTAAAAGATGATTGATTCATTTCAATCATTTTGACCAAAATTTCATTGTGAATGTGGACAAAAGAAGGGGGACAATGGAAAAAGGTGAAGATGAGAATGCAGCAGATGTTGGGAATGCAAATATGCTAATTGAATACTTATTTGCTTCGCTCTGTGTTGGATGGGGATGTAAAGCAGCGAGCGTTTTGAAATTGGCCGATTTATTTTTATTCTTATTTTCATTTAAAGTTTGGCACGTGTTTACTTTTTAAAGGGTAAATAAAGCAATGATGAAACCGGATGAACTTTTACAAAATGGAAGGAAAAATGAAAAGGATGAATGGCCTTTTTTCTGCTTTATTGCCATAAATTCTACTTAAAAATTGAATGGACTCAGTCATCCCATTTTCCCTTTCATTTCTTTTACCAATCAATAGCATTCGAACATTTTTGCCAATTAAAAGGATTTGGTATTTTTGATCCAAAATGTCAAGATTAAATAAAATTTTGAAAAAGACTTCATCAAAAATTAAATTCTTATATAGAATAATAAAAAAATAATAATAAATTTTTATGAAAAATTTCAAAAAATAAAAAAAAATATTGTGATCATTCAAATCATTATTTATGAATAAAATTTGATTAATTAATAGTCATTTCTACATTTTATCAAAATTTGGGACGAAAAAAATGAGATTAAAAACATAAATACGCGTAAATTGAGGGAGGATTGGTGAATATTTATATTTTATTGAGTTATGAAAATTGACTAACTAAAAAATTAAACAGGGGAATATGAATTTATAAGGGAATTTGGTGTCATAAATTTATTTTCTCATCAAGTTCTGTTGTTTGAAGTTGGCCGATGGTTGGCAAATTCGGCGTATAAATTGAGAAGGGCAATCATCAGGCAAAGGATTATTGGTCCAATTATGGCGCCCTGCAGTCCAAGCCAATAAATTCCGCCAACAACAGCCAAACCAGTGATATAGGGATGAGAGCCTCTGAAAAAATTTGGATAGGGATTAGTTGATTTAAGTAATAGTATTAATTATTTCGATTTAATCAAGAAATATTTAAAAATGCATGAAAAAAAAATTTTAAAATTAATTTGAATCATTTAAAAAATGTTATCTTCATGGGGTGTTGGCTTTTTTATCCTTGTAAATTGGAGTTGAAAGACATTTAGAAAAAAAATTGATAAAAAATTTTCATATTTTTGAACATGCAAGTTTGACACTTATTCATTTTTAAAATAAATTTAAATTATATTTCTAAACTGTGTTTTATGTTCCATCAAATTTAGTTCTCCCTTCCTATTTTATTCCAATTTTAAAAATGGAAATTTTTTCGGAACAGTAAAAACTTTTTCTACCCAAAATATGATATTGATCTAAAAAGTGCTAAAATGGGTTTTTTATGACTATAATTAATAAGATATTCTTTCGGCAAAAAAGGATCCCAATTTCATTTAAATAAATTATCTACTAGAATAATTGTCCGAATTCCTAAATTCAATTCAATTGAATATTTCCTAATGAGATTGTAAATTAATTGAATTTAAACTCACTTCACTTCCCGATAAAAAACAGGATCGGCAAAAAACAGAGGGGCAATGGAGGTCAATGCAAAGAATATTGCCGCAATTGGTTCGCCACGAACCAGCCAAAGTTCAATAATTCCAAACATGGAAACGGCGTATGGTGGAAATATGGGAATGGCGGCCAAAATTGCGGCCAACATTGAAGGAAGGAACATCACATTCAGTGTGAACAGGGAATGGATGAAATAGGTGTAGAGGCCGTAGAAGATGGACATTTTGGCGGTTAGCAAGAAAACACCACTGAAAAAAATGAGATGTATATTAATTGAAGGATAGGGAATTTTTGTACCCGAAATTTGCCCATTAAATCAATTTTTCAAAGGAAAAAGGAATATTAATTTAGCAAATTCGTATTATATTTTTATTACCTTGGATTAGAAAGAATGAGTTTATTAGAATGAATTTTAATGGAATGGCAAAATATAATGACCAAAAAAAAGCAACAAAATAGGCCAAAATCAGAATTTATAATCTTAATTTTCTGATCAATTATCAATCACAATGTTCTACCAAAAAGAGATTAACCTAAAGGCAGAGGCAGAAAATTTATTAATTGGAAAAAATTGCTTGAAATATTAGCTAATTTGCAAACCATGAATTATCTCATTTAATAAATAATAAATTACTTGTTAATTTAACTAATTTAAAATTTATTTTACTAAATTAGAAAATTAAAATTTATTTTTCCATAAAGCAAAAATTAATTGATTCGAATAATTTTCAAATTTATTCAGAATGTTATGGCAAAAAACTACCTAATTTTGACCCATTTAACCGCTTTTTTTTTGTCATAATTATCAAATCTCATATTTTTTCTAATCAATTCTTTCATATTCAAGGCTATAAAATGGTATTAAATTTGAAGGAAAAATTCATTAGAAAAATTGACTTTTTAGGCAAAATTCGTGCGTCATGCCTAATTCCAATTCCCACCTGATAGCCTGTTCAATCGCTTTGGCCACATCCACTCGATGTCCTTCATGTGCCAATGCAAGCCGGTGGATTTGAAGGGAGGTGGCAAAATTGTTGACCCTGTCGAGGGGAAGCCATTGATCAGTGCTGTTGGCCAAAAGGTAATAGACGGTTGTGAGGAAAACAATGCATTCAATGAGGAAATTGAGCAATTCGAAGCCAAATCCAAGGATGAAGCCGACAATGGCAATCAAAATTGTCGATAAAATGTTGATATTCATCAGAAGGACATGCCAAAGTGATTGGGCAATCTGAATGAGAGGGATTTAATTATTATGGTTAAATTAAGAGAAATATTTAATTTGGTGAAAAAACCACTGCAAATGTCGATTATTTAACAATTCAGTGGTTCATCCAAGATCCCCAAACCATTAAAAAAATAGATTAATCTCCGAAACCTTTGGGATCAATTTTAAACCGGTTTTACCAAAAACAGAAAGACGCTTCAAATGGTTTAATACTATTAATATAAATATAAATTATATACCAATTAATAAAGTATATTGATGAGATCTGCGATTGGATTTATGGTTTGGGTTGGGGGGTCTAAGATAAACCACTTACCGTTATAACTTATTTTATTTACAATGTTTTCATTCTCCAAATTAAATATTATTGTTTGAATAATAACATTAAATTAATGGAAATTTGCAATTTAGTTGAACGAAATATATTGTCAGTCCTTGTTTGTTTTTAGAGTAATATGGATGTTAAACATGAATTTGTCCTTATTTCAGTGCAAATTCGCCATCCTCTGGTAAGGCAAAGCCAATATTTATAAGTGCTTAGGATGGCATAAAATGGATAAAAATATAGACCAAATTCATTCTAACCCTTCTTACATATCCCTAGGGAAAATAGTTTATTTTGGCAAACTAGAATCCCGAAATAATTGTGAGCCCCAAAGCTCACCGTCCAAACCATCTCCAAATTTTCTTGCACAAATGCCCGAAATTCTCTCTTCCAAAGGCCCAAATTGGTGTCTTGTAAAAGTCGCGAAAACCATTTTTTATTTCCTCCTCTTTCCATTTCAAAATCATCATTTTCCATCATTTGTTGCTTTGCCAAAGCATTGTCTGCAGTCGCCGCCATTATTGGCTCCTCAAAAACACGATGGCCACGTTCCTCCCAGAAACGGTATAAATTGTCGACTAACTGAAAAAAATGGATAATTTAGAAAATAAAATGTATCCTTAAAAATGTTTGGCGCTACCCAAAAATTCCTATCCATAAAATCTCTATACCTAAAATCATTAAATTAAAAATTATTAAAATGGAAATTTTTCGTAAAATCATTTTATTTGTAATGTAAATTATTAATTAGGATAGAAAATTAAATTTTTCAATTTTTTTAGGAATTTTGAGTTTGCAGTGATTTGGGTTAAACTCAAATGTTTGAGAATTACCAATTTGGCCTGTTCCTCCAATTGATCGGCCCGGGCTTGATCCTTTGAATCTGCCAAAGAGCGAATGTTTGATGCCAACCAAGAACGGCCTTGTTGGTAGGCCTAAAATGATGAATGCTTTATTTGTATCGAAGTTTTAAAATTTAACAATTTGATAATTTATAGCCCATGCCCATTGATTGAGATTAGATGATTAGAGAAAGAATTATTGGATTTTATGGAAATTGACCAAAAAATTGGCAAATATAGGCCAAAATCTGATAGCTTCGTTTTTTAGCCATAATTTCTATGACCGCTTATGTATTGGGTTTTGATTAAACCAATTTTGGTACTAATGGAATGACCCCTAAGAGAGAAGGGGATGAGGAAAGAGGAGAGAATGAGAATGATTAAGAAGAAGATACTCATCAGTTTTATCATCATCCTCATACCATCCCTCAAAGGGGACAAACTTTATTAGTACCCCAATTTTATATAAAACTGTTCCAAAGGAAAAACTTAACCCGTTGATATAATTTTTTTTTATTAATAGCTGGCCAAAAATATATAAAATTCTTTAATGGCACCCACCTGTTGCATGTAATTGTCCAAATCATGTTCGGCCAAATGTCCTTCCGTGTAATTCATTGCATATTTAAACCAATCCGGATTGGATGAGAGAATATTGCCGCCCAATTTGACCAAATGCACTGTTTCATTGTGAAGTTGGAAGGCGGTGAACAAAGCGAAGAACAAAGTGCCAATTGCCAAAGCAGCCATCACACAAATTGAGGAAATCAAATCAACTCGAGCCGAGAGGCCATTTATGAACTGAAAAATTGGAATAATAAAAATTTGAAGGAGATATTTATTATGCCGAAAAAAAATATTAGAATTACCGAAATTTTTTATAGTTTAATGGTTTGTCCTAGAGCCCAAAACCCCCCCCCCCCCTAATCCATTCGAAAATCTTGTCAAGAAGTATCATTTGAATTTTATTATGTTTTTGATATGTTTTGGTTTAGGTTTAAAATATATTTAATTATGAACCAAAAACCAAAATCAGTT
Source organism: Pratylenchus scribneri (assembly GCA_030063045.1). Classification (NCBI taxonomy): domain Eukaryota; kingdom Metazoa; phylum Nematoda; class Chromadorea; order Rhabditida; family Pratylenchidae; genus Pratylenchus; species Pratylenchus scribneri. The sequence goes on from JAQSEB010000203.1 coordinate 653,447, forward strand.
TAACGTTTAATTTTAATACCTTTAATTTTGACTCTAACCATTACAAATTATACACCAATTGTCAATGAATTCATCTTGAAAAGCTCTAGATTGGTTCGTTAGGGATTGGGTTAGGCAGGGACATACGTCGGCAAGGGGGGGGGACTGTCCCGGGGTGGGAGCGCGCGCAAAATGGGGGTTTTGGGGGTAGGGGGGCGCAAAATCGGGGGAGAAAGAGGAAAAAGTAGGGGGCGCGGTAAGGAAGGGGTAGGGAAAAAGGAGGAAATGGTGGTTTCAGGGGTGCGCTGAGCTGGTAGAGAGTAAAAATTAGGATTTTTCCTTTCTAAATTACACTAAAAATCCAGAAAAAATTTCGCGCTCGCGCCTATCGGCGCTCGCTTGGTTGATTTTTTTTTATAAAAACTTATAATTTTTCAAAATTTTCGGCCTTTAGGCCTAAAAATTGTTAAAAATTTCGCTCGCGCCTATCGGCGCTCGAAAATTAAATTTTTAAAAGCACTAGAGGGATATAATCATTTTTTCGGCTGCGCCTGCCTCTCCCTCTAGAAAAATCCTAGAACCGCCAATGCGGGGAGATATGGTAAATTTTGACTGATTTTTCGCTGCGCGGCCATTTTAGGCCTAATTTTTGCGAATTTTTGCGCTGCGCGGCAATTTTTGAATAATTTTTTTCGCTGCCGCGGGCAAAATTTCCAGGGGGAGCGCAAAATAAAATGTTGGTTGTCCCGCCCCCCTTGCCGACGTATGGGCAGGGATTTGTTTAACAATAATGATTCAGATATCTTCTAAGAAAATTTCAAATGATTTTATTTTAATGGCCATCCTGAATGCTTCAATTTTTCCTATTCATCATCCCAACTCCATTAATACCCGGGTTTGCGACTATTGGATAAACTCTTAAACTATTATATAATTATTTTTTCTTTTTAATGTTTGTTTTTGTTTTTTTGAAAATTTAATATCATTCGAATTTTAATTTTGGTAAAGTTTACTCACAATTCGATCGCTGGTAAAAATCAAATGGACAAATTTGCGCAAAGGGCCAGCAACAATGACATGAATGAATTTGCTTGATTTATCCACAATCAATTGTTTTGTAGAAAGCAAAAAATTCCAAATAGTTTCAGTAAGGCCAATTCTTTCACCTTAATTAAATAAAATTTAATTATCAAATTATTTTTTATAAAGGCTTTTAAAATATTTATCAAAATTTTTCAAAAAAAAGTTTTTCTATTGTAATTTTGTATGCAATTTTCAAAATGAATTTAGTTTATTTCAGCACATATTTAGCCATTTTGGTAGGGGGGTATGAGGTGGGGGGTCGGCTTAAAAAAATTGGTATAAATTTTGGACAAAAATTAAATATTAAATTCCCGTTAAGCTTTTCCGAATTATATAAATTTGATTTTTTTAAAAATTTCACATTTTGGCCCATATTTATATTCCAATTACCCACCAATGTCCACGAGTAAGGCCAAAGTGAATGGAAAAATGAAGAAGATCAAAAGCAATGAATTGTGGTTCACAACGAAAAGTATGGCACAGAGTGAAGTAATGATGCGCAAATTGGTGTCCGATGTCAAAGCCTAGAATTATAAAATTTGGAAATTTGAAGTGAAATTTTCATTAAATTTGAATTAATTATTCCAAATCAATTAAAAATCTTTTTGGTCGAATGTCGAAAATAAATCGAATTATTTTAGATTTTTGCCATAATTTTTGTAAAATGTTCTAAATCTTCATTTTAAAAAGTAGAAAATGGAGAACAGATGAGCATTGATTGGCCAAATTGATTATTAAAAAAATATGAATAAAAGATTCAAAATTTAATTAGCAAAAGTAAATTTTTAAATTATTTTTTTATGATTTACGATTTGAATTTGACCAATTAACATATTTATTATTTGATTTGAAATTTTCTGCTTTTTAAAATGAAATATTAATGATTTAGATTAGTGTAAATAAAAACAATTTATTTATGCATTTTCTTTTTTGCAAAAACAAACTTGATCGAGTCGATTTTCATCATCCGAAGAAGAGTGCAAAATTGCTGTTGAAATATCTGCTGTATCTTCCTTATTATTTTGTGAGCCTTCCTTCATTTTTTCATCTTCCTTTTTCTCTTCAATTTTTGCTTCCTCTCCTTCTTCGGTATTCCCATTTTTTGGGTCCATTATTCCGGCGGATATTAAAGCCAACATTGAGCAGATGAATGCGAAAATAAGCACACGAAGTGGCGCAATGAAATTTGAAATGTGGGCGAGGAGAAGAAGCCTTTAAATCGATTAATTATTTTAAAAACTGACATATGATGATATTTATTTATCGAAAAAACATTGAAAATGTCGAAAAATAAGTAATTCATAAGGCATTAAATTGGTTTACGGATTTTTCCTACTTTCATAGATAGATCTCGTAAAGAAGAAAGCACTGAATGGCAATGGCATTTAATTTGTTATGTTTTTAAACCGTCTTAGTTTTTGGTACAAAACTAAGTTAAAATTGGTTAAAAAATAAGCCAAAACATATTCAAACGATGCTTCTTGTTCTTGACAAGATATATATTTATCGATTGGGTATAAGGTTTAAGTGACTCATTATAATCTTTTCGAGCTTTTTATACACTTTTGAGCAATTTCTATGTTTTTCGACAATTTAAATCCTTCCCTCGAAAATTTACCAAATTGGCAAGGACAGAACTCTGGCAAATTTTTTGTTGATTTGTTGCAAATCTTGAAGGTAGACCCAGGTACCAAATCCAAGCGTATAGAGCAAAATGCCCACAAACATCTGTGAGGGAAAATTTTGAATTAATTTTATTTTTGTATATTTTTTCATTGGGTCATTTTTGGTCCCTTCCCTGCCATTTCTGCCCTAGAATGTTTAGCGAACCATAATTAAGCAAATTTTGAGCCTATTTAAGTGCTTTAAAATGCATTTAATTTAATGGCCCTAAATGTAGAATATTTGAAATAGCTTATAGTCAAAACCAAAAATGAATTTAAAATAACGGCTGATTGTGTATTTCTGACCATAACGTGGCCAATATTTTATTGATCCGATTGATCAATATATATTGGATACAAAAAATATTTGGGTTATTAAATCCGTTCTGCTCTTCGATAAAACATGTCAGATGTGACGGAAATGTTCGAAACCGGAGAAATGACCTAACACCCCATAAATGAACCAGAAGCCAGAATAAATCTAATTGAACCTCATCTCTTTTTAAATTTTGGCGGATCAGCCCAAAGGAGCTACACCCTAATCCCTAAAGAACTACATTGGCTAAGTTATAATTATAAGTTTAAGTTTTGGACAGTGCCAGGCCTTTAAAGTTTTATGGCTCCTCCATCTTCGGGATTTGACCCCCAAAAATTGCTCCAGATCCGGGCTCCCTCCTATGTCCTATCCTAACTCAAAAATTCCAGGTTTCGGTTCTGCTCCGACCCTCTAAATAATTTACTCCGGCTCCGATCAATTCAAAAATTTTTTGCTCTAGAGCCGAGCCTAAAATCTGGTGCCCGGCACTTTTTTGGGGGATATTTTTTATTCGTTTTATTTTTTATTTATTTTGAAAAAATACCCATTTCATTGTGAATAGTTCAATTAAGGCATCAATTCGGTCATAAATGTTGCCAATCCATTTCAGAATTGTGGCCAGTGCATCATAATAGCAGAAAAATTTCAGCAAACAATAACAAATGCCAATGCAAATTCCGGTGAAGCTGAAAAATATTTTCAAATTTATTAGGGGAATTTAAAAATAAACCTGAATGTTGTTTTGTAAATATAATTGGAGAATGTCATCAAAGTTTGCACCGGCAGAATGGCCAATCCAACCAGCAATGGACGATCCTGCGCATCCAATTGGCCAAGCCATGCGCCCAAATTTGCGCTGATCATTCGCTTCAGTGGAAAAAGCACCGTGCCAACCAATGCGGCCCAAAGAATTGGATGCAAAAACATGTAGAGCATTTGGTAGACGGCAAAAATGCTGGCCAAAGAGATGCCAAGCTGAAATGATGATTAATTTAATTTTGGGTATATTTAATTTGGCGAAAATGGTTTAGAATAGAAAATAGCGAAAAAATCAGAACGGTTTAACATTTAAACGGTTCAATTTTATATTTAACTCCTAAATCCCAAACTTCCCAATCTATAGTTCGAGATACATCATTCCTAATTTGCTAATGATTTGGTTTAGCTAATTTTAAATTAGTTTTGGTACAATTGCTATTACAGTTTAGGTGCTGGAAGTGAAAAGGATGCTGATGAATGATGATGAAGAAGAAGAGATGAAGCTGAGGATGATCTTCCTTTTCCCTCTTCATCATCCTCACCATCATCATCCTTTTTCTCTTGCAATAGTACCTTAGTTTTGAACCTAAAACCGTAAGACGGTTCAAACGGTTTAATACCCTTTAAACCACAGTAAATTATACTCCATACGATTATAAGTGGATGAGATCTATCGATTGGCTATAGGGTTAGTGTATAAAACAAACTATTGAATGCTGAACCGATATGATCTTGTCGCATTTTTCTATACTTTTTTTCGTCATTTTCAATGTTTATGTTGCCAAATTAAACCATTTAATTAGTTAATTTGATTAATTTTAATCATCTAAAATGTCAAACCAGTGTGAATAGAAGTGTGTTGTAGAAAGCAAAAGTCAATGCGGCATTTTGTTCATCGCCATATGCCAATGCCATTCTGCTAATGAATGATTCTTGTTCCGCCATGTTGTTTAAATTGATTGGTCACAATTAATCAATAAATTCTCTTTTTTTATCTATAAGTGGTTGTTAAATTAATAATAAAAAGTTATTTGCAAAAAGTTCGCATAAATCTGCTTAATTTATGAAAAGCTAAATGGAAACTTGGAAAATTTGGAAATTGCTAGGCTTATTCATTAGAAAACTTTGAGAGAAAACCTCGTTTAAAATAAAGTCTGGAAATGAAAGGGGTTAGTTGCTTATAAAGTGCTTTGTTTTATAAAATTATTAAGATCCGGTTCATTAAAATAGCAAAAAAAAAAAAAGAACCCAGCCGAAAATAGTAAATCAAAAACATTTATGGAATCATTCATTCGCATCAAAATATCTAAATCTAGACCCCAAAAATCTAAGTACAAATGAACTAAGAAATGACAATTCAGAAAATTATTTTTGAGAGCTTCATCTGCTGCTGATGACTGATGAGATGACAAATCGAAGATTTATAGGGTCAACCAAAATAAAATAGTTTAAGAACCAAAACGAGTAATTTTTTTTTACCCAAAAAAATTTTTACCAAAAAAGTATTTTTTACTCTAAAGTATTTTATGACTTCTAATTTTATTTAATTAGAATGTGGTTTTAGACCCTAAAAACTATACCGATTTGTAGATCTCATCAAGACGCATCAAATGGTATATAATTTGTCATGGTTTGGTCAAAATTAAAGGTTATTAAACCATTTAAACCTTCTCAATGCTTTGTTTTATAAAATTATTAAGATCCGGTTCATTAAAATAGCAAAAAAAAAAAAGAACCCAGCCGAAAATAGTAAATCAAAAACATTTATGGAATCATTCATTCGCATCAAAATATCTAAATCTAGACCCCAAAAATCTAAGTACAAATGAACTAAGAAATGACAATTCAGAAAATTATTTTTGAGAGCTTCATCTGCTGCTGATGACTGATGAGATGACAAATCGAAGATTTATAGGGTCAACCAAAATAAAATAGTTTAAGAACCAAAACGAGTAATTTTTTTTTACCCAAAAAAAATTTTTACCAAAAAAGTATTTTTTTACTCTAAAGTATTTTATGACTTCTAATTTTATTTAATTAGAAATGTGGTTTTAGACCCTAAAAACTATACCGATTTGTAGATCTCATCAAGACGCATCAAATGGTATATAATTTGTCATGGTTTGGTCAAAATTAATTGTTATTAAACCGTTTAAATCATCTCAAGTTTTTTGGTTCAAAACAAATTTTAATTTAAATTTGACCAAACTATTTTTATACCAATCGACGCATCTCGGTGAGATCTATAAATTGGTATACTTAAAGTTTATAGGGTCTAAAAAATCGGTTTGTTTATTAGAAATAAAAAACGGCAAAAATTTTTTGGGTAACCATCCATTGTTTATGACTTCAATATGTCTAATATAATTAATTTTAATTTGAAAAAAATTCTAAAATACAATGAAAATTGAAAAAATAATCCAACAAGTGAAAGGGTCAAAAAGAATGTGAGCATATTTTAATTATTCATTTCAATTAATCAAATCTGTTCTGTTGGTTGATCTTTCAAATAATCCAATAATAACATTTCGGCCATTTGATCCTTCAACCATTCGAACACATCAATTGGAATTGGCCCATATAATTTTCGGGGTTTATCTAATGGTTTTGCATCTTTTTTTATTCTCTTCATCACAAAATCGAGTTGATGGTTTTGGCGTAAATAAATTTCCAGTTTGTAGCTATGTTTTAAAGCTCCTTCGACCATTTGACAACAAATTGGCATTTCCTTAAATTGATTGGAAGAATGCAATTTTTTATATATCTTTTTGTTTTGACTTTACTTAATATATTGGAAAAATCCCATATGTATATTCCTTATTAGTAGGGCTCGAAGTCTAAGTTAAATAATTTTTTCATGCGAAGCTTTTAATATGATTATTGATTATAAACCAAATAAAAAAACATTAACTTGATTTGATCTAAAAATTTTTTCATTGGACCATTTTATGATGTTAAAAATTTTTACCGTTAAATCATTTCGCTCATTATTTATAATGCTTTTTCTCTTCAGCATATACTAAAAATTTTCTGAAATAAAATTTGTCACTTTTATTTTGAATTTATGAAATTTTCTGTAAATTTTCCACTTTTTTTAACCTTTTTTCGAGCCCTACTTATACTTACTATAAGTTAAATTAGCTATTTTTGCGCATACATTATTTGAATGAATTCCATTCCACTGCTTTTCCTGCAAATCATTGGACAAAGCGCACATTGCGTTGAGTAATGGATAGGCATCATCCGGCACAGGAATATTTAAAAATTTGGTATTTTTGTTTTTGCTTTTATTGATTTTGTCATTCAAGGATTGCTTAAAAAAAGATTTCTTAAAGATAATTTTTAAAAAATCAAAAAAACCAGAGTAAATCGAATGAATTTCGTGCCATTAACGTCCTCCACCATCGAAATTTCCAGCATTCTTTGCCGTGGTTCAACATCAACCATAAATTCCAATTGTTTTAATCCAATTCTTTTCCAACCTTTGATGGCATTTTTCATTATTTATAGATTTAAGAATAATATTTTTTGCAGATTTTTTAAAGAAAGTTTTCGTCTTCTAATAAGTCAAAAACCGGTTTAAACCCTACAAACCTTATAACAATTTGATTGGGCAATGTTAAATATTCACGAGTGATGGCCAAAAAACGGCCAGAAAAATAATTTTTAGTAAAATCAACGGTTTTTTGGCCATAATTTAGTGAATATTCAAAACACAACTAACTTTATACCTAATAACATGTTATAAACAATGCCAAAACAGAGCTTTACCCCCATCGGTACCAGCAGACTTTTTTGTCCGCGCAAATGTCGTAATACGCATTTGATATAAAATTTTCTTATTAGTTTTTTTTTAAATCGAAACTGAGCGAATTAAACGGTTTGAACCATATTTTCCATTTTTTTTTGGTTTTAAAAACTCCAATTTTGGGGCCAATACCTCTGACATTTTATATACAATTCGACGCGTCTCGATGAGATCTATACATTGCTATAAGGTTTATAGTAGAGTCCGGTCTCCGGTTTTTCAAAATTTTCGGGCTCGGTTCCGGATTTTTTTCAGAAAAAATTACCCTGACCCGGCAAAAGAGCCGGTTTTCGGAAAATTACGAAAAAATTACCGGGCCGACTTCAAGGCCCGGTTGTGTTTTAAAATGTGCCGGTTTCCGAGCTCATAAAAATGCCCAAAAAAACGTCGGTTTTTTCCGGGCCCGGCCCAGCGCCGGACTCTAGTTTATAGGTTCTAAACCGGTTTCTGATTTATTAGAAGCCAAAAACAGTTTTTTCTGCAAAAAAATAGTATAAAATTTTACCATTTCTATTCAGCCATTTGGGAAATGGCGGCAATGGTGCAATTTCTTCAGTTCCATCAAATTCCATTAACATTTCTGCCATTTGATTGCGGAATAAAGGGAGCAATCGAAGTGGAATATGCAATCTAATCGGTTTATGCGATGGATTTGCTTCCGTTGGGATTGTTTGGATGGCAAAATCGAATTCATTTTCGAATGGAAAAATTCCCAATTTGTAATCATAAAAGAGGCCATTTACCAATTCATGGCAAAATGGAGGCTAAAATAATGAAAAAAAATGTTAAAATTCTAATTATTATCCCTAGAATGAATAAAATTGAAGGATAATTATTTTATATTATACCAGAAAACAGTTTTTGACTTCTAATAAATCTGAAACCGGTTTTAGATTCCACAAACCTTATACCAATTTGTTGATCTCATGGAGATGCATCGATTGGTATATAAAATGTCAAGTTTTGGCCCAAAATTAAGAGTTTAGAACCAAAAATTGAAATATGGTTTAGACGGTTCAACTTGCTCAGTTTCGATATAATTTTGTCAAAAATTGCGTCTCGGTGAAATTATAAAATTGATATAAGGTTTTTAGAGTCTAAAAGCGGTTTCAAATTATCAGAAGTCAAAAACTACTCTTTAGGAACAAAAAAATATTTTAAAATCCCATAGGTAAAAAACTGTTTTTAGGTAAAAATATTTCCCATTTTTTATTCTAAAAATCGTCACCCCTTCCCTATATCATTAATATTCAAACCTTTTCGTCGTCCACCGATTTACTCATCAATGCGTCCATTGCATTCACCAACAAATATGCATCATCGGGCACGGAAATTTTTGGAAAGTTGTCATATTTGTTGCCGGTGGCCGATCTAATCCTTTTATTCAATTCAATCCATTTGTAGCCATTTTTGGATTTTTGAATTTGAATAAACAAGGCAATATTCCCTCCACATAATAACATTTCTGAACGCAATCTAGCATCTCCCGCTTGGCTAAAACAATTAGATTTTTGTTATGTTTGAACAAAAAAGCATACTCTGTTGTCTGCTCTTCTTTTACAATTGCTTCAACATTTTGTTGTGAATGATCTTTCAGGAATGTACAATATGTGAACAACTGAAAAAAGTTTTCTACATTTAGCAGGCTCATATATTGATTTTTGAGAAAACATTTTTAGCCGAAAGATTTACATTATTTTGTCGAAAGATCGGTTTTTTAGGGATAACAAGTTTAAGCTTGATAATAGACCCTCAAACCTTATACCCATTTTATAGAGCTCATCGAGACACGTTGATTGGAATATACTGGAATATAGTTTGTCGGGATTTGGCCAAAATTCAAAGTATTAAACCATTTAAATCCTATTTTGGTTTATAACTCTTTTAGTTTTGAACCAAACCCCGACAAACTTTATATTATATCAATCGACGCGTTTCGAGGAGTTCGGTTTAAGATTTGATAGTCTATGATCAAATACTAAAAGTTATCCTCAAAAAACTGATCTTTCGGCAAAATAAACCGATCTTTTGGCAAAAGAAATCGATTTTTCGGCAAAAAAAACTTTTTTCTCTTTGACCGAATGCCTATACTTTTTATTAAAAGCAAATAATAAACCTGTTGGTTTCTGAAATTTGCAATTCTCCAATATTTTCTGGAGATATTCAAATTTATAATTGAACAGCGGGAGAATCGACGAAGATGACAAAAATTAAAATAACGGGGAAAGAGTCTCATTGCTTGCATATTTTTTTGGCAATTTTAAATCTAGAATTTTTATTTATTTTGTATGGATTTTGTTTTGTGTAATTTGCCAAAAAATTTTGTATTTTGGGGTTATTACTTATTAATTCCAAAAAAAAATTCAATTGAGGCAAAAACCAAATACAAAAGTATGCATATGGATCATTCATATCTTCTCTCTTCTCTATCCTCCTTTTCCTTCATTTTTAAGCATAATTTTGTGTATTTGTGCGTTTCATTGAAAATGTCATTTATAACATTTCAACAACATTTTTGCTAAAAGTTTAGTCATCACAAATTTATGTTTTGAAATTGCTATTGCTTTTAAGGGTTTTCCAACATGCTAAATCCGAAAACATATCAATATCATGGCTTTTTTTGGTTTAATCCTTGAAAATTGATGAAAAGTTGAAAAGTGAAAACGGGTTTGGGCAAAATGTCTTAAATGCGGAGCGTTGTTTTCGGGAATGAGGTAGTGAAACGAAAATGAAACGTAAAATAAAGAAAGCCTAAAAAACGTACAACCTACAAGCATAGTGCATAATGCATAGCATCGTCATATTATAAATTGGCATTTTCCATTTTATTTTTTTTCATAACTTCAGCAGGGTTTATAAACGTTTAAATAAATTGAAAGCATTTTTCGAAGCTACTTAGTATAATTTTTTATGTTGATTTAATCATAAATATAAATACAATCCACATTTTTTAATCACGTTTAATTTTAGCACAAATTTTCAAGCAAATAGACAAACCAATATGGATTGGCTAAATTCTCTGCAAAATGGCAAAATTAAACAAATTATGACGACTGCTCAAACTGGGGCCCAACTTGTTTCGACGATTAACCAATTTAGACAAGGATTTTCTGGACAAAATGAAGAAACATCGGTCATTCAACGCGCACAAAATGAACTCACATTTACTTCACCTACTGCCGCCGCTGATTCGACAACAAACCAAAATTTACACGGGGAATTCAGCAAGGAGGTTTAATTATTAATTATTGCAATTAAAAAATCAATCAGCAATTCTTTGCAGTTTTTGAAGGAAATTGTTAAAAAATCGCCCGCACTTTTGGAAGAACCCAATCCGGCAGATGGATGCACCCCACTGTTGAATGCGGTGAAACGGAATAATTTCAATGCCGCCATCCTGCTGCTCTCTCGTGGCGCAAATGTTCATGCGGTGGATTTGTCCGGTAACACCGCACTACATCACGCAATTATGGCCAGATCCCCGCAAATGGTGAAATTGCTTCTCCTGTTTCGGGCCAATCCAAATGCACAAAATAATGCAGGGAAGGAGGCAATTGCGCTCAAAACAAGGTTTACTGGGAAATTATTATTAAAATTTTTTGTTGGAAATACTGGAGAAACTATTCAAATATAGTATAAACAATTCTCCCGACAAAAAAGTCGAATGAGTGCATTGCATTGCACAAATCGATATGAGCAAAAGCCAAAAAGTTAAGGTCTCAAGAAAATCAAAAAAACCAAAAGTTATCTGGTCCCTTCTTTTTGTCTAACCTCGATAATTGAATTTTTTCCTGGATTGTAATTTGCATAACACCCAAAAGCCTTAGATTTGGGTTTTGCAGATTGCAAGATTGGTTTTGAACTGACGGTTTCGGCTTATATTAAAACTAATTAAGGTTGGCTGGTAACTTAAAAGAAACTATATCGTTTGGTTGCATATTCAAAAATTTTATACTTTTTGAACCATTGAAAAGACTAGTTATATTTTCTTAAGACCAACCATAAATTTTTGGTTTTGTTTTGGTAATTGGAGCACTGAATAAAATTTAATTCTTCACAGTCAAACAGGCCCGGCGCCAGGGGCATAGCTCGGCAAGGGGGGGGGGGACATCATGGGTGGCTGCGTGGTTGGTGGTAGGGGAGTTCCACCCTAATCTTTCATGCGTAGTCCCTATTTCGGATTTTTTGCGCCGCAGGCGAAAATTTGGAGCCAAAAACAACCCCGCAGGGTAAAATTTGACCAAAAAATGGCCGCGCAGCGAAAAATTTTCCAATTTTTCCGAAAAAATTTTCAATTTTTTCCTTCCTCCCCCTGCTTAGTGCGTGGTTCCCGCCCGGTAGATCCCCTGAGTGCTGCGTTGTGGGGGGGGGGGGGGGGGACGGTCCCCCCCCCCCCCCCTTGCCGAGCTATGGCCAGGGGGGTGCAACTTGGGGCTCGGGCTCCCCCCCCCCCCCAAAAAAAATCGGGAAAAATCCGGAAAAATAGGGGTAAATTGGAAAAAAAAGAGGAGAAAATATAGGAAAAAGTGTCGGGGGATCGCCCCAAAAACCCTATGGACCCCCCCCCCCCCCCCCCAAAAAAATTCCTGGCTCCGGGCCTGCAGTCAAATATCAAATTATTAAACCCAAGTCCCAAACCATTCAGTTCTGAAGTGGCCGAACTTCTTTCCCACATTCGGGCGCATGCCGAAAACGGTGTAATCGATTCAAGTGATAAAGAACGAGTTGGAAGTGCCAAAATGTTGCAATCCAAATGTGAACAAATCAGACAGGATCAGGCAATTCATTATCAACGCTCAAAAACGGCGGAGGAAAAGTCAAATTCAATCCGGATGCTTTCCCTGGATGGCGGCGGCATTCGGGGGCTTGTGCTAATTCAGGTTACTTCTTCACAGAAATAAATAAAGGAAAATATTTAATAATTTGACGAAAAAAAACCAGTAAAAGTAAACCACTTAAAAATGGCGGAAAGATTTTTAATAAAAATAACAATTTAATTGGTTTATCCTCCAACTAACTAAGCTTATACCCGACCTAACCCAATCGATATACCTTGTCAAAACATAACAATTGATAATGTTTTGGCTTAAAGTTAGTTTTCCAACCAAAAACCAGAATATGGTTTTTGGTTTAAACGGTTTAATAATAGCCTTAATTTTTGATCAAAACCATGACAAAATATAAACCAAACGAAGCGTATTTATGAGAGCAATTGGGTATAAGATTCGGGGGCCGGGGCCTAGGACAAACCATTGAACCGTAATTTAATATGTAATAATTTTTGGTTCGGTTATCGGTTTTTCATCAAATTAAATATTATCCATAAAAAAAAATAATAATTTATTATTAAGATGCTAATGGAATTGGAGGAATTGAGGGCATATGGACAAGACGGCAAAAAGACAAGAACAGCGGGCAGCCGAAAGACTTTTGTGCAACGAAATTTCGATTGGATTGCTGGGACGAGCACCGGAGCGGTTAATAATAAAATATTAATTAATTAATTTTTTTAAATAATAATTTAAATTAACTACAAAAATTGATCATATCCAATGTTTGTTTCTTTACAGATTTTGGCACTTGCTCTCGCCGATGGAACTCAATTGATTGATTGTTTGCGCCTTTATTTGCGGCTCAAGGATGAGATTTTCTGCGCCACAATTCGACCATATCCATCGGAATGCATTGAAGGATTTTTGAAGGAACAATTTGGAGCAAATAGAAAAATGGCCGACTTGAGATCCGGCAAAACTCGGTTATTCACAAAATTCTTAGGAAATAATTAAAACCAATTTTTTAGTGTTTTTGTGACGGCCACAAAAGCGGACCAAATCCCAATCAAATTGGTCCTATTTCGAAATTATCGCACACCATTCAATCCACATCCGGAATATGAACCAGAGAAAATGCAAATTTGGAAGGCGGCAAGATGTTCAAGGTGGGCATTTTAGTTCCCATTTCCCATCAATAATTATATTTCCCTTATAAAAATAATAAAATCAATTTAGTCAAAAAGTGTTCCATTGCTTTTACATTCCTGGTCAAAAATTTTACTTTTTATTAATTTACCCTTAAATCTTTGAATTTTTGGAGTCGAAAAATAATCATTTTGATGCCATAAACTTGGCAATTTGGGAATTAGATTTAGGGTTAGGCCAGTCCTTAGGCTGGATATGAATCTTAATAAAGCCAAATTCGCAATTTGATATAAATGGCTACAAAAATTAAAAATTTTTTAAAATGCAATGATTTTATGATTAAATTAATTGCCATTTTAAACCCATAAAAATTTGATTAGATGTAAGTTATGGGACTAGAAAACTATCCTTCGAATATGGCCAATACCCCAACATTCATTCAATTCCACATTCAGTGCGGCACCAACCTATTTTTCAAGCGTCAATGGGATTATGGACGGCGGGTTGATTGCCAACAACCCTGGGGCCACACTTTTACTGGAATTGTCACGGCAAATTGATGCAATCAAAGCCAATTTGGTTGGTTTTTTGAGCACATTTTAATAAAAGAATTCAACCTAAACACAGTTAAATGCCGAACGAATCCCGGATTTGGCCTATCTCCTTTCGCTTGGCACCGGCAAAACACCGGAAGTGCCAATTTCAGTGGCAGATGTGGATTTGGGCAAAGGATTCAGCGTTCAGTCGATCATCCAAACTGCAAATGCCCTCAGCAATTTGAAGTCCATTCTCGTTGAACAGGTAAAAATAAATATTATGGAGCCGATTTTAATTTTGCAATTGACCAATAATAGTGTAATGGCAGACATTGTTGTAATTTGTGGGAAATTTTCATTTCCTAGCTGGTAAATCTATTTGGAATTGACAAAACTGAGTAGTACTTAAGTATTTGTCATCAGGATTTAAAATTTATTTAGAAATGTTGAATTTTTCATTTATGATTGTAAAAAATGATGAAATAATATTGTTTTTTTTGGGTTTAGTATCTTCCAATTACCAATTTTAGAGGTAATATAGAGGATAGGGTGTTTTTTTTTGTTAGAAAAATCTGCTGGCGATTAATATTTAAGTACGAAATATTGACACTAACAAATCGATTGCTCTAGATTAAGGCGCTTTGATAAGAACATATTGAAATTAAAATCGGCTGAATCAAATATTGTTTGGGTTATGATATGAATTAATTGGAATGTAAATTTTAGTTGGCAACATCGGATGGTCAAGTGGTGGAAACATCCCGGGAAATTGCTCATTCTCGGAATGCTCCCTATTTTCGGTTGACTCCATCCCTTCAAAGTGACATTCAGCTGGACACCGTGAACAACACACAACTCATCGACATGCTTTGGAACACAAAAGTAACAAAAAAAAAATATTCAAAATAAATATACAAAATTTATTATTGCAGATTTACATGCGCGAAAAATGCTCAACTGAATTGTTGGCGCTGCTAACTTTGATGAGAGAATTTGAACGGGATGATTAAATGAATGAAAGAATTTGCTGGTCAATCCCCATCGATTCCTATATTTACATTTTTTAATCCCAATAATAATGTAGTTTTATTGAGTATGTTCATTTTTTTAAAAATATATTTTTATATTTGCAATAAAAATATGTCGCTTTCTTTTCCCATTTTGATCATTTTCGTATCCATTTCGTATAAATTCATTATATCTTCCGCCGTCATAAATTTTAATACCTGCGCATTAATTAATTTAAATGATTAATTTTATATTAAATTTTAGCCTTCAAAAATGTTCCAAATACGTCGTTTTTCTTATCGATTATGGGCCAATAAAGTTAGCAGCAAAGCATCATTCTCAAATTGGCACAATTCAAGCGCAATATGGCCAAATTTTGCAAATCCAGGATTGCCGGCCTCATTGGAATATCAAGAATCGACAGGTTTTTTTATGAATAAAACTGGTTACAAAAACAAAATAAATCCAAAAACCATAGAATAAATTAAAATTCATTTAAGCTAGACTAGCGCTTTTCCCTAACATCTTTATTCTCTACCCTGCCGTAACCATATAGAGTAAAACTCCTGACTGAGGTCAGCGGGTCAAAGTTTAGGGCAGGATTATGGCTAGGGTTAGGGTCAGGATGGGATTTAAAGGAGTGAATATCGCAAAACGAAGCGACCTAAAAAATAACTAGTTGGGAAAAGCGCTAGTGTTACGTTCATTTATTCCAGATTGGCCATCAATTTTGCACCGAAAATTATGACATTTCTTCTCCCATCGATGATAACACAAATTCTTCTTCACCAATTTCATCAATGGCCGAAATGCCAACTTCAATTGAACAAAATGAACAACCAGCAGAAACATTCGATGGTGCAAATTCCACTTCGCCAATTTCATCTCCGGCAGAAACACCAACAAATACTAAACAACTTCCAATTCCCTACATCAACAAATTATACAACGAATATTTTATGTGGAACAATTTACATTCAAATAAAAAAATGTTAAATCTGAAATTGCACAAGGGAAAAAATGGACAAAAATTCTTCCGAATTTGGGTATCATTTTATACAAAAAATAGAAAATTTTCTTACTCAATTCCAGTATTTCAATTATACTACTCAATTTCGGTTGAATTTTGCAAACATTTTAGTCCCTGAAGATGCCTATACATTCATCAATAAAATGGATGAGCTCGTCAGGGAATTGGCGGATCAAAAATTTATTCTTCAAGGTTTGCTTGTGTCCAATTATTTTATAGTTTCAATAACGACTCAATCAACGTCACATAATTCGTAAAATTTTTACAAAATCGAATCAATTTTCAATTATTTTGGGATTATGGACGAGTCAAAATGAAAATGGCTTAATTGCAGTTTAGGTACCATTCATAGTTTAAGCAACCAAATTTAAATTTAGGCACCTTTCAACTTTATGAAAATTCATCAAAAATGTATTACAAAAAAAGTTCCTTGTATTACAAAAAAAATGCCCATCCGGGATCCGGCCTTTAAGCCTAAATCCTAGCCTATAAAACCTATTTTACAAATTTCTCCCTTTATAGATAATGTCGACCAATCCAAAAATGTGAAAAGACAAACTTTTGAAACGATGGGCAAATTCCACAAATTCCAACTAGAATTATTCTTCTTTCCGAATATGGACAGAAATGAGAGCAGAAAACAGTTATGCATTATTCGACTTTGTGCATTGAATTTGGAGCTCAATAAAATTTCAAGTTTGTTTCTGCCGTTGGAAGCATTGCTTTGGCTGCGTGAACACATGGTCGATATGTTAGTGAGAGATGATGGGACAGAGACAATTTCAAAGGAAGCACCGGCCAAAATACCAAAACAATTTCTGATGAATGGACTAGTACTTAAGAATAAAATGAAGAAATTGATGGATGAATAAGATGAAGAATATGCAATTTTGTTGAAAATGTTTTGAATATAATAATAAATTTAATTAAAAATTTTCCAATTTTACTTTAAACAATTTTGTTTTATTCCAAATTTGAATATCGATTATTTATTTATGCAAATTTCATCAATATTTTTTTTCTTTTAAGTTCATTTGAGTATTTTGTTGAATAATTTATTTGCAAAAGTTTTCAAGCGACAGAAAAACAACAACCAAAAAATGATTATTGATTTATCCGCTGCTTCCGATGATGGGCTGGCCTTGATCCTGATGAGAATGCCAGTTAAAGAATTGTTGCTAACTTGCACTCAGGTTTTAATTTTATTTTTATGGAATAAGAAATGAATTAATAAGATATTTTTACAATTAATTGCCTTAAAGTTTCTCAAAAATTGTAAATCAGAAAAATTTTTGATAAACCATAATTTCGGACTAAACTAAACGAAAATTACACATTACATTAGGTAGTAAAAAATGGTTTATAGGTTTATTCTAGAGTAGTTCAAAGTCGGTTACTTAACCGAATTTTGGCAAAACCCGGTTTTGGGAAAAGTCGGTTTCGGTTTTTCCTATTTTCAGTTATTTTGAGCAAAATTTCCCAATTTCGGTTTGAAAACACATCAATTTTCTCAAACCGAAACCGACTTTGAACTACTCTAGTTTGTTTTGCATTCACAAAACATATACCCAAACCCAATTAGATAGAGCTGGTGTAGAGATGATCTTGGGCGATGAAATGCCCTCAACCCCTACTTTCCACATATCCCAATATTATGAATTAAGATGTTCGAAAATATATTTATTATTCATATTGTATTGAAAATGTGATGGGGAGAGAAGGGCCAAGTCTAGCTTAGCTAGCGGAGGATCGGGAACGGCAAAAGCGGACGACCACAAGACTGGTTCGTTCTCGCCATTCCCGAGTCCCGTCGCTGGCTGGGCCAAGGACTCCGCCCCTCGGCATCCAATGGGGCAAAGGGGATTTATCATCTAAATTCCAATTCATCTTCCAATTCCAATTTCTCCTTCTTTTCCAACAATCCAATCCAATCGGCCATTTCCATTTCCATTCGCTACAATCACCTCTCCCTCTTGATATGACGTCCTCGCTCATGATTCTATCAAAATTGTCCCTGACTTCTTTCGCTTCTTTTCTTTCTTCGACAACAGCAATGGCCGCCAATGCGCAGAGAACAGCTTGATGTTGATTCTCTTCTTCACTTCCACTTCTCTCTTTCTTCTTTCTTTTTTCTCTTCTCTTTTCCATCGCGGAGCGCTGATTGATGATTTGGCCGGCGGCAATAGTGACGAGCGTTCAAGCTGCGAGGCGATGTCTGGGAAAGAGGTCAAGTGCACATTCAAATCCTCTTCTGTTGACATTGGCGTGCATTTTTGTGGGGCAATGGGCACTGGCTGGGTGAGGCTCCTCTCTTCTTCCCTTCACCATTCCTTCTTCATTCATTCTTCATTCCACAATTTCGTGTTGGCTTGGCTTCCTTCATGTCCAATCATCCTTTCCTTCCATCATTTCGTTTTTCCTCATTCATTCGTTCATTTGATCACTTCATTCTTCTTCATTTTTCATCCAGTCGAGTCCCCAAAAATTTCCCGAATGTTCTCCCAAAAAACAATATGAATAAAACAATTTAGTTCCAAAAAGTGTCTTCCAAAATGTTTTTGTTTAAACATGGGATATTGGGATTAAAATAGGCCAACTTTAAGTTTACAAAAAAGATTAAAATAACAGGATAAATGAATCAAAGTTGGTCTAGATTTTTCCCAAAAATGTTTTAGTTTAGTATAACGAGTTTAAAAGTAAGTCAACTTAATTACAAAATAGTTCAATTTGACAATTAATAATGAGAAAGTTGGCTTAAATTGCTCGTTATACTTATGATTCACTATCGTATTTAAGCTAACTTTTAAAATTATTAAAAGTTGACTTAAATATGCCTAATTTACAATTCCGTACTTTCTAGCTAATTATCCAAACAAAAATAAAATTAATTCGAGCAAAGCGGACAATTTGGCGGCACAAGGCTCAATTATTCTGGCTGAAGTAGTGAATAGTGTAAAAGGTTTAATTATTAAAATTAGGTGTAAAATTTAATTTTCATGAAATGTGCAATGGATGGTTAACAATGGCGGCCCACAAAACGTTCATAATCAAGCGAAAATTGGCCAAGGCACAGAAGCAAAATCGACCGCTTCCTCCTTGACAATATTGAAGGTTTAACATATATGATAAATAATGAGGGATAGTAGAGAATAAAATAAAAGGTGAAAGCTTTCGGATAATTTGTCGAAAAAGAGATTAAAAGCATAAGCCTAAACACATGGTGATAAATATAAATAAGCAATTAACACAGTTTGTAACCAAATGATATTGGTTATGTGAGAATGAACATAAGGTTTACAAAACACAACACAAGTAACTATTTTAGGCAAACCATGAATAAACTAGACAAACTATAATTACAATTCATCCAAATCTAAATCTTCCACAAAAGTGTCTGCTATTTTGGTCCCTTCTTTGGACTTAAAATTATTCCAAAAATAGGGCATCTTTTCCTTCAATAATTTTTCGTAACGAGGAGGTGAACCTATTATCTAATATTTGCAGGATGATGACATATGACCAATGGAGGATGATGGACAATGGCTGGGAATAATGGATGAGCGCATGCAGGATGGTTGTTGGTTGGATGGACAATGGATTGATGGCCCTAGCATGGATGGATGCAGAAGCAAAGTAATTTAAATAAAATCCCGAATTTAAGTAAGGTGGTATAATCAGTGAAGAAGAGAAAAACTAAGACATTCTACCAGTCGAGTTTTGGGTTATTTCTAATAATTAAAACAATCAAGCTTAGCATAATTGGAACCTTAAAATCGGTTTCAAATGTGCTTTAAATTGGGATATTTAAAAACATAGCAAAAATTTGGTCTGGTTGTACTGTTTTAGTTTCAATTCTTCACTGAATTAGTGGTTACATTTTATCAAAACTAATCCCCAAATGGCCTCCAAACATAGGGTCCTGGTGAACTTCCTTTATAATTCTCTCTCTTAGTGGGAAAGGAATGACTAATCTTGGCTGTTGGGTGTTTTGGACCTCGACAAATTTGTATAAATTGCCCCGGATTAAACCAAAATCTTCGAAAATTTTCTCAATTTTTCTATTTGGCTCCAAATTTTCAGTTTGAGTATCCGATTCATTTTTTAGAATATCGACAATTTTTCCAAATTCTTTATCCTTTTCAATTTCCTTTTTAATTTCCTCAATTGTAACCGTGGGAAAATTTTCGGATGGTTTGTAAAAATCGATGGGAAGCTCAAAATCCTTCTTTGGGATATTTTTTAATCCCTCTAGATTTAATTGATTAACTTCTCCACAAACACAATCCTTGTCGCCCCCAGGGTATCGTGATAAGTAGTCCGCAAATTTGTTGGCCTTTCCAGCTTTATGTTCAATTTTAATATCAAATTCTTGAACTAGAATTTGATATTTCGCCATCCTACCAATTAAGTCGCGTTTTTTCATTAACGAACACGCAACAGAATTATCGGAGCGAATCAGCGTTGTTGTTCCCGTAATATAGGGCCTAAATTCCTTAAGTGCGTAAACTATAGCCAACGCTTCTTGTTCTGCGGCAATATATTTTTGTTCGCTAGGTGTTAATTTGCGCGAAATATAGCTAATAGGATGCTCCCCGTCAGCTTGTTTTTGTAAAAGACACGCGCCAATCGCAATTTTTGATGCATCGCATTCAATTATAAAAGGTTGATTAAATTTTGGCGACGCGAGGACGGGAGCACTTAATAATTTAGCCTTAATCATTTCAAAAGCTTCCTGATGTTCTTGGGACCATTTTTCCTTAATATTTTCCTCCTTGGTTAGCTCAGTTAAAGGTGCCACTATTTTCGAAAAATTCCGGATAAAACGCCTAAAGTACGAAACAGCGCCTATAAAGCTCCTTAATTGGGTAAGATTTTTAGGGGGTTCGAACCTTTGGACTGCCGCTACATTTTTAGGGTCAGGACGCACGCCTAACGCACTAATCAAAAAACCAAGATATCTTATTTCGGATTTTCCAAAACTGCATTTTTCAATCTTTAATTTGAGATTATATTTTTTCAAAATAACCAAAAAATTCTCAATATCGCGAAGATGTTCCATTTCATCAGTACTAGCTAGCACGACATCATCTAAATAGACTAAAAATGCGGCGGATAATTCTTTTCTTAAGATTTCCATGGCTTTTTGAAAGGTGTTAGGTGCGGCGCAGAGGCCAAAAGGCATGCGCAAAAATTCGAAAACCCCTAAAAATGTGGCAAAAGCCGTTCTTTCTATATGGGAATCATGCATTTTTATTTGGTGGAAGCCCGACTGAAAATCAAAGGTGCTGAAAATGCTTTTCCCGCCGACTTGGTCTAAGATATCCTGGATAAGAGGAAGGAAGTATACCTGTTTTTTGGTATTTTCATTCAACTTTCTATAGTCAATAGCAAATCTGTAGC
Organism: Pratylenchus scribneri; assembly: GCA_030063045.1. Taxonomy (NCBI): domain Eukaryota; kingdom Metazoa; phylum Nematoda; class Chromadorea; order Rhabditida; family Pratylenchidae; genus Pratylenchus; species Pratylenchus scribneri. Next base: position 674,948 of record JAQSEB010000203.1, read on the forward strand.
TCTTTTTGTCGGCTTTCTTGACCAAAACAACGGGCGAGGAAAAGGCACTTTCAGAGGGCCTTATGATTTTCTGCCTTAGCATATCCTCAATTTGGTTTTTTATTTCCTCTTTTAATGCAGGCGCAACTCGATAGGGACGCATTTGTACAATTTTGCTTTCGTCGATTAGTTCGATTTTATGCTTAATTGGCCCAGAAAAACTTCCAATTTTTCCATCCTTTCCAACAAATTGGTCCGAAAATTTCAAAATTATTTTCCTTAGGGCAATTTTAGCCTCTTCCGAAAAACAGGAATCATCCAAATTTAATTTATCCGTAATTTCGGTGCTCATCAGCTTATCCCTTATTTTAGGATCTAATTTTCCATTTCCGACCGAATTTATTTCATAAAATTTATGCCCATTATCTACTTCGCAATTTTCCCAATTTGCAATATGCTGCCCTTCATATAAAGTTATTTTAGCATTTCCAACATTCATGGCCCTAACGTACATATTATTTGGCTTGCAAATAGTTTTTCCAATCAAAATTACTTCGGGTAGATTTTCTGCGCCCCTTTCAATTAAAATCGTATCCTTCATTTTTACTTGATTTTCCAAATTATCAACTGGCTTGCAGGGGACCAAAACATCCGCGTGCCCATCAATTACTATTTTTTCCTTAATGCGCACTTTTTGCTTTGGCGGAATGTAAAAATCCAAATTTGCAACTAGGGGTAAAAATGACGGTCCTATTTTAATTTCTTTCTTCACAAAATCAAACGAAATTTCAAAACCTATTTTATTAACCTCAAAGAAAAAATCGATGCCCAATAAAATTTCTTCCGGACAGTCTAGATTTTTTGAGACTAATAATTTAGTGCTTACAAAAATTCCATTCAGTTTGATTCTTACAAAAATTTTCCCAATAAAATCAATAAAATCGCCATTAGCTACCTTGGCAAAACTCATTTCTTCTGGGGCTAAATTTTCAATTTTTCCTAATTTCCTAGCGATATCCAATTTGCAATAAGAAATTGAGGATCCAGAATCAATAAGCGCCTTAAATTTTTTGCCATTTACTTCAATTTTAATCTTAGATTGGGAATCAACGCCAATGGCATAAATTTTTGGGACATAGGTATTTAATGGTGCCCTCGGTGCTGTAGGGATTAATCTACCCTTTTCCTGCATTTCAATCGCGTTAATTTTTTCGCCATCTCGTCTATTTTTAATTGCTAGCCTTCGAGATTGAGTGGACCGCGCAGAAAACAATGGCGCTATCCATGGATAAACATATATAAAGCCGCCAATTGATGCGAGAATAATTAAAGCAACTGAGCACCAAATAAGGGAAATCCGCCAATCATTAATCCAATTTGTTATCCATTCCCATGGATTTGAAAGAAATGAAATAGCTTTATTCCCCACTTCTTTAGCTTTATTTCCAATATCGGTTAACAAATTGTCCTTTTCCAAAATAGTTATATTATGTTCCCTCAGAATTTTTCCCTCTAGATTTACTTTACTCGAATATGCCTGTAAAATTGACACCGAGGCTATTATTGCGTCTAGATCTGATTGGTAAATTGATTTGGCTGTAAAATATAGATTGGTCTTATCGGGTGAAAATTCCAAAAATGTATTTTCTGGCTCCACTTTAATGATTTCCCCATCTAGAATCCATGAACCGTTTTCATTTTTATATGCACCTTTTTGCATTTTTTCACAAGATGTTTCTAAACCATTTTTAGTCAAATCTTTGGTTCCTTTGGTGATAAAAAATATTTCCGACTTATTATTAATTTTTACTTTGGCTGGGGTATTTTCATAGCATTTTTCGCCTATTTTCTTATTCCAAAAAATTTCTTCTGGACTAATTTCCTGGCATTCCGTAATAGCTAATGCTTCCCCTATAAAATAAGCGGAAATGTCTTTTCTTCTCAACCAAATGCGCGCTCCTATTGTAGCATCAATTTGCAAAAATGCTTTGACCATTTCTATTTGCTTATTGTGAAGCTCGCAAATGTGGCTCCATAATGTTCTAAAGTTTTGGTTAATTGAATCCTGGGTTACTTTGTGTAAATACTGTAATTTAACGTTTACGTTATCATTATTTGAATCTCCAATTTCTGTAATGAAATTAGCAATTTCCCTTTTATTTTTGGGTACAAAATTCTCAATTAGATGTTTAAAAATGTTTTTACTCATTAGATCAATTTCCCACTGTTGCTCTATTTGCGTTTTACTATCCCAATTTCCGACTGGAATTATTGTGGTCAAAAAATTAGTTTTATTCTCAGGTTGTAAACTTTCCAAAACTACATTTTTTGGGGTGGTATCAACCATATTTAAATCTGTTGTGGTCTTTATTTTGTTAGTGGTACTAAAAATATTAACTTCCGGTTTAGTGGTTGTAATTGTGCTAAATTGTTTTTTTGTGGTTGGAGTATTTGTATAAAAATTGTTAATTTTTTGTGTTATTTTTGTGGTTTTTTCTGTTTTTTCACTAGTGGTACTAATTTTTTGGGTAGTGGTATATATTTCATTTTTTTGAGTTATATTTGGATTTTTTGTAGTATTTTTTGTGGTTTTTTGAGTATTATTTTGTGTAAAAGTATATTGACTAATTGTGGTTGGTGGTTTTTGAGTAGTTTTAATTGTAGTTGGAATTTTGGTGGTACTTTGTGTGGAAAATGTACTAAATTGAGTTGTGCTTTTATTTCCAAAAACGTCATCCCATTTTCTTGCTCTACGCAGTTCATTAGTATTTTGCCTTTTTTCCCGGTTTTTTAATTCCATATTTATAGGTATTTGAATATATTCTATGTCCAAAATTCTATCTAATTTTGGAATTGAGATAAATACTTGGTTTTGCATAATATAGGTATTTTTCCCAAAACACGTTTTATTCACTTCGCTAAAAGCTTCATCCCCATCCGAAAAAACAAAGGCTGCCTGTAATTGCGCGACTAAAATTAGCTCGTTAGAAACTAATGCCTCATAATGACCCACGGATTCAAAAGGGCAATGGAAGTCTTTCTCATCATTCCAATATAAAATTCCTTTTTCATTTTTACACGATTTATTTGTACAATTTTCAAAATTTCCAAGTTCCGTTTGAATCTTTTTAGTCTTTACATTTTGCAAAACTTTTCCCATAGTTACAACTAAATCGTACCCATAGTTACAGTTATTACCAAAATATCCATATTCTGCCAAAACTTCAGTATCACTTTTTAAGATATTTTCCTTAGTACGGCTTAATGTTCTATTCCAAAGGGTTCCTTCTTTAACCAATTTTTTACAGTCCTCCAATTCTATCGGGGTAAACCACACTTTAATCTCGGGTTCCCTTTTGTAAAGCTTAATTATCGAAAAGCTGCAAACCATAATATTTTTCCTTTGGCATAAAATCCCATCAAATATTAAGGGCCTTTTTTTCTCAACGAAAATCTCAATCTCGAAATTATCCACCCTCACTTTACTGGGCAACGTACAATTTGTTTTATTAGGCGGTTCCATTACAATAGTATTTCCTTTTTGCCAGCAAATTTGATAAGAAAAACCAACAGAAGAAAATATGCTCAAAATCATAGCGATGGCCAAAAGTGGCATTGTGGGTGACAATGGTCTAGATTGGGTTCCAACAGCATTTATACGGTAGCCTCCACGGCGCGCTCTTCCCCTATTTCCTGAACCTCTGAAATTTTCATTCATGCGCGGACTTTGCCTTGGGACCGAATTTGGAAAACGTCTAACCGGAAAATTGCGACCGAACCTATTTCCTCTGTTAAAATTGCGCCTGGGAGGTCCTCCTCTGAAAAATGGCATTTGCGGCGGCGCCCAATTCCTATAGGGAACAAATCTTCGAAAGGGGGTAAAATTTCGCCTAAAGGGTTGACCCACTTGATTTACCGTTCCACCTAAATTGTTCACACTACCATTCACATTATTTATGCTTTCCATCTGAGAAATCGCCAGTTTTTCCCGGGTAAGCTCAGCTAGCGATTCCTCTTCTTCCACAGCTTGAAGGATTGCGTCCGTTATATTATTGGGCTTGGGGAGGTGCCTAACCTGTTCGCGGATTTCAATTTTTAGGCCACCTCGAAAATAATCTATCAATAAATCTTCCCTAATTGCAGCGGTAAAACCTTGCCCATCTGGAAAAGATTTATCAATAAGTTGTTTCAGTGCCATAGCGAATTCCGCAGGCGTTTCCCCTACTCGCTGTCTCCTTAAAATTGCCATTTTCCGAAAATGGGGCACCGCTGAACCTATTGCAAACTTTTTGGCCAAGTTATCCACGGTATTTTTCCATGTGTCCTTTTCCGCGGGGGTTAGTTGTTCAAAAGCGGTTTGACATTCGGGAGCTAGGTATAAATGTCTCCGACAGAATGAGTTTTCCTTTTAATATTAAAATTCCCTTCAATTTTTGAATAATAAAATTCTTATTAAGTAATTTGACACCAATTCCCTTTATCAAGCCTAAGGGCAAAAATCATCTTAGTTTATTAGTGGGGAATTTTAGGCAAAACATTTTAATCCGGGCTGGGCTTTTTCTGTTTTTAGTATACGCCAATAGCCCGTTTTGCTCTCCATTCTGGCAAGGGGGAAAATGATCGCAATCTTGTCTGCTCATCTTAAAATTCGAATGGGCTTGGCATTGTCCGTCATTTTGTTCTGCCCAATCAGGCCAGAAAATCTTGGGTTTTTCCCTCTCCTTTCCCCTTTTTTGCAGAATTGGCTTGCCCTCGTTTTTGCCCCTCTTTGCTTGTTTATTTTGGCCGAGAATCCCGAGGAACGCCCAATTTCGGATGGATATAAAAGCGATTCTCCCTTCCCCCTTTTTTATGTCACTTTTAACCCTCTCCCCATCAGTACGTTTCAACTCAATTTTCCCCAATAAAATCTTTTAATTCGAATTCGTCAAATTTGTGTCTTCGGGGTATTTTCATCAAATTTTGGGTAGTCTTCTTTCCTTGGTTGAGTCTGCCGTCGTTGTTGCATTGTGCGCCTCGACTGTTGTGGACATTGGATTAAGAGCACTGTTGCTCTACCGACTGAGGCTACTCCAGGCACAGATTCTTCAGGTGGGTCTATATTTTTAACCCAATTTGGCCATTTCGGGCACTTTTATTCATTGCCATTGAGGCAAAATCATCAAGGGCCTTTAGGCAAACTCATTGAATTATTAATTGTGCCAATTGCGGCAAAATCAAGGGCCTTTTAGGCAAACTCGTTAAATTAATAATTTGGCCAATTGCGGCAAAATCAAGGGCCTTTAGGCAACCTCAGTAAATTACTAATTTTTTTGCCAATTGTCGGCCAATCAAAAGACCTTTGGGCAATTCTTTTAAACTCTTGGAATTAGCCATCGTGCAAAAAGGGCCTTTAGGCAAAAAACAAAAATATTTTCATTTTCACGAGAATCATATTATCCCTTTTGAACCAATAATCCATTCATATCTTATTATCATCTGGAGATTTGAACAATTATGTCTCTAGTAATTCGTAACCAACTTGAGGCTACACTTAAACGTTTATTGACGGCAACTGCCGCTGCGAACAATTTATCTTCCACTGAATCCCCAACATTAGCTGATCTAGGAACTAGTGGCGAAAAATTAGCCCGGGGTATTTCCGCTGCCCAAGGCTTCTTAGATCAGTGGACAAGGGTCATGGCTAATTCATCAGGGGATGATCGAAAGGAGGAAGAAAAGATTTTTTCGGAATTCCAAGTAAATGGAAACCCTCCTGCCCTAATTTTGGATGAAGCCTCTGAGGCCCAACTCCAAGTGGACATTAAAATCGATAAAATGAGGGCGGTGGTAAAGGAACATACACCTCCACCTGTTAAGGATTTCGCCCCGAATGTTCGCCTCCCAACTCTGGATTTACCCATTTTTGATGGACAAGAGTCCAATTGGCCAGCATTTTGGGCCGCGTTTCAAAGCGCTATTCATGAAAATGAATCCCTAACTGGGGCGCAAAAATTCACCTATTTGATGGGCCGACTAAAAGGATCGGCGAAGGGTTTGATAGAAGGCTATGCGGTAACAGAAACCAATTATAATAGCGTTATCAAACTCTTATTGGAGCGATTTGGGGATGATGAGCGGCGATCCGCACAATTGCAGAGTGAATTGATTCATCTCCCACGGCCTTCCCATTCCCCCCATTCCCTACGCGTTTTTTACGACAATATCGAACGAATCTGTCGTCAATTAGAGGGTATGGGCGTTGATATCAATGAAAGTCCATTCCTGACGATTGCCATCAAAGAAAAACTGCCCCACGAGGCGAAAGCGCAATTGTATGATAAGGAAATGGGATCGGGCAAAAAATGGACTCCCAAAGAATGGCGGCAAGCTTTTGGCCGATTTGTCCAATTAAAAGAGGCAATAGGACCCTCCAGCGAACCTACACAGCCCAAATCCAACCCAAATACAGTACCTAGGGGCCCATTAAGAGCGAGCGAGCCAATCCGCTGTGCCTTCCCCATTGTGGATGAAGAGAAGAAAGTCAAATGGGCAGATTGTTCTCTCTGTAAAGAGGACGGGCACAAGGCTAATGCTTGCCCGAAATATAATACAATTGAATTAAGGAAGCAAAGACTATTAGATCAGAAAAGATGTCTTAAATGTGCCCGAGAGGGCCACCTTTTCCGTGAGTGCACTTCGAAGAATGGGTGCTGGGAATGCGGTGGTAACCACCATCACATGCTTTGCCCTAAGCCAAAAATCAAAAATGGGCCATTTACTGGCAGCAATAATGTTCCGCTAGGGCAGAATTTCAAGCGAAACCGTTCACGCCAAAATCAGAATCTCGAAAACTCTTCGAATATTACGGCTTCAGTTAATTCTGCCAGTCCAGAATTTACTGTTGAGCAAAAGGAAATGGTCTTTTCGGCCGTACCCGATGCTAGAGTTTCGGCCAATGATAGGCCTACAGCCTTTTTAATGATTGCCGAATTATTCATATTTAATCACAGGGACCCTTCTAGCCCCATCAAAAAACCCGTTTTCTTTGACTGTGGGTCCCAACCATCCTTTATAACCGCTGAATTGGCTGCTTTAATCCGCCCGCAGCGCGTGGGGAAAGAATCGATGTCTATTGGTGGTTTTATGGGGCAGGAAAGGCAGCAAACGGTGCGCTTTTTCTCACCTCGGTATTCGGTCCTATTAAAACGTCAAGATGGTGGATGGGAACCAATTACCTTAAATCAAACCCCAAGAATTATTCCACCTGTCGAATACATTGTCGAATCCCCCTTGTTAGCCCAAAAAACTGGAATGAATATTTGTTGGGCAGAACCACAAATTTTATTGGGGCTGAGGGACTTCTGGAAATTCATTATTAGCAAAAAGGAGATTAGCCCCGGATTTTTCGAAATTAAAACTGCCTTTGGGTCAGTTTTCGGAGGCGAATTGAATATGCGGGCAATTGAGCAACCAATTATAAGTTGCCCAGTCCGAACTGAGTCCCTAAACGAGGCGGTTTCTAATTTATGGAATTTGGAAACTATTGGCATCAAGGAAGCCGAATTAGCCAATGATAATGTCGCAATTGACGCTTTTAATGACTCGATTGAATTGAAAGATGGCCGCTATTATGTCAGCTGGCCTTGGCGTCCTGGGCATCCGCCGTTGCCTGACAATTTTTCCATAGCCTTTTCTAGGCTCAGTTCATTGGCTAATAGACTGAAAAATGATGCATTTTTACGAAATAGTTATCAAGAAATTATGGATGAACAATTAAAAAGGGGGATTATTGAGCCTTCTGAAAGGGCTGAAAACGGGGATCATTTTATTCCCCATCATCCAGTGGTGAATTCTAAAAAGGTGCGCATCGTATACGATGCGTCAGCCCATTTAAAAGGCTGTCCCTCTTTGAATGATTGCCTCCTAACTGGACCCAATTTGGTCCCAGAACTTGCTGCCATTTTAATCCGTTTTAGGGCAGCCCCAGTGGCAGTTTTGGGGGATGTGGAAAAGGCATTTTTAATGGTTGGATTAAAGGAAGGGGACAGGAATGTGACCAAATTCCTGTGGTTAAAAAATCCTGCCCTTCCCCCAACTCCCAATAATCTGCAAATATTTCGTTTCAAACGAATTGCATTCGGAATTGCCTCTTCCCCATTCATCCTCGCCTCCACATTGCAACATCATTTACGCAATGAAGGCAGTCCGGTGGCAGAAAAAATGGCCAAGAATTTTTATGTAGATAATTTATTGCTTGATTGTGCTTCAACAGAGGAAGCCAGAAAAATGATAAAAGAGGCAAAAGAAATTATTACTAGGGCTGGAATGAAATTAAGGGAATTTGTCTCTTCCCACCCAGATGCTCTAAAAGGGCTCCCCCAAGATGAACTATTGCCTGGGGATGAGCCTAAATTGTTGGGAATGAATTGGCGCACAAAAGCAGACCAATTCATTTTCTATTTGCCCAAGGGCGATAATTCAAAATTAAACAGACGGAATGTCCTATCAATAATAGCCTCCTTCTTTGACCCACTTGGATTATGCTCACCAATTTTCTTTGAAAGTAAACTGTATTTTCAAAAATTGTGGGGAGAAAAGAGAGGGTGGGACGATGAATTAGATGAAAGGCAGACAAAGGAATGGCGGGAATTAACCGCCCAATGGCATGAATTTGAAATGAAAATTCCCCGTTGTACCCCTTGTGGAGGGGCAATTTCCCTCCAACTTCACGCCTTCACGGATGCTGGGCCAAAGGGCTTTTCGGCGGCAATTTATTTGCGGGCCGAGTTTTTAGCCCAAATTAATGTGAATTTAATATTCGCCAAATCCCGTCTTCGTCCTTTAAAAATGAATACTGACGACTCCCTAACAATTCCCAAACTGGAATTGTTAGGCATATTAACCGGAATCAGGGGCCTAAAATTTGTAAAAAATGCGTTAAAAAGGGAAATTAATGGTTTCCATCTGTGGTCGGACTCGCAAATAGCCCTCTCGTGGATTAGCTCGAAGGGGCCACTTCCAATCTTTATTGGAAATAGAGTGAGGGAAATTCGAGATTTCCCCTCCATGTCTTTTCATTATGTAAACACAAAAGAGAATCCCGCTGATTTGGGGGTCAGAGGGTGCTCCCCCAAAGAATTATCCAATTCCCGGATTTGGTGGGATGGACCCCCATGGCTTTGGGGGCCGGAAAGCGATTGGCCACAAATCTTTGGCCCATTCACAATTCCCGATGAAGAAGAAGCCAAGGTGGTAGTCGTCAATGAAATTGCTATTAAAATATTTGTTGAATTGGAGAATTTCAGCACCTGGAAAAGACTTTTAATAAATGTGAAATTTGTGTTAATATTTATCGCTAAAAGGTTATCCAAGAGCCAAAAGGCAAAAGAAAAATTTGGATGGCTCGAGGAGATGATTAATTTGGAACCTTACTCTCCGAGGGCGAATTTAATTGCACAAAATTTCATTATAAAATATGTTCAAAATGAATTAAATTTAAAGGAAATTGATCGATATTTTGAGGATAATGATGGGTTAATTAGATTGGCAACTCGTCTTACCAACTCATCAAATCCCATCGATTTTAAAAACCCTATAATATTACCCAGATCTAATTGGGTAACGCGACTTTTAATCCGTCAATCACACGAGAAATTGGCTCATACAGGGGTGGATGGTACTTTAGCGCATTTCCTTTCTCAATGGTGGTGCCCAAGGGCTCGCCGATTAGTGAAATCAATCATAAAGGGATGCCCTGTGTGTCTTAAAGATAAGGCGGCTTGTTTCAAGCTGCCAAATATGCCCCCGTGGCCTCACTCTCGCGTTAACCCCTCCACGCCATTTTCTTATGTGGGGTTGGATTTTTTGGGGCCAACATTATGCAAAATTCCCCCAAACCCGGAAAACAATAAAGCGTGGATCCTATTGATTACATGCTTCGTGACATGTGCCTGTCACCTTGAGGTGACAACCAGCCTCGAGGCAACCGAATTCCTTGCGGCATTTCGCCGATTCATCGCCCGAAGAGGAACACCTCGTGAAGTGTTATCAGATAATGCCGGCCAATTTGTGCTCTCAAAAGAAATTCTGAGCAAATTCACAGACATTAAGTGGCGTATGACGCCGCCGCTAGCCCCATGGGCTGGCGGCGTCTACGAACGCTTAGTTTCGTTGGTTAAGGTCGCCTTTCGGCGATCGGTGGGGAGAAAAGTACTCCCTTTAAACCAATTGCAAACGTTGGTCGTTGAGATTGAAGCTGTGCTCAACAACCGACCTATAACGTTTGTGAGTGACGAAATTGACGCCCCTCAAGCGTTGAGGCCTATTGATTTCTTAATACCAAAAATTCAGCCCATTTTAACCGAGCCAAAGGGGGATGGAAATATTGATGACCCTAATTTTCGGCCTTCGTCGGCCGAAAAGCTGGTCAGTTTGTGGCAATCCACTACGCGTGTTTTAAATGATTTTTGGGAAAAATGGTCACGGGATTATTTGCTTTTAATGCGTCAAAGGACGCAAATCCAACATAAACATCCCCGAATAATAGCCAGCGAATTCCCCCAGGTCGGTCACATTGTGATTGTTGAAATGGAAGATTTTCCGAAAAATTTATGGCCTCTAGGGAGGATTATTTCTCTGGATGCTTCTGGTAGAAGCGCAGAAATTTTGATGGGGAATGGGCGAATATGGGGGCGCCCAATAAACAAATTAGCTCCACTCGAAGTAATGTTGGAAGAGAGAAAAAATGAATCCCCGGAAGAAAGGGAAAACGAAATGCAGGAGGAGAGGGAATATGAAAGGCGGGAAAATGAAATTTTACCGCCGGCTCATCTCGCCAATTTGGAGCCTATCCCCACTCCACCTTCGATTCCCCCAACAACCCCTGCCGAAAATGCCGATAAAAGCTATAATTTACGTCGCCGAACAAATCGGCCAAATTGGGCAGTTGTTTTTGGTGAAAATTCCACCCCAGTTATGGAATTGAAAAACAATAGCCAATATAATAAACTGCCAAGAATATCCAAATTTACTCCATTTTTTTACATGATTTGTTTTATTTTATTTTGCGGTTGTGTTCAGGCCGCCCCCCGCATTTTAGTATGCGATGAAAAGGGAGTGTGGGTCTTTCTCAATCCACAGGCAGAGCATGCATTAATATGTTGTGAAGGGATTTGCAGCAGCAGATCCTACAAAACACCATATCTTTTGCCTCTGCCCCCCGATTTATTGGTGAGCGGATATGAATGTCACGCTTCCTATTCCCTTTCGGGAGAAAAACTCTCATCGCAAATACAATGCGACCCGGTTTCGGGGTGTGACTTGATTAAATGTTATTTTTGCATTGAGCGGATTATGAACCCCCAGTGCACCCCTTTATTATCAGCAACCGTTGCTGGGTTGCTTCTCGGGTTCATCATTCTTATTTTATGTTCATTTGCCGCCCTGATATATGTATTTTACATACATTGTTGGCGCCCTTTGTCTTGCCAGCGCCGCCTTTCAAATCTGAAAGGACGCTTTAGCCTCCCTTGGCGTCGTAGGCAAAGGACACCCATAGTCCGGTGGCGAAGGGAAAAAACAAGTGACTCTTCGCTAGGAGGCGAAGAAAGTACTGTACAAATTGCCTCCAGTTCAGGCAGAGCTGGGCCCTCTAGCTCGGGGAGAACTGGGCGAATGGGCCAACTAAGAAGAAGGGAAACGGCAAGTTTGCCTCGCAGGCAGCCAATAGAAATGGAGGATTGGGAAGAGGAAGAGGAAGATATTATCTTCCCACCTCCCTCCTCCACTTCAAATGCGCTAAGCCCACAGCGTTCTTTGACTCGTGTGGGGGCCGCCTTAGGGCTAGGCATCATTTTATTTTCTTGTATTTTTTCGGCAAATGCAAGTTTAGAAATACTGACATTAAGCGCAAAAACCGAACATTGTTCGGTCAATCAAAGCGCAACTATTTGCCATTTTAATTCGGTCACCTCCCTGAATACATTGCCAAATAGGCAACCGATAAATTTGATCTTAAAGGGACCCCATGATCTTTTTATGGGCACTTTGTCCTTTACCCTTGAGGAATTAAAATTAAGTTGCAATCAAGTAAATTTGGCCTGGCTAAGGTCAATTTCTATCGAAAATTATTCAGTTAGGCGATGCCGCCTTGCTGGTTCTTGTCGTTCAGATAAGTGCCAGGGATTATTGCCCAATCAATCAGTACCAGAATTGGAGTCGAAAGAGCACATCCCAGGCAATAATTTCTGTAGGGAAGTTGAAGGATTTTGGCCCCAAGATTGCTTCCTTTTGGCCAAGGGGTGTCTCTTTTATCGGCTTTTTGCTACCCCAGTCTCGCCGCATGTTTACCAACTTATTGAGTGCCCCACCTGGCACCTCAAAATGAAAATGTCTTTTTCATTACAACATGCTAACGAGGCCCCCATAATCGAAAAGTTGGAGTTAATACCAGGCATTACGCAACACTGGAGAGAGGCAAATTTAACCATATTGGCCTCCCCATTAGGCTAGTCCCCAATGCCGATTTTGGGAAGAAAATTTTTGACAAATGCAACGCATGCCGCCTTGGCCTCTGCCCTTGTCCCCCCATTAAATTGCGCCGATGAGCGGGCCGCCAGTTCCTTTAAGTGCTCCTTGGAGCTGGAGGCTTGCAAAAGTTGCGTCAATTACCCTCGAGCGGGGATTGTTAAGTGTCAATGCGAAAATTATGAGCTGGAAGGTTATTTTAAGAATGACCAGGCGACCCTGCCATTGAATATTGGTCAGGCGCGTCTATACCAAAAAAGGGGAAAAATATTTGCTACCATTCCGTATACCCCAATCAATGTGGTAATTGAAATGGATAAGACTAGATTGGTGGCTGAGCAAATTCGCTCAAATTGCAAAGTTGAGGTTGAAAAATTAGTTGGCTGCTATAATTGCCTCACTGGGGGTAGAGTATTCCACTCGTGTTCTTCCTCTTTCGGTAATGTTGCCGCCAGCATTTCATGTGAAGATGGGACGAATTGGGTAACAAATTGCAGCCAGGAGGGAAATAAATCATCCGTCGTTTTGACTTGGGATGAGCCCACAGTTCAAACCACATGCATAGTAGACTGTGGTGGAGAAAAAACCCACTTTGGATTGAACGGTACTTTATTTTTCCTAAGCCGAAATCCCAGAAATTTTCCCTCGATCAAACAAGAGGAAGGAAGTGTTCCCGACGATTTGGAAATTAAACTTCCTCATTTATCATTTTTATTCTGGCAAGCACTTGGCACTATTCCACAAATGTGCCTGGCGTTTTTAGCTGGGGCTGGGCTGCTGGCTGGGGCTTATTTAGTCGCCAAAATTATCCCTTTTTGTTGTGGAGGACCAGCAACAGCAGCCACAGCCAATGCAATGGGACAAGCCCTTCATCCAGGATTAAGGGGAAGAGCACATTATACGATGTGAACGAAGATGTCCCCATTTTGTTTATGTACATAACACTTTATATTTATTTTGGTTTATTTTCATTTGTAAATTTTCTTTGGATTATTCTTGAGGACACTTTCTTATACATTTGAGGGCATTTCCCTTTTACTTTCAAATATTTGTTTGGATTTCTGGCGATTTTTATGCCTTAAGTATAATCCGCACATTTGGGCGTCCCAAAATCGTCGAATCCGCCCTTATTTTGGGCGGTCTATGAGGCTATAAAATTGCAGTGGTGTGTCCTCATTTTCATCATTTTTTGCCCCTCAACTGCTTCGTTTTCATCAGTTTTTGAACCACTTTATTGCCAATTTACCCTATTTTCATTAATTTCCCCTCTTTATCTTTGAAAATCCTTTTGCTTAAATTTTGAATTTGTTGTCAAATTTGCTTCCGACATGGACCACAATCAACAAATGGCTCACCAACAACAGCAATTTTATGCGGCGAACCAAGGAGGCCAACAACAATATCAACAGCCTCCTCAATTCTGGGTTCCTCCTCCGCCTCCACCGGCTGTCGCCCCCCAACCAATTGTCCAGCAACAGGTTGCCCCGGTCCAGCGTTATCCTGCTCAGGGCCGTCCACTTTTCGATTTCCAATTACGTAATGACGTCCGGGAAATCCGGGACGTGCTTCGTGAGCTGATGTTGGTACTACGACGAAATGGTCTGTCAGGGGGTAATAATGCTTCTCGTCGTCGTTTCTCCCCCAAACAGAAAAATGGCGGACGTCCGAATAAGAAGAGTGGCGGCGGAAATGATCGAAAGGACGATGATAGCGGCGGGAAAGGCAATGGGCCTTCCGGTGGTGATGGAACGGCTGGTGGTTGCTCTGGAGCTGTGGCGGTGTGAAAATCCGTTTAGTGAGGAGGCGGCCGTGGTGGGCAGGCTGTCTCCGACAGAATGAGTTTTCCTTTTAATATTAAAATTCCCTTCAATTTTTGAATAATAAAATTCTTATTAAGTAATTTGACACCAATTCCCTTTATCAAGCCTAAGGGCAAAAATCATCTTAGTTTATTAGTGGGGAATTTTAGGCAAAACATTTTAATCCGGGCTGGGCTTTTTCTGTTTTTAGTATACGCCAATAGCCCGTTTTGCTCTCCATTCTGGCAAGGGGGAAAATGATCGCAATCTTGTCTGCTCATCTTAAAATTCGAATGGGCTTGGCATTGTCCGTCATTTTGTTCTGCCCAATCAGGCCAGAAAATCTTGGGTTTTTCCCTCTCCTTTCCCCTTTTTTGCAGAATTGGCTTGCCCTCGTTTTTGCCCCTCTTTGCTTGTTTATTTTGGCCGAGAATCCCGAGGAACGCCCAATTTCGGATGGATATAAAAGCGATTCTCCCTTCCCCCTTTTTTATGTCACTTTTAACCCTCTCCCCATCAGTACGTTTCAACTCAATTTTCCCCAATAAAATCTTTTAATTCGAATTCGTCAAATTTGTGTCTTCGGGGTATTTTCATCAAATTTTGGGTAGTCTTCTTTCCTTGGTTGAGTCTGCCGTCGTTGTTGCATTGTGCGCCTCGACTGTTGTGGACATTGGATTAAGAGCACTGTTGCTCTACCGACTGAGGCTACTCCAGGCACAGATTCTTCAGGTGGGTCTATATTTTTAACCCAATTTGGCCATTTCGGGCACTTTTATTCATTGCCATTGAGGCAAAATCATCAAGGGCCTTTAGGCAAACTCATTGAATTATTAATTGTGCCAATTGCGGCAAAATCAAGGGCCTTTTAGGCAAACTCGTTAAATTAATAATTTGGCCAATTGCGGCAAAATCAAGGGCCTTTAGGCAACCTCAGTAAATTACTAATTTTTTTGCCAATTGTCGGCCAATCAAAAGACCTTTGGGCAATTCTTTTAAACTCTTGGAATTAGCCATCGTGCAAAAAGGGCCTTTAGGCAAAAAACAAAAATATTTTCATTTTCACGAGAATCATATTATCCCTTTTGAACCAATAATCCATTCATATCTTATTATCATCTGGAGATTTGAACAATTATGTCTCTAGTAATTCGTAACCAACTTGAGGCTACACTTAAACGTTTATTGACGGCAACTGCCGCTGCGAACAATTTATCTTCCACTGAATCCCCAACATTAGCTGATCTAGGAACTAGTGGCGAAAAATTAGCCCGGGGTATTTCCGCTGCCCAAGGCTTCTTAGATCAGTGGACAAGGGTCATGGCTAATTCATCAGGGGATGATCGAAAGGAGGAAGAAAAGATTTTTTCGGAATTCCAAGTAAATGGAAACCCTCCTGCCCTAATTTTGGATGAAGCCTCTGAGGCCCAACTCCAAGTGGACATTAAAATCGATAAAATGAGGGCGGTGGTAAAGGAACATACACCTCCACCTGTTAAGGATTTCGCCCCGAATGTTCGCCTCCCAACTCTGGATTTACCCATTTTTGATGGACAAGAGTCCAATTGGCCAGCATTTTGGGCCGCGTTTCAAAGCGCTATTCATGAAAATGAATCCCTAACTGGGGCGCAAAAATTCACCTATTTGATGGGCCGACTAAAAGGATCGGCGAAGGGTTTGATAGAAGGCTATGCGGTAACAGAAACCAATTATAATAGCGTTATCAAACTCTTATTGGAGCGATTTGGGGATGATGAGCGGCGATCCGCACAATTGCAGAGTGAATTGATTCATCTCCCACGGCCTTCCCATTCCCCCCATTCCCTACGCGTTTTTTACGACAATATCGAACGAATCTGTCGTCAATTAGAGGGTATGGGCGTTGATATCAATGAAAGTCCATTCCTGACGATTGCCATCAAAGAAAAACTGCCCCACGAGGCGAAAGCGCAATTGTATGATAAGGAAATGGGATCGGGCAAAAAATGGACTCCCAAAGAATGGCGGCAAGCTTTTGGCCGATTTGTCCAATTAAAAGAGGCAATAGGACCCTCCAGCGAACCTACACAGCCCAAATCCAACCCAAATACAGTACCTAGGGGCCCATTAAGAGCGAGCGAGCCAATCCGCTGTGCCTTCCCCATTGTGGATGAAGAGAAGAAAGTCAAATGGGCAGATTGTTCTCTCTGTAAAGAGGACGGGCACAAGGCTAATGCTTGCCCGAAATATAATACAATTGAATTAAGGAAGCAAAGACTATTAGATCAG
The DNA here is from genome assembly GCA_030063045.1 of Pratylenchus scribneri. Taxonomy (NCBI): domain Eukaryota; kingdom Metazoa; phylum Nematoda; class Chromadorea; order Rhabditida; family Pratylenchidae; genus Pratylenchus; species Pratylenchus scribneri. Next base: position 691,501 of record JAQSEB010000203.1, read on the forward strand.
AAAAGATGTCTTAAATGTGCCCGAGAGGGCCACCTTTTCCGTGAGTGCACTTCGAAGAATGGGTGCTGGGAATGCGGTGGTAACCACCATCACATGCTTTGCCCTAAGCCAAAAATCAAAAATGGGCCATTTACTGGCAGCAATAATGTTCCGCTAGGGCAGAATTTCAAGCGAAACCGTTCACGCCAAAATCAGAATCTCGAAAACTCTTCGAATATTACGGCTTCAGTTAATTCTGCCAGTCCAGAATTTACTGTTGAGCAAAAGGAAATGGTCTTTTCGGCCGTACCCGATGCTAGAGTTTCGGCCAATGATAGGCCTACAGCCTTTTTAATGATTGCCGAATTATTCATATTTAATCACAGGGACCCTTCTAGCCCCATCAAAAAACCCGTTTTCTTTGACTGTGGGTCCCAACCATCCTTTATAACCGCTGAATTGGCTGCTTTAATCCGCCCGCAGCGCGTGGGGAAAGAATCGATGTCTATTGGTGGTTTTATGGGGCAGGAAAGGCAGCAAACGGTGCGCTTTTTCTCACCTCGGTATTCGGTCCTATTAAAACGTCAAGATGGTGGATGGGAACCAATTACCTTAAATCAAACCCCAAGAATTATTCCACCTGTCGAATACATTGTCGAATCCCCCTTGTTAGCCCAAAAAACTGGAATGAATATTTGTTGGGCAGAACCACAAATTTTATTGGGGCTGAGGGACTTCTGGAAATTCATTATTAGCAAAAAGGAGATTAGCCCCGGATTTTTCGAAATTAAAACTGCCTTTGGGTCAGTTTTCGGAGGCGAATTGAATATGCGGGCAATTGAGCAACCAATTATAAGTTGCCCAGTCCGAACTGAGTCCCTAAACGAGGCGGTTTCTAATTTATGGAATTTGGAAACTATTGGCATCAAGGAAGCCGAATTAGCCAATGATAATGTCGCAATTGACGCTTTTAATGACTCGATTGAATTGAAAGATGGCCGCTATTATGTCAGCTGGCCTTGGCGTCCTGGGCATCCGCCGTTGCCTGACAATTTTTCCATAGCCTTTTCTAGGCTCAGTTCATTGGCTAATAGACTGAAAAATGATGCATTTTTACGAAATAGTTATCAAGAAATTATGGATGAACAATTAAAAAGGGGGATTATTGAGCCTTCTGAAAGGGCTGAAAACGGGGATCATTTTATTCCCCATCATCCAGTGGTGAATTCTAAAAAGGTGCGCATCGTATACGATGCGTCAGCCCATTTAAAAGGCTGTCCCTCTTTGAATGATTGCCTCCTAACTGGACCCAATTTGGTCCCAGAACTTGCTGCCATTTTAATCCGTTTTAGGGCAGCCCCAGTGGCAGTTTTGGGGGATGTGGAAAAGGCATTTTTAATGGTTGGATTAAAGGAAGGGGACAGGAATGTGACCAAATTCCTGTGGTTAAAAAATCCTGCCCTTCCCCCAACTCCCAATAATCTGCAAATATTTCGTTTCAAACGAATTGCATTCGGAATTGCCTCTTCCCCATTCATCCTCGCCTCCACATTGCAACATCATTTACGCAATGAAGGCAGTCCGGTGGCAGAAAAAATGGCCAAGAATTTTTATGTAGATAATTTATTGCTTGATTGTGCTTCAACAGAGGAAGCCAGAAAAATGATAAAAGAGGCAAAAGAAATTATTACTAGGGCTGGAATGAAATTAAGGGAATTTGTCTCTTCCCACCCAGATGCTCTAAAAGGGCTCCCCCAAGATGAACTATTGCCTGGGGATGAGCCTAAATTGTTGGGAATGAATTGGCGCACAAAAGCAGACCAATTCATTTTCTATTTGCCCAAGGGCGATAATTCAAAATTAAACAGACGGAATGTCCTATCAATAATAGCCTCCTTCTTTGACCCACTTGGATTATGCTCACCAATTTTCTTTGAAAGTAAACTGTATTTTCAAAAATTGTGGGGAGAAAAGAGAGGGTGGGACGATGAATTAGATGAAAGGCAGACAAAGGAATGGCGGGAATTAACCGCCCAATGGCATGAATTTGAAATGAAAATTCCCCGTTGTACCCCTTGTGGAGGGGCAATTTCCCTCCAACTTCACGCCTTCACGGATGCTGGGCCAAAGGGCTTTTCGGCGGCAATTTATTTGCGGGCCGAGTTTTTAGCCCAAATTAATGTGAATTTAATATTCGCCAAATCCCGTCTTCGTCCTTTAAAAATGAATACTGACGACTCCCTAACAATTCCCAAACTGGAATTGTTAGGCATATTAACCGGAATCAGGGGCCTAAAATTTGTAAAAAATGCGTTAAAAAGGGAAATTAATGGTTTCCATCTGTGGTCGGACTCGCAAATAGCCCTCTCGTGGATTAGCTCGAAGGGGCCACTTCCAATCTTTATTGGAAATAGAGTGAGGGAAATTCGAGATTTCCCCTCCATGTCTTTTCATTATGTAAACACAAAAGAGAATCCCGCTGATTTGGGGGTCAGAGGGTGCTCCCCCAAAGAATTATCCAATTCCCGGATTTGGTGGGATGGACCCCCATGGCTTTGGGGGCCGGAAAGCGATTGGCCACAAATCTTTGGCCCATTCACAATTCCCGATGAAGAAGAAGCCAAGGTGGTAGTCGTCAATGAAATTGCTATTAAAATATTTGTTGAATTGGAGAATTTCAGCACCTGGAAAAGACTTTTAATAAATGTGAAATTTGTGTTAATATTTATCGCTAAAAGGTTATCCAAGAGCCAAAAGGCAAAAGAAAAATTTGGATGGCTCGAGGAGATGATTAATTTGGAACCTTACTCTCCGAGGGCGAATTTAATTGCACAAAATTTCATTATAAAATATGTTCAAAATGAATTAAATTTAAAGGAAATTGATCGATATTTTGAGGATAATGATGGGTTAATTAGATTGGCAACTCGTCTTACCAACTCATCAAATCCCATCGATTTTAAAAACCCTATAATATTACCCAGATCTAATTGGGTAACGCGACTTTTAATCCGTCAATCACACGAGAAATTGGCTCATACAGGGGTGGATGGTACTTTAGCGCATTTCCTTTCTCAATGGTGGTGCCCAAGGGCTCGCCGATTAGTGAAATCAATCATAAAGGGATGCCCTGTGTGTCTTAAAGATAAGGCGGCTTGTTTCAAGCTGCCAAATATGCCCCCGTGGCCTCACTCTCGCGTTAACCCCTCCACGCCATTTTCTTATGTGGGGTTGGATTTTTTGGGGCCAACATTATGCAAAATTCCCCCAAACCCGGAAAACAATAAAGCGTGGATCCTATTGATTACATGCTTCGTGACATGTGCCTGTCACCTTGAGGTGACAACCAGCCTCGAGGCAACCGAATTCCTTGCGGCATTTCGCCGATTCATCGCCCGAAGAGGAACACCTCGTGAAGTGTTATCAGATAATGCCGGCCAATTTGTGCTCTCAAAAGAAATTCTGAGCAAATTCACAGACATTAAGTGGCGTATGACGCCGCCGCTAGCCCCATGGGCTGGCGGCGTCTACGAACGCTTAGTTTCGTTGGTTAAGGTCGCCTTTCGGCGATCGGTGGGGAGAAAAGTACTCCCTTTAAACCAATTGCAAACGTTGGTCGTTGAGATTGAAGCTGTGCTCAACAACCGACCTATAACGTTTGTGAGTGACGAAATTGACGCCCCTCAAGCGTTGAGGCCTATTGATTTCTTAATACCAAAAATTCAGCCCATTTTAACCGAGCCAAAGGGGGATGGAAATATTGATGACCCTAATTTTCGGCCTTCGTCGGCCGAAAAGCTGGTCAGTTTGTGGCAATCCACTACGCGTGTTTTAAATGATTTTTGGGAAAAATGGTCACGGGATTATTTGCTTTTAATGCGTCAAAGGACGCAAATCCAACATAAACATCCCCGAATAATAGCCAGCGAATTCCCCCAGGTCGGTCACATTGTGATTGTTGAAATGGAAGATTTTCCGAAAAATTTATGGCCTCTAGGGAGGATTATTTCTCTGGATGCTTCTGGTAGAAGCGCAGAAATTTTGATGGGGAATGGGCGAATATGGGGGCGCCCAATAAACAAATTAGCTCCACTCGAAGTAATGTTGGAAGAGAGAAAAAATGAATCCCCGGAAGAAAGGGAAAACGAAATGCAGGAGGAGAGGGAATATGAAAGGCGGGAAAATGAAATTTTACCGCCGGCTCATCTCGCCAATTTGGAGCCTATCCCCACTCCACCTTCGATTCCCCCAACAACCCCTGCCGAAAATGCCGATAAAAGCTATAATTTACGTCGCCGAACAAATCGGCCAAATTGGGCAGTTGTTTTTGGTGAAAATTCCACCCCAGTTATGGAATTGAAAAACAATAGCCAATATAATAAACTGCCAAGAATATCCAAATTTACTCCATTTTTTTACATGATTTGTTTTATTTTATTTTGCGGTTGTGTTCAGGCCGCCCCCCGCATTTTAGTATGCGATGAAAAGGGAGTGTGGGTCTTTCTCAATCCACAGGCAGAGCATGCATTAATATGTTGTGAAGGGATTTGCAGCAGCAGATCCTACAAAACACCATATCTTTTGCCTCTGCCCCCCGATTTATTGGTGAGCGGATATGAATGTCACGCTTCCTATTCCCTTTCGGGAGAAAAACTCTCATCGCAAATACAATGCGACCCGGTTTCGGGGTGTGACTTGATTAAATGTTATTTTTGCATTGAGCGGATTATGAACCCCCAGTGCACCCCTTTATTATCAGCAACCGTTGCTGGGTTGCTTCTCGGGTTCATCATTCTTATTTTATGTTCATTTGCCGCCCTGATATATGTATTTTACATACATTGTTGGCGCCCTTTGTCTTGCCAGCGCCGCCTTTCAAATCTGAAAGGACGCTTTAGCCTCCCTTGGCGTCGTAGGCAAAGGACACCCATAGTCCGGTGGCGAAGGGAAAAAACAAGTGACTCTTCGCTAGGAGGCGAAGAAAGTACTGTACAAATTGCCTCCAGTTCAGGCAGAGCTGGGCCCTCTAGCTCGGGGAGAACTGGGCGAATGGGCCAACTAAGAAGAAGGGAAACGGCAAGTTTGCCTCGCAGGCAGCCAATAGAAATGGAGGATTGGGAAGAGGAAGAGGAAGATATTATCTTCCCACCTCCCTCCTCCACTTCAAATGCGCTAAGCCCACAGCGTTCTTTGACTCGTGTGGGGGCCGCCTTAGGGCTAGGCATCATTTTATTTTCTTGTATTTTTTCGGCAAATGCAAGTTTAGAAATACTGACATTAAGCGCAAAAACCGAACATTGTTCGGTCAATCAAAGCGCAACTATTTGCCATTTTAATTCGGTCACCTCCCTGAATACATTGCCAAATAGGCAACCGATAAATTTGATCTTAAAGGGACCCCATGATCTTTTTATGGGCACTTTGTCCTTTACCCTTGAGGAATTAAAATTAAGTTGCAATCAAGTAAATTTGGCCTGGCTAAGGTCAATTTCTATCGAAAATTATTCAGTTAGGCGATGCCGCCTTGCTGGTTCTTGTCGTTCAGATAAGTGCCAGGGATTATTGCCCAATCAATCAGTACCAGAATTGGAGTCGAAAGAGCACATCCCAGGCAATAATTTCTGTAGGGAAGTTGAAGGATTTTGGCCCCAAGATTGCTTCCTTTTGGCCAAGGGGTGTCTCTTTTATCGGCTTTTTGCTACCCCAGTCTCGCCGCATGTTTACCAACTTATTGAGTGCCCCACCTGGCACCTCAAAATGAAAATGTCTTTTTCATTACAACATGCTAACGAGGCCCCCATAATCGAAAAGTTGGAGTTAATACCAGGCATTACGCAACACTGGAGAGAGGCAAATTTAACCATATTGGCCTCCCCATTAGGCTAGTCCCCAATGCCGATTTTGGGAAGAAAATTTTTGACAAATGCAACGCATGCCGCCTTGGCCTCTGCCCTTGTCCCCCCATTAAATTGCGCCGATGAGCGGGCCGCCAGTTCCTTTAAGTGCTCCTTGGAGCTGGAGGCTTGCAAAAGTTGCGTCAATTACCCTCGAGCGGGGATTGTTAAGTGTCAATGCGAAAATTATGAGCTGGAAGGTTATTTTAAGAATGACCAGGCGACCCTGCCATTGAATATTGGTCAGGCGCGTCTATACCAAAAAAGGGGAAAAATATTTGCTACCATTCCGTATACCCCAATCAATGTGGTAATTGAAATGGATAAGACTAGATTGGTGGCTGAGCAAATTCGCTCAAATTGCAAAGTTGAGGTTGAAAAATTAGTTGGCTGCTATAATTGCCTCACTGGGGGTAGAGTATTCCACTCGTGTTCTTCCTCTTTCGGTAATGTTGCCGCCAGCATTTCATGTGAAGATGGGACGAATTGGGTAACAAATTGCAGCCAGGAGGGAAATAAATCATCCGTCGTTTTGACTTGGGATGAGCCCACAGTTCAAACCACATGCATAGTAGACTGTGGTGGAGAAAAAACCCACTTTGGATTGAACGGTACTTTATTTTTCCTAAGCCGAAATCCCAGAAATTTTCCCTCGATCAAACAAGAGGAAGGAAGTGTTCCCGACGATTTGGAAATTAAACTTCCTCATTTATCATTTTTATTCTGGCAAGCACTTGGCACTATTCCACAAATGTGCCTGGCGTTTTTAGCTGGGGCTGGGCTGCTGGCTGGGGCTTATTTAGTCGCCAAAATTATCCCTTTTTGTTGTGGAGGACCAGCAACAGCAGCCACAGCCAATGCAATGGGACAAGCCCTTCATCCAGGATTAAGGGGAAGAGCACATTATACGATGTGAACGAAGATGTCCCCATTTTGTTTATGTACATAACACTTTATATTTATTTTGGTTTATTTTCATTTGTAAATTTTCTTTGGATTATTCTTGAGGACACTTTCTTATACATTTGAGGGCATTTCCCTTTTACTTTCAAATATTTGTTTGGATTTCTGGCGATTTTTATGCCTTAAGTATAATCCGCACATTTGGGCGTCCCAAAATCGTCGAATCCGCCCTTATTTTGGGCGGTCTATGAGGCTATAAAATTGCAGTGGTGTGTCCTCATTTTCATCATTTTTTGCCCCTCAACTGCTTCGTTTTCATCAGTTTTTGAACCACTTTATTGCCAATTTACCCTATTTTCATTAATTTCCCCTCTTTATCTTTGAAAATCCTTTTGCTTAAATTTTGAATTTGTTGTCAAATTTGCTTCCGACATGGACCACAATCAACAAATGGCTCACCAACAACAGCAATTTTATGCGGCGAACCAAGGAGGCCAACAACAATATCAACAGCCTCCTCAATTCTGGGTTCCTCCTCCGCCTCCACCGGCTGTCGCCCCCCAACCAATTGTCCAGCAACAGGTTGCCCCGGTCCAGCGTTATCCTGCTCAGGGCCGTCCACTTTTCGATTTCCAATTACGTAATGACGTCCGGGAAATCCGGGACGTGCTTCGTGAGCTGATGTTGGTACTACGACGAAATGGTCTGTCAGGGGGTAATAATGCTTCTCGTCGTCGTTTCTCCCCCAAACAGAAAAATGGCGGACGTCCGAATAAGAAGAGTGGCGGCGGAAATGATCGAAAGGACGATGATAGCGGCGGGAAAGGCAATGGGCCTTCCGGTGGTGATGGAACGGCTGGTGGTTGCTCTGGAGCTGTGGCGGTGTGAAAATCCGTTTAGTGAGGAGGCGGCCGTGGTGGGCAGGCTGTCTCCGACAGAATGAGTTTTCCTTTTAATATTAAAATTCCCTTCAATTTTTGAATAATAAAATTCTTATTAAGTAATTTGACACCAATTCCCTTTATCAAGCCTAAGGGCAAAAATCATCTTAGTTTATTAGTGGGGAATTTTAGGCAAAACATTTTAATCCGGGCTGGGCTTTTTCTGTTTTTAGTATACGCCAATAGCCCGTTTTGCTCTCCATTCTGGCAAGGGGGAAAATGATCGCAATCTTGTCTGCTCATCTTAAAATTCGAATGGGCTTGGCATTGTCCGTCATTTTGTTCTGCCCAATCAGGCCAGAAAATCTTGGGTTTTTCCCTCTCCTTTCCCCTTTTTTGCAGAATTGGCTTGCCCTCGTTTTTGCCCCTCTTTGCTTGTTTATTTTGGCCGAGAATCCCGAGGAACGCCCAATTTCGGATGGATATAAAAGCGATTCTCCCTTCCCCCTTTTTTATGTCACTTTTAACCCTCTCCCCATCAGTACGTTTCAACTCAATTTTCCCCAATAAAATCTTTTAATTCGAATTCGTCAAATTTGTGTCTTCGGGGTATTTTCATCAAATTTTGGGTAGTCTTCTTTCCTTGGTTGAGTCTGCCGTCGTTGTTGCATTGTGCGCCTCGACTGTTGTGGACAATAAAGGTAAAATCCTAATTAGGTCGTCGAACCCCCAATTATATGCGTTGGCCATTAAATTGAATTCCTTAATAAAAGTTTGAAATGTTCTAGGGTCTTTGCGGCCTAAAAATGGTTTAAGTTCAATTTTGGGTTTAGTCCCCATAGTATCAATCTTAATACTAAGGTTTCCGAGGGTATTTAAAAGTTGAACTAAACCAGCATCCATTTTCTTTTCTTCTTCCTTTTCTTCTTCAGTCATTTTTTCTATTTCAGGTTTTTTACCGGATTCGGGAGTTTCGTTTGGCCCACCACCGGCACCACTATTGGCACTGCTTGACCCAGCACCGCCTTGTTCGGCTTGGTTTTGCTGCTCCTTCTGATTTCGCTTCGGTGTGGTCCAGGTGTCAGAATACCGGTCAGGCTTTTTTGGATTTTTTCTCAGAGGATATTTTTGAATTTTTGAATACTATTTTGCAATTTTTTGTTAATTTTAGTTTAGTCGGGAATTTGGAAAAATGGGGAGGAATCCATGGCTTACCAACCCTTTTATCCAATTTTCCCTTTTCCATTCTTCCCAAAACCAATTTGGCCCGTTACGCCTTTTTTGGCACTCTTCTAAAGAAAACGAAAGTTACTGTATTGGTGCCTTTGGTCCAATTTTTTCCTCCCGGGGGAAATTAATTTAAAGAATGGACCTTTCAGGGGACCCATCTGCGGTCCATTCGTTTTGGCGTAAACAAAAAATTTGGGCCATTTTAAATTACATTTTTTCATTTTAGCCGGCTTTTTCCATTAGCCACATTTTTGGGCTTTTTTCAGGAAATTGGTATTTTTGGGAATCATGGGGTTACCGTAGTTTTAATTTTATTTATTGCCAAACCATTAGAACTAGGGAAAAACGAAAATCCAAAAATAGATCTATCTTATTTCATAAACCTTTTTGTAACTCCCGTCAAATTAGTTATTTTCCACTAGTCAACTCCATTTTTGATAGAGCTATCCAATGATTTCAATTTTTCAAAATTTAAAACTAGCATTCAAATAAAAAATTCAATTTATAGTCAATTTCGATCAACTTTTTCATATTTTTATCACTTTTTTCAAAATTCTATCTTATTCTCTATTATTTATTCTTCTCCCCCGGAGCGGTCCATACTGATGAGACCTGCCGCTCTGTGGTAAAAATATCAGAATTTGCGTCTATGGGAAAGGTCGAAACGCCCAATTTTTTCTTTTGAATTGTCCAACATATTTTCGCGGGCCTCATTAACATATTATCCTTCCTTTATTTTCTTTTGTTAAATTTTCGCCCCCTTTTCTATCCAACTTTCCAGATTTTTCCTTATTCCTTTTTGTACCTTTTCATTCTCAAATTTTACCCGATTTTGTCATTTCCACCAATTCTCAACTCAATCCATATTCTAAATTTCCTAATATTCCTAACAATCATGTTTTTCTATTTACTATTTTCCTTCATTATTCTCGTCAACTCCGCTGAGGATCCTGTGCCATTTAAGCAATGGGTGGAGGGAAAAGGAAATCACTGCAATTGCACTTCACCCATGCGCTGTTTTCATCCAGAGGGGTATTGTCCAAAAAGCTAATAGAAAATTATTGTATTTATAGCCTTTATGAACCCGTCTTTTGTGCGCCCCCAGAAGAACTTTTCCCCTGGGCACTCATTTTTGTTATCCTTATTATCACCCTCATTGGCCTTATTGTGCTCAATTTTGTCCTCCATTTCATTAATTTCTGTTATACTCGGCGCTATACTGGGACTTATCAAATAAACGCCCCCTTCTCCGTAATTAATTGAGGGAAAAATATAAAATGAAATCATTTATTTTAGTTTTAGGTGCTCAATGAATTTCCGGTGTTGTGAGGGAGAAAAGAATGGAAGAATTAAATTGGAATGAAATAATATTATTTTTATTAACAGTTTATATTCCAACTAAAAGTCGTTTAAAATTTTCTTATTTTCAGATGTTCATAAAATAAAATAAATCAGAAATTTATTAAAATTTTAAATTTTCATCTTTTACGTATTTAAAAGTTAAAACTAAATATTTTAAACGACTTCTTCGATAAATTTTATAAGCACAATGTCATTTTACAATATTTATCATTTTATTCAATATTTTTAAATTCGAAAATAAATAAAGCAATAAAACCCATTCACATACATATCACATAGGCCAAGTTCAACGGCGGCTCCTCCAATTGTAGAGATGATCTTGGGCGATGAAATGCCCTCAACCCCTACTTTCCACATATCCCAATATTATAAATTAAGATGTTCGAAAATATATTTATTATTCATATTGTATTGAAAATGTGATGGGGAGAGAAGGGCCAAGTCTAGCTTAGCTAGCGGAGGATCGGGAACGGCAAAAGCGGACGACCACAAGACTGGTTCGTTCTCGCCATTCCCGAGTCCCGTCGCTGGCTGGGCCAAGGACTCCGCCCCTCGGCATCCAATGGGGCAAAGGGGATTTATCATCTAAATTCCAATTCATCTTCCAATTCCAATTTCTCCTTCTTTTCCAACAATCCAATCCAATCGGCCATTTCCATTTCCATTCGCTACACTGGGTCAAGAAGTAATGAATGTTATATATAATTTAGCTATGATTTAATCAAAATTAAAGAGTATTAAATGATTTAAACCCATTTTGGTTCAAATTCATAACTACTTTAACATTAGTTTCACAAAATAGTAAGCTAAATTATTATCGATTGATGCACCTTGACTAAGGTCTAAGATTTTTTATAATAAATTTGTCATTCTAAAATAAACCATTGAAGAATCATGCCCAATTAAAATTTTTTAAATATTAATAAGGGAAACCTAAACTTTTTTCCAAGTTTTTCAGGTCTCACCACAATGGAATCGTGTTCTTTCGGAAGGCCACTTTTGGCGTGACAAAATGGACTATGATGGATATCATTTGGATTGGCCAAAATTGACTGGCATTTCCATCAAATCATTCCAAATGATGGCACTCAAACACAGTTTCAATCGAAATTTCATCAAAGACAGTTGGGATTTGGAATTGCAAAATGAACACAGCTTGAAATTGGATCCAAGATGGCAATATCCATTTTTTTGGCAAAGAGAGAGAGAGAACAAAAGCGGGTTAGCTTTCATCCAATAAAATTACTAGCCAAATTAAAGTGGCAATATAAAATCACAAAAAAATCTCAAGGGTAGGAGGGAGAAAAATGGATAATACCAAAGATTAAGTTTTACTTAGTTTTAGGACTTAGGTTTCGAAGCATAGGCTATAGGGGAAATGAATTTGTATGGAGTTTTTATATAAGTTTGGAAATATTTAAAATTTGTTTTTAATGAAAATTATAGCTATTAGCTATTTTCTAAAAAGAAAAATTTATTTTTCAGAGAGCAACCTCGGATTGAAATTCCTCCAGTTTTCTTTGCTGGTCAACCGGAAATTCCGGCAGAAATTGGCGAACCAATTGCAGCCTGCTTGGCCACCGGTTGTGAACGATTCACAAAGTTTATTATAATCCAACTGGCAGATGAAGGATTAACGGTGAGCTTTTTAATTTTGACGGATTTTTATTTTAAAAAAAACATTTCTTTAATATAAAAGAGAAATGAGATAATATAAATTGCTAAAAAAATTGTAGAAAAAAATGGATTAATTTTCAGAAATCTTAAAAATATTATTTTTGCCATAAACCAATCAAAACAAAATTATTGAACCCAACAAAAAACAAAATGTCCGAAATGGGTACGCCCGGACCATTTTGGCCAAACCAGTTTAAAAGATTTAGAAAAAATGATATAAAATAAGCAGTTTTCAATAATGGGGATTACAAATTTAGCAATGGTTATGAATAGATTTAGGACGCAGAGCATCGGGATCTCGGTTTGAACACAAACGGTTTAAAGCTCCAAACCGGTCCAAAACTTGAAATAAACCTTGTATTCGTGATCCACGTCACCGAAAACCCCTTCTATATTTTATCAATTTTAATCTTTTACACCTGTTTGGCCAAACCGGTCCTAGCACCCATTTTTGGACTATTTTGGTTTTGGTTGGGTTCATTAATTCTGGTTTTGATAGGTTTTAGGTTGAAAATAATATTTTTCATGATTTCTGCAATTTAATTCTCTTTTTCTGAAAATTAATACTTTTTTTTTCATTTTCTGCAAATTAATACTGATACCGATCCAAGAGAAAATAATATTCTTAAAAAATTAGTCTTTTTAATCGTATTTTATTATTATTATATTAAGGATGACATCATGGACAATTTCCGCCCAACCATTGTTGTCACCGAAATGGTCGCCAATCGCCGGGATTGCGGTTCCTTTTATAATATGATCTGTTCATTGGGAGACGGCGGAAGCAGAGATGTGGAGGATTTTATTAATGAGCATATTAAATACGAGTTGAATGGAGAAGATGGCGAATTTCGTGAAGAACACAGGGATGAGAATGGCATTTGGGTTGGCGCGACGATCACATTACGGTTTGGACAATGGCAAGGTGAAAATTTTATAGATAGTTGCTTAACATTTTAATTTAAATTTTAAATCTTTTAACGCAAAATGTTTGGGAAAAATAAAAAAAAAACAAAAAAATCTGAATTAAATTATGATAAGAATTATTTTTTAATTCAATTTAGATGAAGGCTGGAATCGGATTGAGTATAAATTCAAAGGCTATCCCGCCGGAATGCGTTGCTTGATCTTGAAATGCTCGGGAAGAGACCGTCAATCCTGGGCCGGACATTATGGCGTCAAAATGGCCAATTGCTCAGTGAAAGCTTTGTTCGAGAAGAATGCAGAATAAATCAGCAGAAAAGGAATTTATGAAGATAATATTTTAATTTATTTTTGCTTATATTTTGATCCAGATCTCTCAATTATAAGAAATAAATGTGTCTTAATTTATTTCAATTTTATTAAAATGAAAAGTTTTCATCAATTTATCTACTGAATTATTTACATAAAATTATTTATTTCATAAATAAATGTATTAGAATTTATCATAAATATTCAACCAAAAACAATGCCCATCGATTTATCAGCTGCATCGGACGATGGATTGGCATTGATTTTGTTGAGAATACCGGTCAAAGAGTTGTTGAAAACATGCACACAGGTTAATATTTATTTTTTTTAAAAATTCGGAATTATCAAAAAAAAAGTTTTAAAAAAAATAATTTTCATTCTGCAATTACTTATTACCATAACTATTAATTACATTCCATAATAATTAGAGGGCGGATTTATATTGATATAGAATTCCGAAATATAGGCATAAAATATTGACATAAAATTGTCAAAATATTGATATAATTTGCAAAAAGAGGCAAAATATTGATGAAAATTTTTTTAAAAATCGCTATATTTTATAAAAATTTTGAAAAAAAAAACATGTTTCATTATCCTCAATCAAAAATTACCGTAAAACTTCTATTAGTAACCCTGTCTCTATTTATAACCCCCTCTAGAGGGTCTCGGAAAATTAGTAACCCCGTCTCTATTTGTAACCCCCTCTCTATTTATAACCCCCCACCCAAAAAAATTTTTTTTCGACTTTAATTTTTAGATGTTTAATATGTTTTAAATAATATAAACATGTTTTTAGTAAAAAAAACATATTGTGTGGCTAAAAAATAATGAAAAATATGTTTTGAATCGCAAAAACATGTTCGAAAAAAAATTTTTAACCGCCAAAACATGTTGCGATTCCAAAAAACAAGATAGAAAAATGTTTGAATCGTAAAAACATGCATTAATTTGCAAAAACTTGTTGTGAATTTTAAAAATATGTTGTAAAAATATGTTTGTTTTTTCAAAAAATGTATTAATAATGATTTTAATCGCAAAAAACATGTTCTGGATTGTAAAAATATGTTCTGATTTCTTGTAAATTTTTTTAATAAATTTTATTTTTCATCCATTTCTCCTCTCTGAAATTTAGTGACCCCGTCTCTATTTGTAACCCCGTCTCTATTAGTAACCCCCTCTAGAGGGTCTCTGAAAATTAGTAACCCCGGGGTTACTAATAGAAGTTTTACGGTATTCATATTTTAAAGTTTTTATTCAAAAAATTTCAAAATCCATTACCTAAAAATTTTTACATACATCAATAATTTTTAAAAAATTTTCCAAAATCAATTTTTCATTAATTATTTTCAAAAAATCACAAAATGAACTTTTTCCTTAAATTTTTTAAGAAATTCTCAAAATTTTTCTAAAAATTTTCATTAAAATTTTTTTTTCGATTTTTTGTCAAAAAATTTCAATTTTTTCTAAAATCTTCAAAATATTGACAAAAATGGCCAAAAATTGTCAAAAAATGCCGAAATATTGATGTCAATATTGATGGCCAAAAATGGCAAAATATTGATGAATATTGACATAAAAGTTCATGCAAATCAACTAAAAACTTGATAAAAACATGTTTTATGTTGGTTAAAAGCTATTTTAAGTTCGCAAGAAAAATATTATCAATAAAAATCCGCCCCCTAATAATAATATTTAATCTCAAAAATTTTTATAATTTTATCTGTGACTTTTAAATAAATTTTCCTATTTTTTCATGTCTCACCACAATGGAATCGCATTCTTTCGGAAAGCTACTTTTGGCGTGACAAAATGGACTATGATGGATATCATTTGGATTGGCCAAAATTGACTGGCATTTCCCCAAAATCATTCCAAACTTTGGCACTCAAACACTGTTTCAATCGAAATTTCATCAAAGACAGTTGGAATTTGAATTTGCGAAGTAAACTATGCTTAACATTGGATCCGCGATGGGAAGCGGATCGAATAATTTGGCAAGAAGAGGACAATGATGGCGGGTTAGTGACATGTCTAGAGGGGATTTTGGGGAAATGGGTCAAACATTTTTGCCTTTAGATGCGATTGTGCAAATAAAATTTACATTTAACTTTCCACTAAATTATAGGAAAATATGGGACATTGCAGGGAATGAATAGGATAAAATGGGTTGGAGAATAATCAGAAAAAATTATCGAGAATGTTGGAAGGAATTCTCGGATAAGACGAGAATGGAAAAGTTCACGCGCGGGACGAAATCATTCCATTGCTGACCAAGTTGTGACGTGGAAAAATGGGGAAATTTAACAAGGAAAAATGAATGAGAAATATAAAATTCGCAAAATCATTTAATTTTTTTTTCAGTTCGGTACCTCGAATTGAAATTCCGCCTGTTTTTCTGGATGGTCAACCGGAAATTCCAGCAGAATTTGGCGAACCAATTGCAGCCTGTGTGGCCACCGGTAATCAGCCATTCATAAAAAGTATTATCATCAAATTGGCCGATGAAGGATTGACGGTAAACATTAATTCGCTTTAATGGATTTTAACTTTTTCTTAATATTATTTCAATTAAAAAATCATTTAATCATAAAAATTATTTTTTATTATTTAAGGACGACATCATGGACAATTTCCGTCCAACAATTGTTGTCACCGAAATGGTCGGAAATCGCCGGGATTGTGGTTCCCGCTATCAAATGGTCTGCTCATTGGAAGTTAATGACCCAGGGGATTATAATGGAAATGCAGAATACATTGCTTTTATAACAAATGGAGATGATGGCGAATTTCATGAAGAGCGTAGGGACGATAATGGCCAGTCTATTGACGTGACAATCACGTTACAATTTGGACAATGGCAAGGCAAGATTTTATAGGAGTAGATCAATTCTAATGATGCAAGTACTAAATGTTCAATTTTAGCATAAACTTTTAAAGAACAAAAACACAAAATGTTTGGAGGAACAGAAAACGTAAAATGTTTGGAAAAACATGAAATGTTTCTTAGAAAAATACAAAATGTTTTTACAAACATATTTTATGCATGTTGGTGTTTTTGTGTTTTTAGTGTTTAATATGAATATTTATTGATCTATGTTTCATGATTTTAAGGAATATTTTATGCATGTTTTAGTTGCATTTTGCGTGTTTGAATTTTTAGACTATTAATTATCAGCAGTTTCATTAAATCACACTATAATGAATTTATAAAATTAATATGGGAAAATAATTTATTTTTTCCTAATCAAATCATTATTTAACCGCAATATTTTCTCTCGATAAAATTGGCATTGATATCTTTCCATGTCATTTATTCTTTGCCGTTAGAAATTTTAAATTGCTTTCGACTTTCATAACCGTTAACATTGCTAATTTGCTTGGGACAGAGCAAAAACTATTTAGAATTATGCCTCATTTTGTTACATTTTACATTCACATAGTAAAATAAATTATTTTAGTGGCAAATATGGCTGAAATTTCATTCACAACACAACAATTCGCAGATGAAGATGAATCTCATAAATGAGCCCTAATTCCCTAGACTCCAAAATCCCATATTCCAATTTCCAATACACAAAATCCAAATAAAATTTAATTATAATTTTTATTTCGCATCATTGATTTGAAAATTATGAAAAAAATACATGAAAAAATGAACATTGAGACTTGAAAAAATAATACACATATTGGAGAAAAAGCATTAAAAATGTGTAGAGAGAAGAAGCAAAATTAAAATAAAATTATAAAATTAGCAAAATGGGATTTATTTTTGATTGAAGGAGTGCCGAATTTTGGATCGGAAGAAGATGTTTTGGCATTAAAAAAATATGGAACATTCGGAAAAAATGATTTTTTACAAATTCCGTTTGCGGTAAAAGGAGGTCAAAAAACAATTAACAAAATTTTTGGATAATTTGGAAAAAAAAATAATAAAAATAAAATACAATGTAAATTAATTAAATAATTCCAAATAAATCCAAAAGGGAGTATTATTTTTGCGTGTGTTTTGATTTGGATTCTCATTTTCCAAATTGTCGAGGTTCATTCATTCTTCTTTCCATAAAATGACTAGCAAAAAATTTCGAGCAGTGCCAAAAAGTGTTCAACAAAATTCTCCGGATGAATTAGTGGCCGAAGTCGGTGCCGAACCCAAAATGGTAGTTTGCAACGAATTGTAAGGATAAAGGAGTGGAAGTGCCGGCAATAGGCCATTCAGGGCCAAAAAGTTCAAATCCAATGGTTTTGTTCCCGTAACCGGCGATGACGATGCTTCATCCTCTTCATTTCCTTCCAAATTGTGTGCCTGTGCCGAAACATTTTCTTCATTCGCCGTCATTGTAGTAGCCAAAATGTTGGCAAATATTGGCTTTGGTGCCGGCAATTGTTCTTCTTCCACGGCAATTTGTTCATCTTCTTCCGAAATTGGTTGAATTTTGACATTGAGGTTGGCTCCATTTTGTAACATTTCCCGCAGGCGTAAATGTTCGGCCAACAATGCGGCACGACGTTCGGCCAATCCACATTTTTGCTCTTTGATGAACTGCAAAATTGGAGGTAATTAATATTTTTAATTAGTTTAATTTTATTGATTTTTTAATAATTAATTTTTAAAATTTTTTGGTTGACATAAGGAAATTTGAAAGAAGAAGAGAAAAATATTTAAGATTTTTCAGAGATATTTTTGATTTTCAAGACATTTTTCCATTCAAATTCACTTGATTCCTTCTGCAATTTTATTAATCCAAATCCATCCAAATTTTGGTAATTTTCCCCCAAAATGATGATATTTTTATTTCTTTTTCGGCACATTTTCCTCCGCCCTGGCCCCTTAAAATCTTATTTTCTCCATTCCGGCATTTCCCCAAAATCCATTCGGAAATGCCTTCGCCTCATTTACTCACTCATTTAGCAAAATTTGGCCGTAAACATCCATCCTCTTCCCTTAAATATCTATTTTTGTCAATGTTTTCCGCTTCATCATCACATGTGGTAGTCCAATCTAATTCTTCATATTTTCTAAAATTCCACTCATCCTGTTTTCCCCTTTATTATTTATTAAATTGACTCTGCCTTAATGGCTTTCCGCCTCGCTTTTAGCTGCTTTTTTTGCAGAGGAACAATTTATTTATTAAATAGTGTTTATTTTTGGATCATTGGAAAAAAACAATAAATAGCATTTTTACCCACTTAAAGTTGCCAAATTCCCTTTCGTCCCTCGGGACATTTTTTATGAGTAAACAAGAAAACAGCCTTTAACCCCGAGAATCGCCGACATGGGACTTTAGACCTCCTTTGAATGGATCTTTGGTTTTTCGTTCCCGAAATTCACGTGAATATAAACCATTCTTCCTAAATATGGCCTAAATCCCCATCATAACCCTTTTTTATCCGTAATCTTTTTTGGAATAGCCCATGGCTTTCCCCTTTCTCTTCTTTCGGCTTTTCCTTCCCAAAATTCCAAAAAAGTGAGCACCCATTCGATGTATTTTCCCTTATGGACAATTTTCTTCATTTCCTTTTTGGCTTTTGCCCCCCAACTTTCTCCCTCATGTGCCCGTGCCGCCGTAGCCATTCGTGCCATTTGAATGCCCGTCTATGCCTTCCGGGCACATAATAATATTTCCCGCCAACTTTGACCAATGGCCTTTTTTGTGCCAATATAAACAAACAAACGAATGGCTGAGAGGACGAAGATCAGCAGAGAGGGAAAAGAATGTGCCAAAATAAATAATAAAATTTTCTGAGAAATGTTTGGATGGACTCAAAAAAGGTCTCTGATGAATGTCCGAGGGAAAAAAGAAAGCAAATGTGCCAAAAATGGCATGGGAAAGAATGGAATGGGAATGAGGGGGAGGAAAAGGGACAAAATTGAATGGAAGCTAAAAGGGAGGTGGAATTGGAAATGTCTTGGTCTCAAAATCCACAAGAAAAGAATGCCGCGCGGTGTCAGGCCTCAAAAGAAAATGGAAGGGGAAAACTTTGAACTTTCCATTGGGCATATTTTTGGTTTTGAGCAATTTTCCAGCGGAATTGTACCTAGCCAAAGGGCACCGAATATTCACCTTTCTTTTTCCTTTTCTTTGTTTATTTTGTATCCGAAAATGAGTGGGAAAAATTTCCGAAAAAAGAAAAATGTTAATTAATTTGTCCGGACAAACACAAAAAAATTGTCTCTATTCAATTTTCAATTTATTTAGAGTCAGAAAATGCCATTGAATTTATAATGGAAATGCCAAATGTGAGAATTGGCAACATTTTTGATTAATTAATTAAATGAGACATAAATTAATTAAATAATTGGTCACAAAGTCCACTAATTTTCCATGAATGGCACAAAAAGTTGGTACATACTTTATTCTCAAAATTGAACCCAGAAAAATCAACCAAAAAATGTGCCCAATTTCTCCCTTCGAAATGAGAAATGACTAAATATGGAAGAATATTTCCAGGAAATCTGTTGTACGAATGATCCGGTAAAATTCCCTCAATAAAGGACGAATTTTTCCCCATTTAATTTATTATTCCCTCATCATTTTTATTCATGTAATATTTATGTCATTTTCTGTGGAATTTGGAGGAAGGGAAAAGGCACGCAAATATGTTGGTGGCACTTTAAATAAATAAATATTGACTCTGACTGAGACATATCTATTTAGTCAGCCATACCGTACACCATAAATTGAACGCATAATTCCTTCCCCCTTCCCTCTTTGGCTGTGTGGTTCCCGCGCTTCTCAATATATAATTTTTTGTTTCCCCCAGAGGCACATTTTTTAAAGGGGGGAACATGTGAACGGCACGGGAATGGAGGGAATGAATGACAATGGAATGAGAGATTTTTTTGCTGAATTGGAATGCGTGGGAGGAAAAATTGTTTACTATTGATGTACCAAAATTGGCTCAAATTGGCTTTATTTGAATATTTTACAAAGGAAACAAAGAAAAAATGTGTGGGTTGCACCCACACATTTTGAATTCTTTGATTTACAAAATAGAGGGTTACTGTATTGGAAAAGAGAGGGAAGAAAAGAAAGTAATTCACAAAATGACATAGTGGATTTATTGAAAATTTTTGCTATTTTAATTGAAAATATGTGAAAGGGATAAAACGCTTTCGATGTCGAATTTTTGCTAATAAATTGCCAAAATTTCCCAAAATGATTAACAAATGTCCAAATTAAAGAAAATTTTAATAATTTATAAGATTTGAATTTGATCCATTGGAAAGTTTGGCTTTAAATTAGTCTAAAATTTCTTTAAATTGGTAATTTTTTCATTCATATTTATCATCTTTTAAGCTCTATTTTGCTTCCATTTTCCATATTATTTCCAACATTTAATTTCATTTCGTCTACTGTTTTACTTTTCCAGACATCAAAAGTGCAAAATTATATATTTTTCCATTTCCTCTTTTGCCTCTCTGCTAATGACTAATGGGTGAAAGTGCACCCCAATTCTCCCAATAAAGCTCATAAATCTCAAAAGTTCCATTTTGTATTTGGATTGGTCCCTTCCCCCTTTCTCAAATTAATCTTTCTCGCCGGGAAGCAATTTAAGCTTAAATGTGTGTAAATGTGAAGTGCACGTGTTCCCGGCCGGGATTGAGGCGATTAATTCGCCTTTCGTGAAATGGACCCAAATAGCTGAGTTGGGCATCAGCAGACTCAAACATACACAACACAGCCATCAACCGTAGAGGAAGGCAGTAGATCGGAGCACAAACATCGCCCTAAACAGCAGTCCAGCCCACAAAGAATCAATTCCAATCTTTCTTACTTTCGTAAGGGGGGCTCCTCCTTCGGGGGCGACGGGTCCATAGAACATCCGAAAACGTCGAGGACGACGCCCGCGGAAGAGCCCGAAACGAAGAATTTGATTCGATGTGAAGAGGAAGAAAAACGGCGCGACGACAATTGTTTGGTTCACCGCCGTCAACCCTTCCTCGGGGTGTAATGAAGGAAGAAGGGAAGAAGGAAGGACAGGTTCCCTACAATTTCCCCATACGGTTTTTCTTCTTCCTCTTCCGCCGTCGTCGTCGTCTTCGTCGTTTGTTGCGCTCGACGCGGGGTTCTCTCCATTATTCCGCGCTCTCATATTTTTGGTCTCTCCGTCCTTTCCCTTCCCTTCTTTCCATTAAACCCTTCTTCCTTCTTCTCCGGAGTTCTTCCTTCTTCCTCCGGGTCCTACACAAAAGAGGACATAATCGTAAATAAAATACGATGCGATGAATGCGATTGCGGGGCGACGACCATCGTCAAAGGACGACATGTGACTGTTTTGCCTTTGGGGATGGACCCAAAATGGAAGGGAAGAGGGGAAGAAGGGAAGGCCACGATTGGAAGGGTCCGCGGTCGATCAACCAACACACACACCAACCAAAAGAGGAGGACATTGTAAGGAAAGGATGTTTTGTGTTGTTCTCGAGGGGCAACATTTGTTGGTTTTGGGTTTTGTCTCATCTTTTTTCGTCTCTCTCTGCTGTTTATCAGCAATTTCGGCTCTCTTCCCTTCCCTATGCGCCCGAAGAGCAAAGGTATTGGCGGCGAAATAAGCCCGGGGAAGAATTTTTGGCCTCTCGCCTCCTCCTATTTTGTGGCCTTCCCTTCCTTTTGACATATGGTTCCGCGTCCCGCCGGACGCGGATCATTTTAAAGAAAAAGGGAAGAGGAGGAGTTCACGTGCATTTCAACAGAGCTATTTTAATGAATGGACCCAAATTGAAGAGTGAGAGCGGACGGTGGAGTGGACCCAAAAATGTAGTGGTGGCCTTATGTTGATGGAGTGAAGCAGGGAAAGGGACACCACTTCCACAATAAAGAGAAGGAAAGGAAGAGAAGGGCACTCCCAAAATTGGAGAAGGTCGAATTGGAAGAGAGGAATTAGGCAATTAAGCCGATTGGGAATAGAGAGCCTTTAAGCCTTTTAAGGGATTTATGGTTTAATCCTTCCCTATAGGCCATCCAATGAGGATGAGGAGACGAGAAAGCTTTATTAGGCTTTAAGTGGCCGTCAATCCGCCAAACTTTTCTTATAGGTACCGTATTATTTCTATTAATAGCCCCAGGGCTATTAATTTTCAGACTTTCTGGAGGTGGTTTCTAATAGAGAGGAATAGAACAAATACGGTATATAAGGAAGAACCATCATTTCAATGTTCCCTAGCCCCAGCCAAAAGTGGGGGAAAACGATATGTTAATTGAGTGGAGCAACGTGTTTCAACGAAACCATTTTCCATTATTGCCTAAAATATGGTCAGATTAGTTGCTGAAAGTGGGCTCCCAATGTTGGGGAAGATGCATGACTGATGATTGGCCGCGCCAACAAAAAAAAGTTCGCCTCCCTCCCTAAAAGGGTCCGGGCGCTCCCAATAGAAATATGGAGGGGAAAGGCAACGCAACATGGCGTTTTTTGCCTCTTTCATCATTGTTTGGACTTCTGTTGCTGTTGGCTGATCGGCTGGCGCATTTTTCATTGAAATGATGAAATGGAAGGAATATTCTCTTTCGCTGTGATTTGTGGAAGGAAACCCCCTCTTTTCCTATGAAAATGATCGGCTGATCGGCAGCCGCAAATTTGGGGGAATTGATGAGAAATGGAAACGGTAATTTTTTGTTGATGATGATTGGGTAATTTAGAAAGAGGGAAAACCCATAATTTGGAAGGAGAATTTCGGAAGGAGATTTGAACAAAATGTAAAATGATTGGATAATTGAAAGGAGAAAAAATGGAATATGATCGGATTATTTTTGTGAATTATGGATTTCGAACTGATTTTGATGGATTATTTTGTACCATTATTTAGATAGAGGAGTTTTTGAAGAATATGATTGGAAAAATGAAAGAACAAGATTGGAATTGTTTTAAATTTTTTGGAAAATTTTTTAAATTAAAAGGCATTTTTGAATGAATTTTAATGAATTTTATTTTGTGAAATTTATGGGAAATTTTGAAGCCAATTTTATGGCAATAATTTTGCATGAATTTTAAACTCAAAAATAATACAAAATTTAGTCAAAATAAAGATTAAAAGAACATAAAAATTATAAAAAATTGAATTAAAATCCATTCAAAAAATTTTTCATTTTTTCAAAAAACATTTGAAAAATACTCACTCGAATATGATTTCGTGCCCGGGTCAACAGCGACAATGTGGTGTCCCGATGCGAATCCGATTCGGGTGGCAACACCGATTTCAATGCTTCCAAATGGCCGCGCAAATTTGCCCGGCGATTTTTCTCCAATTCATTGTGGGCGGCTCTGAAATAAATATTAAATTGATTTTATTTAAATATTAATTATTTTCGAATATTTTTTTCAATTTTTGCTGTTTCCATTTTCATATTATATTTCAATTTTCAAACCAATTTAATTTTAATTAAATATTTTATCAATTTATTTCCAATTTTTGGCCATTTCCAAGCTTTATTTCCAAAGCAATTTCCCCCATTTTTAAGCCTTTGCAAATTGCGCAATACGCAATTTTGGTTAATTTTTTTCTTTCATTTCTGATCTTTTGACGTCAAATGTGGGCACCGTAATTCCTTCATGCAGTATTCCACGTATTCCTTCTTCCTTTATGTGTTCTTTGAGCAAGCGCGCTTTCCTCAAGTGCAACCATCCAAAGTCCACACATTTTGGACATGGATCTTGGACCCACATGTCATATGGGGTTATAACATTATAAGGAAAATAATATTGGGATGGATTTCATGGAAAATCCCTGGGAGATAGAAGTCAATTGAAAACATTTTGCGGAAATGTTTGTAACAAAATAAGACTTTTATGCCATTGGATTAAGCTCTTTTTATAGAGCATCTTAATATCAAAATGATTGAACCAAAACATAATTGATGTTATAATCAGAAAACGAAAAAAAACCGCCTAATTTTGGCCTATTTTGTTTGCTACATTTTGGTCAGAAATTATTGCTTAATTTCTCATAAAATCCACTAACAATGTAAATCCAAAACACACATGTATCATGAGTGCCTTCTGCCTTTGTTCGCCATAAAATCACGCTTACAATTATTTGCATTTATTTCTGCCCTTTTTTCCACAAATGGGAATGCACTTTTCAGTTCACCCACAATTCCCATTTAAACATTGAAAGTCCATTTCCCAGGAATTGTCCCCGGCACATTTCCATTCCAAAATCCCCCATGACTTTTTTCATAATTTTCCTCATTTTTTTTTGCAAATTTTAATGGTCCCCATTCCTTTCTGAACACTGATGAAAAAATGTGGCCTTCGACCAAAAATGGGAAAGTGGGAGAGAGCATTAAAAAAAGCCACATGACTTTGATTGGTGCACGTGAATTTACGGGAATGAATGGAAGGGGCGAACGACGACAGTGGACTATGAACCCTGCGCAGGGTTGCCAGAATGTCCCCCCACGGGGGGCATTTGCCCCCTTTTTGAGATTTTGCCCCCTTTTGTGCCCCCCGAGCCGAGTTGCCCCCCAAATGCCCCCTTTTTAAAATTTTGTCATTTTTTCCCTTTTTTATTATTTTTTGGTCTAACTTTTCGCTGCGCGGCAAATTTTTGGTCTAATTTTTCGCTGCGCGGCAAATTTTTGGTCTAGTTTTTCGCTGCGCGGCCATTATTGGAAAAATGTTTGCATTTTTGGCACTTTTTAAAAATGCCCCCCAAAATGCCCCCTTTTTTACTGAAAATGCCCCCCAAATGCCCCCCTTTTTTTTCCAAAATGCCCCCCAAAGTAAAAATCCATCTGGCAACCCTGACCCTGCGCCTTCTTCCACATTTTAAATACCATTTTCCTCCCACCATCAACAAAAAAGGCGGTGGCGGCGGTTTTGTGTGGAGACCCTCGAGGGAGGAATTAAATGAATGCATGTGTTGTGATGATTGGCTAGAGGCATTTTTCTTCTTGTGATTCGACCATATTTGGGGGAATGCGGTTTATGTTATGATTATGGAGAAATTTGAATGGCAAAAAAAGATGAATATTCTATTTGTTTATTTAGTTCGGTGGATGCAAATTTACAAATTCATTTTGTTTTTAATTTTGTTAATTTTTTCCTTTTGGATAGGCCTCCTATAGGCTACCATCTAAGGATGTTGATTTATTCAATTTTATCAGGATTATTATTGTCCAGCTAATTGGAAGTTGAACTTTTTGGTCTTTTGAATTAGGAAAAACTCTTGCGAAAAGAAAAATGTTATTAATTCCAAAAGATGGCAAAGAGTTGTTGCATTTAAAGATTTGAAAATATGTAATAATTTGATTGAAAATTTGATGAGTTTTTTGATATTTTTTTGATAAAATCAAATTAAAATGCTTCAATTTACATATTCTTTTTCTATTTTTATCCATTGAATTACTGCAAAAAAATATTATCCAAAATTTTTGCACATGCAAATAAAATTAATTCTTGGAATATTCACAAAAAAGTGTTTTTGTTGAACCCAATTTGATGAGATATTTTCGGGTTGGCAACAGGTGAAAATGAAAATATTATTAATTTATTCACATTTATGACGAGGGAAATTGATGATATTTTTTTTTATTACCCACATTTTTGTCTATTTTTGGATTATTTGAAAAAATGGAAAATTTATGTTTTTTTTTTTGCAACTTTTGAGAATTTTTACCATTTTTATTTGCAAATTCTGTTCAATAGTCATTGGAATTATATGGAAAAATGCTTCATCGACGCCTACGTTTTCGCCCCAACAAAAATAAATAATCCATCATATCCGTTCCCTTCAGCCATTTTTCCCATTTATACATAGAGGAATGTCATTTTTTGCAAAAAAGGCGACGCAATTCCACAGACCGTGGATGGTATGCATGCAAATTGCGCAAAGTGAACTAATAATAAAATTTTGCGACAAAGTGGCAAAAAAGCAAAGAGTGCAAATGCGCAAAAATCCTTTTGAGGCTTTCTCTCTTGAAAGCATGGATTCTCCTGTGCTTTTGACTATTTGATGAAATTTTATGGCGAAAAAGCCAAAAGTACCCCCTAGGATAAATGAGATGTTCTATTTTTGTGTGGATTTTAAGGATTATTTCCTCGTGATGAACAAAGATCACACAAATAAAGTGGAAACAAAGTTTTGAGGATTTTAAAAATGTCAGAAAATATTTTTTAATTTTGTACTTTCTAATTTACATCCAATATATAAATTTAATAGAATTAAAATTTCCATAAATTCTATAAATTCTTCAAATATTTTCCAACTTTTCTTATCTTTGAACAATTAAATTAATTCCAAGAAATTCGGACTATTTTTCTTGCATTTGTTTTTCACATAGATCCATGTTTTTTTTTCTCAAAAATTATTTGCGCACTTTTTCACTCAATTCTAATGAAGCCGACCCTCTGCTGTTTACGTGGAAAATATGGACCAAAAATATTTACATTTAATCATTCATCACATTTTGCCCTTTGGGAACATATTCCCGTTAAATAACATTTTAAAATTGGCTCAAAGTCCATAATGGCTAACAACAATTTTGGGGAGGACAAACATCGATGTACGTGTACGGGCTTTGCCATTTTTGCCGCCCTCTCACTTTATTCCGTCCCTTTTTGTGCCTTCCTTATTAATTCCCCAAATGTGACCAATGCCGCGGATGCCGCCATCGTCAATTGCCGAATGCCACCAGCAGTCAGTCAATTGTCCCATGCTTTGTTCGGGTAAAAGCGTGCCAGTCACAGATGGGTCACCCTCGCCGGACGGCAAAAAACGAGAAAAACAACGAACACAAATCCTCCCTTCCTTTTATGGAGAATGGAAGAATTCTGGCAAATTTGGTGGAAAATGCGGAAGTGTTTTTTTAGTCGGGGAAAACAAGAAGGAAACAAAAGAATGGTTCCAGCACTTTTTTGCAAAAAACCACAAAAGAATGAAAGGGAAAATTGTGAAGGAAGTATTTTACTAGAGAAAAACTTAAATTGGAACATAGTAAAAGTACAACTATAAAAACCGGAAGGAAAAATTAATTGGATGTCAAAAAATGGCGAAAAATGCCATTGGCACAGATGAACTTTGTGTGCAAAAATGCGAAAAATTCACTCTATATTTTCTATCATCAAAATTTTTTTCTTTGCTTTTTTCTTCGTCAATTCGTCACGCTTTCAAACAAAAATGCGCACACAAACACACACATGATGTTCAGTTCAAAGTCCATCAATGTGCTACCATATTTGGCTGCTGGCTGACTGTTGATTTGATTGAATTGATTTGGTTTTTTGATTGAAATTGGAGGGGTTTCGCCTTTCTCTACGGCCTTTTAGCCCTCGTGAGTTGGTTTTGTTACCCTAATTTTCCTTCCAAATCAGCCAACAATGTTGCGAACGACTTGAAAATGGAGCCAAAATTGAATAACAAACTAATGGATTTCTATTTTTTTTTACTATTTTTGTTGGAATTTTAACAAAAAATGTCAAAATTCCATTGAGAATACCCCCAAAAATTATTCTATTTGCCCTTTTTTCGTATGTATTCATTCAACCACGACAATTTCCCTTAGGGCTTTCTCCAGCCAGCAGTCGTCGCCACATTTCCTGCCCAAAATTGTCTAAACAACCCCAACTAGCCAGTCCTCAAAAAGCATGTCTCATACCGCCAGTCGACACAACAACCACCCAATTCTCCTTTCAATGTTCTATTCTTTGTCTCTCTAATAAAGGCGGAGAGGAGGGAATCACACGCCATCCATTCCAGCCTTCTACCAACCAACTTTATGAGCAATTCTCCTCGCCGCCCAATTTTTATTCAGCGGCGGCGCTCGCCCCGTAGGGCGCTGGCATCACCACATTTTCTTGTCTTTCCCCTCACATACAAACATTTTGCAGCCCCAAAGGGCTATGCGGGGCTCGCTGAAAAGAGCACACACACACACACACACATAAACAGTCACACGGGACAAATGATGGTGGTGGGGAAATGGGCGAATGTGTTGGCGGGGCCGCCTGACTCGTGAGCTGACTGTGGGCCGGGGGGCAATCCCCGCCACATTCACATGCACCCATTCAACCAACCAACAGCAAACCACCCCACACACACATATTCACACAACCCCATGGGTGTACTATGGACCCTGGGCGCCTGCTGCCCTCCCCCTCGCCACTTGTTTGGAAATGGCGAATGAATGGGGGAGGGGAAGGGGGATGACTGGATTGAAGGGAAGGAATTGGCGATGGGCGCGCGGCTGTGCTGCCCAAATTGCCTTCACAGAGGCAGAAAGAATTTTTGTGTTGGGGGATTTATGATGTGATGAGGGAAGAGAAGCTAGAAAAGTGTATGCCGGCGGACCATTTGCCTCGCGCCCATCAACAAATGGTCGGTTGAGTGGTGCGGCCGTTGGTTGGCTCCCAATCCCAATCCACTGGATGATGGATTCACGTGCTCAGACTGAGCGCCCCCGTGCGGTGCACGTGCAGCGGCACGGACCCGGCTCCCCTCCTTGTGCTTCCTTCTTGAAAATGGGTGGAAGAAGGCACACAAAAATATTTTCGCCGTCGCCGTTTGTGGCGGGATGAAAGTCCTTGGCGGCTTCCTTCCTTCTTTTGTGTGTGCCCCAAAGGAGGTGGGGGAATGTCAGGGCGGTCTGCTGAGAGCCCCCAACCTCTATTCTCGTGCTTATGTTAGCTTCAATGTGGCCAATGGCCCGAATTGGATGAGGGGAAGACGAAAATAGAAAGCAAAATGTGTAGAGGGGAAAAATGGGCCACAAACGACTTTGGGAGCGCGGAAAATGGGAGGAAATTCCAGGAAAGTGCCAGCCTATATTGGGTGATGAAAAATATGCCGTAAATCCAAAAATGGGAATGGGGCACAAATTGGAATGTGGAAGTAGGATCATGTAGGGAAAAATTGGAACGAAATATTTTTGTGTTGTTTTCAAAAATGCCAAATTTAGCATACATAGAAATGCGCGCGCAAATTGCCTTTTCACATTTGTATTTGTGTGTTTTGGAATATAAAAAAATGTGCCCAATTTTTTGCAGCATAGACTTGTCAAACTTTTTGCCACTGCAAAAACTTAATTAAGCGACCAACGATGAAGGCGGAGTGGAAGGATTTGCAGTTTTTGAGACAGTGCGCGCGAGCCATTCACGTGACTCAAATTTGTTGGCATGTGATTAAGCCATGGAGAAAGGGGGGATTAGACTGTACTAATGAGGGTACTAATGCACAAAAAGTTAATGTAAGGTTTTTGTATGGCAATTAAGGTGGAAAATGTGCCATCAAATGTGGCTACCAATTTATGGGGAAAAAGTTGGGAATTTTGAGTTTTGGCGCATGGAAAGAGCAATTTTTAATTTTTTGGAATTTTTTGATATTTTTCACAAATGCCCACCTGCTTTGACGGCTTCCGCTCACGCGTCGACTACCACCATTTCCACCGTTGTTGCCACTTTGCGAATGAGCCGAACTGCTTGCCGAGGACGAAGCCCGAACAATGTTCACCGTGGTGGATTGTTGGACTTGTTGATGATGATGGGTTGCGGAAGTTGTTGGCAACATTCCGCCAGCGGTGGGATTGGCCAATGCCAACAAATGACTATTGGTGGTGTCCGGTGAATGGGGGGCGGAAGAGGCCGCCGAAATTGGTGAACTTCGGCGACTTGACCCGGTGGAATTTGGTGCCACATAAGCGGCTGAGACAATTGCATCTGTAAAAGGGGTGGCCCGAATTTTGGAGGCCAATATTCGCTCTTGGTAGTCCTCTGAATTTGGGGATTGAATTTGGCACCAAAATGGAGGAATTTACCGCCTAATTTGGCGATTTGAATTTGGGAAGGTGATGTGGAAGCCGCCATTGGGCCAGCAGCCAACAACAAATTGTTGGCAACCGCCCGTTGTTCCATCAGCTTTGCCGCTCGAATCAACTGTTCCAAAGTGCCAGCAGCGGCCACCGCAACATGTTGTTGTTGTTGCTGTTGTTGGCTTTGTTGTTGTTGGGCAATGATCAATGAGTTCAACATTTTTGGCGAATTTTAGCAGAAATTGAAGGATTTTTTGTGAGAATTTGAGAGTTCTTTTTTATTTGGGCTACAAATTTAAATAGGTAATCGGGTATGGGCGGTTTAATTTGGGTGGTAAACAAAAGTGCAACAAATGTGCAAAAACTGGACGGATTGGAAAAATTTGGCCCATAACCCGAGGGACAAAAAGTGTCAACCAAAGGAATAAAGCTAGGTACAATTTAACACTTGACCCAGCTGGATTTTGTGGCCAAAATCGGAAAAATTTCAGGTCATAAAAAATTGCTAATAAATTTGTCCAGACATTTACATAAAATTAGCACAAAATTCCATGGAGTGCAAATTCCCCCTTGAAAGGAATGAAAAATGGAAGGGGAGGTAAACAAGAAAAAATTTTGGAATTGAAAAAGGAGGAAGAAAAAAATAGAACAAAATGTGGAATATATGTTGGGGAATGACGGGGTATGGGAATGAGGCGACGACGACGACGGCCGATTCGGGTGTGGGGGAAGGACTTTGGGGGGTCGTGGCGGGCAATTGAAGGCAAATGTGGGGGGAAATATGTGGGAATGGGGAACAAGGGAAGGAAGGGAATGGGCGGGCTTTTTTAGGGAGGTTATGTAGACACACAAATATATTCGTGTGAAAAGAAAGTGGGAGGAGGGAAGTTGGGCGTCATCCCCGCCGGCAGCATTGGAGCCAAACCCCTCCCAGTCCCAAACATCACAGCCACCAAACAAAATGATGGCCATTGCCGGCTGGCAACAAGATATTTGGATAGAGGAGGGAAAATGGGTGGGAATATTGGCGGGGAAGACCCCGAGGGACGCTCTCTGCTTGCTCTTTTGGGACAGCTTCGATGTGGTTGGCAGAGAAGCGAAATGGAGAGTCACTTCTATTTTCCTTTGTTATCTCTCCGCATTTTCATTCTTTTGAACTTGTTGGAGAGAAAAGGGGCGGGTCCTCCACTTGCTGCCAGCCAGCAAGGCGATCAAAATCAAAGTCCATGAAATTTGAATGACTAATTACTAAAATGACTTAAAATAACTAAGGGTTAATCAAATGAAAGTTAGTAAAATTGGCTCATAGGCCAAAGAATTGCTGAACGCCTGCTGAAGATCACGCCTCAAGGCATTATAATTATCACGAAAAAAATGGGATCAGCAGTGCCCAAAAATAGATGGAATACATTAATGATGAGTAAAAAAGCCTAAATGAGTGCAAAAAGTGAGAATGATTTTCAGTTTGATAGAAAAAAGCTGGAATAGAAATCGGGAATACTTTATTATAAAGCTTATTGTTAAGCGAAATTTGTAGCGCGAAAGTTGCGACCCTCATCAAAAACGAAATTTGTAGCCCAATATCCATCCTCTGACGAGATCTAAAGCCTAGCCTAAATCCTAAAGACCCATCCTCCGAGCACTTTAATTTTAGCCCTAAATTTTATAATTATATTTGTTAGTTTTGGTAAGGGCCACAATAAATTCGGAGACACAAATTTCGATACACAGAAATAAACAGGGAATGAATTTTGAAAGAGCCAGTAGAAATTGGCTTCTTTTAATTTCTCTTTAAATTTTTTAAATGTCATTATAAAAGTGTAAAATATTGAATGGAATTTGAATTATTCCTAAAAGTGTAATTTTGAAAATGGAATTTGCTCAAATTGTCGGAAATGCATAAATATTCTCTGCATTTGCGAATTTAATTGGTAAAAAATGTGAAAAAATTTAATTATAGGAACAATTATTATATTAATGAGTAATTATAAATTAAGTATTATATTTAAGGGCAAGGAGCTATAATAAAGAAAAATTCCTTTTATTGTTAATTAATTGCAGAAATATATTTGGAAGGCTTTAATTAAAAATTTTGTGCATTGGCCAAACTTTAAAGCTATTATTAGAAAATGTAAACCATTCGGATGAGTATTTCTATTTCTATAGAACATTCTAATATCAAAATGATTGGAGCAAATATAAATTGACAATAAAATTATGGCCAAAAAAAGAAAGAAAACTTCCCGAATTTGGCCTATTTTTGTTGCTTTTTGGACATAAATTATTCGAAATCAAAGCCATTATTTATTTGTCTAAACAATTAGTCCCAAACTTATAGAAAATTTTGTTAAATTAATGCTAATATATTCGCCTTAAAACATTAAAATTTATTTTTTTCCATAAAACTATTTTAACGGCCACAATTGGCAAATATAAATCCCAATTCTATTTGGGCCAACTCCGATTTTGAACTCAAATATTTATCTGTATGAGGAAATTGAATAAAATTACAAATTGGATTGCAAAATGCAAATAATATATCTCAGAATACCCTAATTTGAAGGCATTTGATCTTTTGTGCCAAAATTTTCCTTCAAGTGCGATCAAAGTGACAAAAATTTTTGGCAGGGTTGGAGGAGTCCGGGTCTTGCCCAAAGGTAATGAATAACTTTTTTCGCCAGCAAATTAATTGTTTCCTGAATTCTACAATATATAATAAAGGCGAGTCCTAAATGATGGGCTTTAGGCCAGCTTCCGAAGTTCTATGATGGGTCTAAAAATGGAAATTATTTCTTGAGGGCATAAATTCAATTTAAAAAGCTTGCAATAAAGTTAGAACTTCAGAAGCTAGACTATCATTTAGGACTCGCCCTTATTATACATATTTTGTAGAAAAATTTCAGGAATCTATTCATCTGCTGCTCTCTAAAAAGTTACCGTATTTATTTTATTAGTGGCTCTGGGGCTACTAAATTTCAAAGACTCTCTAGAGAGGGCAAGAATGGAGCTTCTAATTAGAGACGGGTCTACTAATAGAAGAAATAGGGTATTCAAATTTGCCCCCGGGCAGGCTCGAACTCACCCAACCAATTCTTTTGGGATTATTCTGTTGGAAAATATTTTGATTTATTGTTAATTTCTTAAGAAATGAAGTGAAAACGAGAATATTGGCCGGCCTAAATAGAAACCCACCCCCAATTATTTGGTCGGTCATTTATAGCCTATAGTCATTTGATTTGCCTGACTGAGTGAGTGAGGGCGCGCGCGCGACATTGGCTTTTGAGATGGGAGGAAATGGGCATGGACCGGCACAGGCAGGCTATTTGCGGCATGGACTGCGCAAATTCACGTGAAAATTTGGGCCAATTCCTATTTTAGCTATAGCTCCATAAAACAAAGTCCAAAGTATTTTTATTTAAAAAAATAAAAATTAAATAAAAATAGTTTAAAGCCGATGTCATTGTCAATAATGCCTAATAAGGGCCTTTCCTATTCATCCTACTGTACTCCCACTTTTTGCATAATCTCCCGGTCACCCTATCAATCAAATATTGCCCCAATCTACCTTTTTTAAATCCGCTCATTTTCCATACAAATGTTCAAATTTTATTTATATTGGTCGGATGAAATTCGGCTGTATATAAAATCGTAACATCATAAGGAGCCATTTTTTTGCCGGATAACAGAGAAAGGTGGAAAGGAATTTGAGTAAATGATGGAATTTGCAAAAAAATGTTTGGATTTTGATGGATTGAATGATGATTTGCTGGCCACACGCTGCCCATTACCTCCGGTTACCTCCTGGCACGATGAGGGCACTTTTTTGGGCCATTGGATGCGCAGCGGCCGGCCAAATGCACGGCACATCTTCACGTGAAATCCGATCGGATCAAATGTACATTGTACATTTGATAAATAATATTTTGATAGGCCGAAAAACTAAGGCTTATGATTTTTGGTGTCCTATTGCATCATTTGTATTTGTAATTGTAATTATAATTTTTATTATTTAATTTGACGAAAAAAACATTGAAAATGGCGAAAAGATTAGGTATAATAGTTCAATGGTTTAGCCTAGGCCCCTAACCCTATATCAATCGATAGATCTCATCAAGATGCGTCGAATGGTTTTTAATTTGACATGGTTTGATCAAAAATTTAATGGCATTAAACCTTCTGAACCGGATTTCGTTGTTGGTGAAAAACTAAGTTTGATTAAATCTAAGCCAAAAAAATATAAACCTAATGAAGTGTTTTAAATTCTATCGATTGGGAATAAGCCTTATGACGAGTCTGGGAGATTTCTGAACAGTTACAATTACAAACATTTGGGCATTTTTCAATATTTTTTTTTGACATTCCTTTTAAAATCAGTATTAATCATTCCCATTTATTTCCATCAATACAAATCCGCAGAAAATTTAATGAATACACTTTTTGAACGAAAGGGAATAATTTTTATTCAAATAATTCAGCAAATATAATCGAAAATGTTTTCGGTCAAAGTTGTGTTCTTAAATAATTGGAATAAATTAAGCAAAATTTCTTGATGATTGGATTGAGGGGATAAAACTAGACGGAAGCAAATGATAAATTTAAATTGATTTATTATAAATAATTTCTTTTGTTATTCCCAATCTTCCTCATTATTCGGCATTCTTTTCCACCATTGCTTTCACCGAGCAATTGGCCAATTTGACGCCATAATGACCGCGCCAGAATTGATTATCCATTCCCCAGCATCGCAATTTCAAGTAACGCATTCCAGAGGGATAGTTTTTGAATTTGTGCTCCACACGGTTCCAGCCTTCGTCTAAATTGAATAAAAATTTTACAAAAATAAATTCATTATATCATAGTTTTGATCGTAGTGCGACACTTGCGGACGAAATGGTCTGGAGCCGATGGTGGTAAAGCCTGTGTGGAATTGTAAGAGTATTTTATTATAGACATAAAATTAGCTACAAAAGACATCAAAAGCATTGGCCAAATTTGAATATTCACCGAGTTATGGCCAAAAAACCGTTGATTTGATTAAAATTGTTTTTCTGACTGTTTTTTGGCCATAACTCGGTGAATATTCAAATTAGGCCAATGCTTTTGATATAATTTTATAGCTAATTTTATGCCTAATAAAATGTTCTTAACAATTCTACACTCACCATCGGCTCCAGACCATTTCGTCTGCAAGTGTCGGCCTTTGATAATTTAAAAAGGATAAAATTTAATGGTGCTAACGCATTTCAATTAAAAAGATCATTTAATACTTAGTTTGATTTTTATTGAAATATTTTTTTAAAAAGACTTTTCGGTGAAACTGGCAAAAATGGTTTAAAAGTTTGTCATACATTTACACAAACCATAAATACCATTGGATAGATCTAGTCAAAACGCATCGAATGGTATTAAATTTGTCATGGTTTTAATTAATAAAGGGTATCTATACATAAATATTAAACGGTTTAAACCGATTTTTGGTTCAAAACTAACTCGTTAAGTTTTTAATTATATTCTTATTTATAATGCTTTTAATTTCAATCTAAAGAATAATTTTCTAATATTTGATCGAATTTATGTTTATCCATAGAATAGCCGTAAAAGTTAGGCTTTTGGCCGTCAAAATTTTCAACCTTTAGAAAAAATTGAATTAATTTAAGAAAGAGTGATTTTTTGAAATCAAAAACTATCATATTCCTTTGAAAATTTCATTTTTCATTCCCTTATAATGGATGCATTGGATATTGCATTATTTCCCTTTGATGGTCCCTCGGGCATTCTCTTGTAAAAATCTTTCTTTCTTTCCCTTTCGTTTTTTTGATACAGTATTCCCCTGCGAAACTAATTGGCCATTCCCTTAACCAATTATTCATTTGATAACAATAAAAATTTCGACAGGTCGAAATGGAGGACCCTTGGTCACCTAGTTCCCATTTAAAAATATTTGAAGTAGAAAATGAAATTCTCTCACCTTGCCATTGTGCAAACTGCAATGTGATCATCGCACCAACCGGATGGCCATTATTATCCCCGTGTTCTTCATGAAATTCACCATCATGCCAATTTCCTTCAACAAAGTGATCATCATATTGGTCACGTTGTGGCACTTCTTCGTTGACTCCCAATGAGCAGACCATTTGATAGCGAGAACCACAATCCGTTCGATTTGCGACCATTTCGCTGACAACAATTGTTGGACGGTAATTGTCCATGATGTCGTCCTTAAATTTATAAATATATTTGTAATTGCTATCAGAGATGGCATCGATGTCTCATCGTAAATCGAAATTTTGAAGGGTCAAAAAATTAAATCGAAATTATGGAGGGTCAAAAATTTTCGAAAATCGCAAATGGAAATTTCGGAGGTCAAAAAATTTTTCATAATCGCAAATCTAAATTTTGAAGGGTCGAAAAATTTTTGAAATTGCAAATCGAAATTTCGGAGGGTACAAAAAATTTTTGAAAATCGCAAATCTAAATTTCGAAGGGCCAGAAATTTCGCAAAAAACGTAAATCGAAATTTCGAAGGGTTAGAAAATTTTTGAAAAATACAAATGGAAATTTAAGAGTGTCGAAAATTTTTGAAAATCGCAAATCGATATCATCCCTGTATTGATATAACATATAATCAAAATATTTTATGAATGATATTTGTCGACCATTGCAAATGTATTATTTAAAGAAAAAATTGATTTGTTTTTTAATAAAAATTCATATAAAAATTTAATAAAAAAACTCACAGTCAATCCCTCATCGGATAGTTTGATGCAAATAAATTTTGTGAATGGTTGATGACCGGTGGCCACACATGCCGCAATTGGTTCGCCAAATTCTTCTGGAAATTCCGATTGGCCATGAAGAAAGACTGGAGGAATTTCAATTCGAGGATGACTTCTTAAAAATTAATATTTGATTGATGTATGTTTTTTTTTGCAAAAAAATGATTAGATCCGAATATCTAAGCATTTTTTATGATACTTTGGATTTATTTTTATAAACCTTATCCAGATCTAATCTATTAGAAACCCCCGCTCTATTTGAAACCCCCGCTCTATTAGAAACCCCCGCTCTATTTGAAACCCCCGCTCTATTTGAAACCCCCGCTCTATTTGAAACCCCCGCTCTATTTGAAACCCCCGCTCTATTTGAAACCCCCGCTCTATTTGAAACCCCCGCTCTATTTGAAACCCCCGCTCTATTTGAAACCCCCGCTCTATTTGAAACCCCCGCTCTATTTGAAACCCCCGCTCTATTTGAAACCCCCGCTCTATTTGAAACCCCCGCTCTATTAGAAACCCCCGCTCTATTTGAAACCCCCGCTCTATTTGAAACCCCCGCTCTATTTGAAACCCCCGCTCTATTTGAAACCCCCGCTCTATTTGAAACCCCCGCTCTATTTGAAACCCCCGCTCTATTAGTAACCCCCCCCTTCCTCCCAAAAAAATTTTTTTGTCAAAAATAATCAATTAGTAAGTAAAATTAAGCCGAAATAAGCATTTTTTTGTCTCAAAAATTTCAAAAAAATTCCCACCTCAGAGGGTCTCTGAAAATTAGTAACCCCGGGGTTACTAATAGAAGTTTTACGGTATGCATAGCTAATCAATATGTATAGAGTGAAGTGAGGATTGAGCTATATTTGACCAAAAAATTTCAATTTTTTAGAGTTTAGAAGACCCATAAGATGAGTGAATTGGGTACCATCATTTTTAAATTTCATGAATTCCATGAGTTTGGGTTTGTAACTTTTGAACCGGTTTAGTCCGGCGGCGGATTTTAAATTTTGGTAACCATTTACTACTAATCCGATAGGAGTCGAATGGTAAATACGTTACGCCGAAAGCTGGGAATTTTCAATAGATGGGAAAAGTCACTACTAGATCTAGACCGCCTACTTTAGTCCCCCTTCCCTACTCCCAATATCTTGCTCAAATTTCTAGCTTTCGTTTTCTAACATTTAAATATGACCGCTGATCTGAATATCGGCTATTTACATAATTTCACTTGATTTTTTAGTAAATTTTATTTACCAAAAATCAAAGTGTACCATAAATATAAAAGCTAACCCGCCATCATTGTCCCTTCTTTGCCAAAGAATTCGACCGGCGCGCCATCTTGGATCCAATATTAAGCTGCTTTTATTCCGCAAATTCAAATTCCAACTGTCTTTGATGAAATTTCGACCAAAACTATGTTTGAGTGCCATCATTTGGAATGATTTTGGAGAAATTCCACTCAGTTTAGGCCAATCCAAATGATATCCATCATAGTCCATTTTGTCACGCCAAAAGTAGCTTTCTGACAAAATTCGATTCCATTGTGGCGAGACCTGAAAAAATTGGGAAAAAGTAAAGGATCTAGTATTAAAAAAAATTTAAAAAAAAAATTCTCGAATAATTATGATGGTTGAGTGGCTTATCTTAGACCCTTCAATTTTATGCCGAATCTAGATTTTTCCAAGAAAGCTAATCGATTTATAATGATTTGGCTTTATATTTAACTAATTTTAATTTAACTTTGAAGCAAAAACTAAAATAGGTTTAAACCATTTAATTCCAATTAGTTTTAATTAAACCATTGTTAATCAAAATTTATTAATGCGTGATTTTTTCCTTTCATTTTGGTCCGAAATTCTGTTTTACCAAAAATCTCGTTTTATTGCTCGCTCTGATTTTAAGTTTTTGGGATAAACTTTATACCAATTAGTATCCATTTTAAAGTTTATTATAAATTTATTTAAAAATAATTTGAAACCTGAGTGCAAGTTTTCAACAATTCCTTGACTGGCATTCTCATCAGGATCAATGCCAGCCCATCATCGGATGCAGCGGACAAATCAATAATCATTTTTTGGATGTTGTTTTTCTGTCGCTTGAAAACTTTTGCAAAAAAATTATTCAGCATCCACCAACTTTCTTTAAAAAAAGAATTATAGATTTTATTGAAATTTGCACAAAATAATCGATATTCCAAAATCAAAATATAATGATACGAATATTTTAAAAAATTAAAGAAAATTTTTATTGTCATTTATATTTAAAACATTTTCAACAAAATTGCATATTCTTCATCTTATTCATCCATCAATTTCTTCTTCTTTTTTTATTTAAATTCTATATAATACTAATCCATCAGTGAGAAGTTGTTTTGGTATTTTTGCATGTGCCCCCCTCTCAATCATTTCTGTTCCATCATGCCGGATCAACATATCGACCATTTTTTCACGCAACCAAAGCAATGCTTCCAATGGCAGATCTATTCGGGTTTTGATTTTGCCATCCAAATAAAATACAAAAACACGAATGAAGCACAATTGCTTTTGGTCATCATCCTCATTGGGTAAAAAGAATAAATTCAGTTTGTATTTTTGCAATTTTCCAATTATTTCAACAGTTTTTGATGTGGATTGGCCTAAAATTTGTTCTTGAAGATTTGGGTGCATTTTAGAATTTTTAAGTCAAACCTTTAAATTTTTGACCAAAATTTTCCATCCTTAATTCCTTGATAAGCTCATCCATTTTGTGCACAAAGGCATAGGCATCTTCAGGGACCAGAATGATCAAATATATACGACGAAACTGCACTTTATACTTTAAATTGGAAGGGAGCATTCTCATTTTTTGCAAAAGATCCTTACCACGATCCTGAAGAATTTTTGTCCATTTTTGTCCTTTAGTAACCGGAGTCTTAACATTTTTCTATTGAAATTGGTCAATTGATGATAGACGCGATAAATTTTGTCTTTGTCAACAATAATCGATGGAATTTCTTGTTGTTCATTTTGTTCAATTGAAGTTGGCATTTCGGTCTCTGATGAAATTGGTGAAATGGAATTTGCACTATCATCGATTGGAGAAGAAATTTCGGTGCAAAATTGATAGCGTTGGGTAAACTTAAATAAAATGGATTTTAATTTATTTTGATTTTTGAATGCTTTTTTATTTAATTTTTCATTTTTGGTTTAATGACAACCCATTTCGTAAATAAAATAGCCAAAAAAATTCTATTTTACATTTGAAACAATTTTATCGATAATAAAAAACCTGTTGATTGAAATTCCAAAAACCGTGACTTTGCAAAATTTGACCACCAAATATTGCGTTTGAATTGTGCCAATTTGAGGAGAATGTTCTGATGCTAAATTTATTTGCCCATAATCGATAATAAAAATGACGTATTTGGAACATTTTTGAAGACTAAAAGTAATAAAATTAATCACCTCAAAGTTTAAATTAAAATTTTACAATGTTAAATTAATTATAGCGAGCACTAAAAAATTATGCTGCTGGTATCAGTATTCAGTACAGATTAACCTATATATAAAAAATGCAAAAACAACTACACCCTAAAATTGCTCGAATCTATTATTTATACTTACCTATAAAAATACTACTCATCAAAAAATGGAAAATGCTCAAATTATTTTTTAGCTAAACCAAGCGAAAAAGTTTATTATGTTCCCAGAAAATTGGTGGTTTTAAAAAATTATCGATATTCTAAAATCACAATTTTAGATAAGATACGAATAATTTAATTAAAACAATTATAGAATTTTATTCTTTAAATTTGTTAATATAATTTTATAAATGAGTAATATTTAAATTCAACAAAATAGAAGCATTCTACTTTTTCATCATTCATCAATTTTCTTTATTCTATTGTTTCTGTAAGTATTAGTCCATTCATTCGGAACTGTTTTGGTATTTTTGCCGGTGCCTCCCTCTCAATTGTTTCTGTCCCATCATGCCTATCCAACATATCGACCATTTGTTCACGTAG
Organism: Pratylenchus scribneri; assembly: GCA_030063045.1. Lineage (NCBI taxonomy): Eukaryota > Metazoa > Nematoda > Chromadorea > Rhabditida > Pratylenchidae > Pratylenchus > Pratylenchus scribneri. The sequence goes on from JAQSEB010000203.1 coordinate 732,175, forward strand.
CCAAAGCAATGCTTCCAATGGCAGAAACATATTTGTCATTGTCAATTTATTGGACTCCAAATTCAGTGCACACAATCGAATAATGCATAATTGCTTTTGTTGTCTGTATTTTGGGTTCAAATATGGGAAGATGTACAATTCCATTTGAAATTTGTGGAATAGGCCAGCCATTACGGCGATGTGTCGTTTCAATTCTGCTGGTTTGGGTACATTATCTATAAAATTATGAATTTAAAATAAACAATTGAATTTCAATTGAGCTTTTTTGGTTTTAGATCATTTTTTTGACTCCATGAAGAGTGAAATGAACTGACGAGCTCACGGAGAATCACCTAAAGCCTCAACTACATTTAGTAGGGCCGTAGCCAGGGGGGGGCAAAAAAAAGTAAAAGTATGGACCCTTCTGTTTTTTAAATTTCCAAAAAATAGACTAAAACCCGCACCCACCCACACCCATCCCATCAACAATTCCTTGCTACGGCCCTAATTTAGATAAAGCCATAATCCAAAAAAACGAGTCTATTTCTTATTAAGTCAGCGGCTTATTAAATTAATTTAATTGGCCAATAAATTGAAATAAATAACCTAGATTAGATTTTCAGTAACATTAGCAAACCTTGAAATTTTTGATCAGCAAATTCCCCCATCATTTCATCAATTTTGCGTACAAAGGCATAGGCATCCGCGGGAACCGAAATTTTGGGAAAATTTAGCTCAAATTTATTATAATCGTCGAAAAACTTCAATTTGGGAATGGGAAATTATTCTATTTTTAGCGCATAAATATTAATAAAATATTACGTTGATAAGGAAGAATTTGTGCCCATTTTTTCCCTTTATCAATTTTAGATTTAGCACTTTTCTTGATGGATCATTCAATGAAATATATCTGGCGTATAATTCGTCGATGTCGGGAATTTCTGTCCGAATTTCGTGTTGTTTAATAGTATTTGTTGATGTTCCGGCCATTGATGAAATTGGTGAAGTGGAATTTGTGTTATCATCGATGGGAGAAGAAATGTCATAATTTCCGGTGCAAAATTGATGGCGTTGGACAAGCTGGATAAAAATGAATTTTTATTTTGTCTTATGTTTTTGGATTTTAATTTATTTTGGTTTAATTCAGCCAATTATTTGGAGACAAAAATAACCAAAAATTCTCTTTTCCTCATTTTTAAGCCAGCTTTTATTAATAAAAAAACCTCTTGATGATTGAAATTCCAATTAGGTCTGCAACCGTGGATTTTCGAAATTTGATCACTCAGCAAATATTGCGGTTGAATTTTGCCAATTTGAAAATGATGCTTTGCTGCTAACTTTATTTGCACAAATTAATCGATGATAAAAATGACGTATTTGGAACATTTTTGAAGGCTAAAAAATGTATAAAATTAATTACTTCAAAGTTATTTTGACATTTTTAAATTAATTAATGAGTGAACAGTGAATTGAGTATTACAAAAATTTATGAGGGTGCAGTCTACCTTAGTTAGACTATGCTAAAAACGACTGCATTAACGTGTTAAAAAAATCGTCCGAAATGTCTATTATTAAGTAAAAAAAACCTAAAATGTCTAGAATCATTTCTCTGGTTTTTTTCGAAAAATAGGCTGTTTTATTTTTTTCGAAAAACAAATGGAATTTTTAAAAACAGTAAATTGATATTCATTAATTAGTTTTTTGACATAAAAATGAATTAAATGGAGTCAAATATGAATATGGGTATTTAACCAGTAAGAAATTCGTTATTTTTTTTAAGACAAAATTAATAATTATTTTTATTCAAATAATTAGGCAAATAAAATCGAAATTCGGTCAAAGTTGCATTTTTAAATAAATGGAATAAATTAATTCCCTGATTGAGAGAACAAAACAAAACAAAGACATTTGATAATTTAAAATCGATATATTTCCTTTTTATTCCTCTTTCTCTTTATTCGGCATTCTTCTCGAACAAAGCTTTCACAGAGCAATTGGCCAATTTGACGCCATAATCACCAAATCGGAGTCGACGGTCTCTTCCCAAGCATCTCAATCGAAGGTAACGCATTCCGACGGGATAGTCTTTGAATTTATGCTCCACATGGTTCCAGCCTTCAGCTAAATTTAATAAAATTTAAAAATAACTAAAATTTAAAAGGATGCCAATTAATTTAAGCATAAAATCAATAGCATGGAATTTACCAAGAAATTTTTATATGGATTTTTGAGGTCTGACCAAAGCAAAGACAAGCTTTTTTAAACCCTATCATGCCTAAAATCTAGCTCTATAGAAATCAAATTTTTTATCCTAAATCGCATAGATTGCATTTCGTTATAGCCAGGTTTTACATGTCCTCAAAAATTATTTTTTGACACCCAAAAAATTGAGTAAGCATAAATTAAAAAAAATATTTTGTAAATAAAATTCCCACCTCGTCCTTTTTCAAATGGTAATGTGATCATTACACTAATCGTGCTGCCATTATTGACTTCATGAAAATCGCCAACATTTGGTTTACAGAAGTAATAATAATTTGGGTCAATTTGATCCACCGCCTCTTCGGATACCAATGAACAAATTATATTGTAACAGGAAGCAATATCACGGCGATTGGCGACCATTTCGGTGACAACAATGGTTGGGCGGAAATTGTCCATGATGTCGTCCTTAAATTTTTACAATAATTTGTTTGTTTTTTAAATAGATATTCATTATTTCTTTTTACAATTGAATTATAATATTATAATTGATATATTGCAATAAATATTGGAAAATTCAGGAAATGTTGAATCTTGAATGTCGGAATAGTAAATTTTGGAAATCTTAGCTTCAAGTCTTCGTACAAAATCGAGAATGGGTTCTTTCGATTCAGTATGGTCGATTTAATCTACAAAACTTCAATTTCAGAGCGAAATATGGTTTGGGAAAAAATAAGAAAATAAAAATAGGATTTGGTTTATTTTAAACTACAGTCAAGCTTTTAAAACATTTAACCAAGTATCTACTAAATTCTAGAATTTACAAATTTCCAATGTTTTTTTTATTAAAAAGATTAAAATTATTTTTGATATAAAAAACTTACAGTCAATCCTTCATCGGCCAGTTTGATTAGAATACATTTTGCAAAATGATCATAGCCAACAGCCAAGCAGGCTGGAATTTGTTCGATGAATTCCGGCGGAATTTCCGACTGACTATCAAGGAAAACTGGTGGAATTTCAATTCGAGCATGACCGATCTTTCTTAAAATTGAATAATAGATTAGTGCTATTTTTTAATTTCTAGAGAGTTTAAAATTTTTAATATAAAATGGATTTGTTTTTTATATCATTTTTAATTTATGTTGAATAAAATTTTTTCTGCCGATTTTGATTTAAACTTGACCAAAAATAATGTTTTTGCAAAAATTGTAATTTGTGATTAATGACCAAATCTCCCAACTCATATAAATTCTAGAGCATCAATTTATGGCTCATTCAATTTGGTATAATGAATTTAGTTTGGTCAATGCTAATCCTGGTCAGATTTGATTCGTTTAAAAAGCTAAACCGGTTTAAAAAGATTGAAATTTTAATGGTAATATAAGGTTTAAACTGAATTGAAATTAAATGTTAATTAAATTGAGAAAAATCAGAATCGGCTACATCAAATAAATTTATAAATAATAAAGAAAATGATTTACTAAAAATGTAAAACTAACTCTAAAGGATCAGGGATGTCCTCTTTATGCCAGATAATGTCATCTGCCTGCCATCTTGGATCCAATTTCAAGCTTTGTTCATTTCGCAGTTCCAAATCCCAACAGTCCTTGATAAAGTTCCGCCCAAAACAATGCTTGAGTGCCATCATTTGGAATGATTTTGGGGAAATGCCAGTCAATTTTGGCCAATCCAAATGATATCCATCATAGTCCATTTTGTCATGCCAAAAGTAACTTCCCGATAAAATTCGGTCCCATTGTTGCGAGACCTGAATAAATTGGAAAAATTATAAAGAATTTTCTTATTAAAAATTTGGCTTGACAAATTTCTTGAGATTTTAACGGAAGGTTCAATGGTTTATCCTAGGATCACAATAACCATATGTTATATCCAATTGATAGAACTGGTCAAGATGCACCGATTGATTTGTAAAGCTTAATTTTTACACTATTAATCGAAATTGAAAAATTTTTTACTGGTTAATCCTTTAATTTTGATTAAACCATGAAAATTTATTATCTTTTTTTATGTTCTTGTCGAATTCTATATGTCATAAAACTGTGTCAAGGTAGTACTAAACCCTTATTAATATAAATTTTAATTAGAAATCTTGAGTTTGTAATTCCGTTTTGTTTATCAAAAATTTCGGATATTTCCAGTTTTTGTGATAATTTTTATACAATTTCTTGATAATTTATATCTTAAATTCAAACCTGCGTGCAAGTTTTCAACAATTCTTTAGCCGGCATTCTCAGCAGGATCAATGCCAGCCCATCATCGGAAGCAGCGGATAAATCAATAATCATTTTTTGGATGTTGTTTTTCTGTCGCTTGAAAACTTTTGCAAATAAATTATTCAATAAAATACTCAAATATGAACTTTAAAAAAAACGATAAACTCCAATTATTTAGGTAGTTGTTTGACATAAAAATGAATTAAATGAATCCAAAAATGAATGTGGGGATTTAACCACAGAAAATTCGTTAATTTTTTTAGAAAAAATTGAAAATTACTTTTATTCAAATAAATTCAGCAAAAAATCAAAATTCGGTCAAAGTTGCATTTTTAAATAAATGGAATGAATTAAATTCGCTGATTGAGAGAACAAAACAAAGGCATTTGATAAATTAAAATCGATCTATTTCCTTTTTATTCCACTTCCTCATTATTCGGCATTCTTCTCGAACAATGCCTTCACTGAGCAATTGGCCAATTTGACGCCATAATGTCCGGCCCAGCCTTGACGATCCTTTCCCCAGCATTTCAATTTCAAGTATCGCATTCCGGCGGGATAGTCTTTGAATGTATGCTCCACACGGTTCCAGCCTTCAGCTAAATTGAATTAAAATTAAAATAACCTAATTAAAAAGATTCCTGTTAACTTATTAGACATAAAATCATGGAATTTATCCAAAAAGTTTTGTGTCGATTTTTGAGGCTTGAATCTAACTTTAAATCTAATCCTAAAGTAGACAACATTTTACTATGGCCAAGCTGAATGGCCTATAGAAAGTCATTTAATTTATCCAAAAAAAACACTGAATTTGGCAACTATCCTTCGTGTCGAAAAATATTATATTTTTGAGGCCATATAACTTGGCCAAATCGGACCTCTTTAAGATTCCCAACCTTTAGTCCATTGCCCCTAATACAATCCTGGCCTTGAACCCTAACTTTGAGCCCTAATACCTAGCTATGGCCAAGTAATATGGCCTCAAAAATATAATATTTTTCGACAAGAATAATTTTGGAGAAATTCAATGTTTTTTTGGACAAATTAATATTATCTTATGGCCTAAAAGTCAGCAAAAATTCTATGATTTAATAAGTATTTAAATTTACATTTTCTCAAATTAAAAATATTTGAATAGTGTAAATAAAATTCTTACCCTGCCATTGTCCAAATCGTAATGTGATTGTCACGCCAACTGAACGGCCATTATCATCCCTGTGTTCTTCACGAAATTCGCCATCCTCTCCACGAATGAACCGATGAGCATAATGTTGGTGTTCCATTTCATCGTTGACTCCCAATGAACAGCTCATTTGATAGCGGGAACCACAATCCCGGCGATTTCCGACCATTTCGCTGACAGTGATGGTTGGACGGAAATTGTCCATGATGTCATCCTTAAATTTTTAAAATTATTTTTTCAAATTGTTTTATTAAGAAAAAATGCAATTTTTTTATAAAAAATCAATATAAATAAAAAACTCACATTCAATCCTTCATCAGCCAATTTGATCACAATGCATTTTGTGAAGCGATGATAACCGGTGGCCACACATGCCGGAATTGGCTCGTCGAATCCGGGCGGAATTTCTGCTGGCTGACCATCAAGGAAAACGGGCGGAATTTCAATTCGAGGTACATCTCTGAAAAAATGAAATTTGATCGACGCATTTTTGTAATATTTTTGTAAGAATTATGATGCACCCGATTTTGTTGTTTTATTTTTTTGCTAAACTCGTAGGCACCCTAGTGCGCATTAATTTATGTCTCATTCAACATGATATGGTCAATTTAGTTGGGTAAAAGTTGCCAGATTATAGCCTAAAATTTCAGTTGGCCACAGTGACTGTTATAGGATTTTTAGGTTTAGCGACCGAAAATTTTTAAAAATTCTGTGATATTCTGGAAAAAAGTAGCAAGAAAGGGTAATATGAGCACTGATGGTGCGAACGCGGTGAATTTTTGGTTTTTAGTGAATTTTGCAAAAGAAAAATCCTTTTTTTATCTCTACCCCCATGGCACCACGGGTTGCTAACTATTCAAGGAGGGGGTGCGCAACCTTGCACACCCCCTTAAATCAACATTGGTTGGCCATAACTTTGATTTTCTTGAAATTTTTGCAAAATTTTTTTATATTTTACTATAAATTTTGTGCAATAAAAATTTTGAATTTTTGGAAAAAAACGACCAAAAAATTTTTATTTGATTATTTCCTCATTTGAAAATTTTTTCTGGCTACACCCTTGCTAATAAGAAGTATAGTGTTCTATAAAATGGTAAGCCAAAAAACTAACCCTCCAGTACTGTCCTCTTCTTGCCAAATAATGTCATCTGCCTGCCATCGTGGGTCCAATTTCAAGCTTTGTTCATTTCGCAGTTCCAAATCCCAGCTGTCCTTGATAAAGTTTCGCCCAAAACAATGCTTGAGTGCCATCATTTGGAAAGATTTGATGGAAATGCCAGTCAATTTTGGCCAATCCAAATGATATCCATCATAATCCATTTTGTCCCGCCAAAAGTAGCTTTCCGAAAGAATGCGATTCCATTGGGGCGAAACCTGGAAAAATTTGGGAAAATATATTTTTGTAAAATTCAACTTCGAACTTAATTGTGAAATCCTAATTGATTTATTAGTGAAATATTTAATTTCCGGAAAAAATATTAAAATACAGAAAAGATTATAAATAAGTACTAATTTTTTTAGTGTTTAGAAATTTATCCTAGATCCCCAAACCATATTTCCAATCGATAGAGCTCGGCGAGAAGTATTGATTGTTGGATATTTTGACAGGGTTTAAGACGGTTTAACATCTTTAATATTTGACTAAAACAAACAAATTATATACCATTCAATGCGTCTTAGCGAAATCTATCGAATCTCGAATGGTTATATGGTTTTGGGGTCTAGGATAGACCATAAATCTGTTATAATCTTTTCACCATTTTTAATATCCCTGGCCACTATTAACTAATAAGATGATGATTATCATTTATGAATTTGTGGTATTTAATTTTGCCAAATTCATAGAAAAAAGTGAAGATAATAGGTGCTCAATGGTTGGTCCTAGACCGCAAACCCAATCGCTAGAACTCGACAAGAATTTAAAATTGGTTATTAAATCTATGCAAAATCATTAAACGATGCGCCACGATGAAATCTATTGTTATATGTTTTGAAGGTCTAGTATAAATGGACCGTTATAATTTTTTCGTCATTTTCAATTTTTGGAACAATCTTTTTTAAAATAAATCCAAACCTGAGTGCAAGTTAGCAACAATTCTTTGACTGGCATTCTCATCAGGATCAATGCCAGCCCATCATCGGAAGCAGCGGATAAATCAATAATCATTTTCTTGTTGTTGCTATTTTGTCGTTTGAAAATTTTTGCAAATAAATTATTTAACAAAATACTCAAATGAACTTAAAAGATAAAAAATATTGATGAAATTTGCATAAATAAATAAATAATCGATATTGAAATTTGATATTAAACAAAATTCTTTAAAATAAAATTTAAAAATTTTTAATTAAATTTATCATTTATAAATTATAAAACATTTTCAACAAAATTGCATATTCTTCATCTTATTCATCCTTCAATTTCTTCATTTTATTATTTTACATCCGTAGTTCAAGTCCAACCATAAGGAATTGTTTTGGTATTTTTGCCGGTGCCTTTTGCTCAATCATTTCTGTTCCATCATGTCGAATTAGCATATCGACCATATGTTCACGCAGCCAAAGCAATGCTTCCAATGGTAGAAAGATACTTCTAATTGTATTGAGCTCCAAACTCAGTGCACAAAGTCGAATAATGCATAATTGTTTTTGGCTGTCATTTTTATTTTTATTTGGAAACAAGAACAAGTCCAGTTGAAATTTGTGGTTTTTGCCAATCATTTCGAAGCTGCGTCGTTTCACATGTTTGGGTTGGTCAACATTATCTATAGAATAAGTAATTATGATGCATAAGGCATAGGCATGATTTAAAAACGGTAAATATTTAGAATGAAAAAAATAGAACATGGCCAAAAGATTAGTGGGTTTTTTGCCGAAAGTTTAATAACTTGTTAGTGCTTGTGCTTGATCCTAGACCCCAAACCATTTACCATATTTATAGAGCTCATCAAGACGCGTCGATTGATATATAGTTTGTTGGGGTTTGGTTCAAAACTAAAAGAGTTATAAACCAAAAAGCAAATTAGGTTTAAATGGTTTAACACTTTGAATTTGGCCAAACCGTGATAACAAATTATATATCAATCATGCGTCTTGATGAGCTCAACGGTACTAGTCTGTTATTGGGGGGGGGGGGGGGGGTGGCACATTTTAATGGGGATGCAAAATTTTAGTGGGGGTGCACCGTAAAATTTATTATTCTCCCACCCCCGGTATTTTAAAGACCCTTATAGAATAGAAAATTGCCCTAAATGGAATTCCACTTATACTAACTCTAAACCATATTCACCCTAAATCCTACCCCTAAAACCAATTCAGCCCTAATTAAATCTGATCCTAGCCTATGTAGACCCTTAATAAGGTTTTCCTTAATCCCTAACGAAGTTTACGATAAGAGGAGGTCCCGGATGAGTTTAGGGGTAGAACAGGGTTAGATATAGGGATAGTGGTATGTTAGACTTTTAAGGTTTAGAATTTCTTCTCGTACTATATTATTCAGTTCATAAACTATAAGGGGAGGCAGAATAATAAATCTTACGATGCACCCCCTCCCCCCATTAAAATTTTGCCCCCCCCCCCCAATAACAGTAGTACCGAGCTCAACAAATATGCTAAATGGTTTGGCGGTCTAGGAACAAGCACTAAACAGTTATCCTCAAAAAACTGATCTCTCGGCAAAAGATACCAAATTTCTCGGAAAAAAATATTTTTCTCGTTTATTTATAATGATTCAGTCTTCAATTTTTGTCCTATACATCCAAACCATATAGTTATTGAATCGAAAGATCTCTTGAAGACGCATCGTTTGAAATGTTTTATTTGGCTTAGGTTTGTCTAATTTTAAATAAGTTTTGAACCATAAACCGGATGGTTTAAAAGGTTTCATATCCTTAATTTTTCAATGTTTTTTTTGGCATGGACCCAAGCAAACCTTGATGAGTAAATTTTTGATCAGCAAATTCCCTGATGAGTTCATTCATTTTGTGTACAAAGGAATAGGCATCCTCGGGAACCAAGATGTTGCGAAAATTTAATCCAAATTGATTTTGAGTTTTGTACTGGAAATACTTTAATTTGGGTAGGAAAAATTATTTTATTTTTTGTAAACAAATGCAAACAAAATATACCTCAATTCGAAAGAATTTTTGTCCATTTTTTCCTTTTTGTAGCTTCAGTTTTAATATTTGATTATATGAATTTTTCATAAAAAAATAATTGCGATATAACATATTGATGTCGGGAATTGGAATTTCGTATTGTTCATTATGTTCCTTCGCAATATTTATTGGTGTTTCGGGAGATGAAATTGGCGAAGTGAAATTTGAACCATTGAGTATTTCTGTTGGTTGTTCATTTTGTTCAATTGAAGTTGGCATTTCAGCCATTGATGAAATTGGTGAAGAATTTGTGTTATCATTGTTGGGAGAATAAATGTCATAATTTTTGGTGCAAAATTGGTTGCGGTGGACAAGCTGTATTAAAATGAATGCCCAATTTATTTTGTTTCGTATGTTTTTGGATTTTAATTTATTTTGTTTAATTCCGCCAATTATTTGGAGACAAAAATAACCAAAATTCTCTTTCCCTCATTTAAGTAACCAGCTTTTTTTTGATAAAAACCTGCTGATGATTCTTGAAATTGCAATTAGGTCTGCAACCGTGGATTTGCGAAATTTGACCACCAAATATTGCGGTTGAATTTTGCCAATTTGAAAATGATGCTTTGCTGCTAACTTTATTTGCACGAATTAATTGATAAGGAAAACGACGTATTTGGAACATTTTTGCAGGCTAAAAAAAATTTATAAAATTAATCAATTAAAAGTTACATTAAAATTTGATAATTAATTATTAAATTAATTAATGTGCGAGTATTAAAAAAAATAAAAATTCATCAGGGCACGCACATGCAAACCTTAAAACCTTTTCTAAAAGGGTGCGGTTTTCGCCCAACGAATAAGTTCTTTTTGCCGAAGAATCGGTTTCTTTTGCCGAAAGTTTAATAACTTGTTGGTATTTGATCCTACACCCATAAACCTTATACTACCCATTTTTTATAGAGCTAATCGATACGTGTCGAACGGTATATATTTTGTCGCGGTTTGGTTCAAAACTAAAAGAGTAACCAAAAATCATAACTGGTTTAAACCGTTTAATATCTTTGTATTTAAACAACAAACCATGACAAATTATAACCATTCGACGCGTCTCGATTAGATTTATAAAATGGGTATAAGGTTTATGGGTGTAGGATCAAATACCAACAAGTTATTAAACTTTCGGCAAAAGAAACCGATTCATTCGGCAAAAAAAACCTTTTCTCAAAACCACTACATTATAAAATAACGAAAATGTCTACACTCTACACTCTACTCTAGAGCTCTAGACTCACACACACTGTGCATAAATATTGATTTATTGAGATCGAAAAAAATAGCAGAACTGAGCTGAGAGGACCACTTTAACCCCTCGGTCACAATGGGGCGTTTGTCGGCCGCGGAAAGCGGAGAGCGTTTTGGCATTCCGCCGAGTGTTGGTCACATAAAACGGAATTCCGCATTCCGTCGCCGAAAAATAATTCCGCCCATTTTGTGGTCACATGACCAGTTTCCTCCTAAATCATTGTGACCACAAAATAGGACGGAATTTTTTTCGGCGACGGAATGCGGAATTCCGTTTGGCTAAAAATTGCCAGAAATATCTACTAGTGAATTGACAAAAAACAACTCTCCTAAAAAGCCTAGAGTTTTTATTTAACATTTAACCCGCGACATTATTGATTGATAGAACTTTCTTACTGCAAAAATCCTTTCCCAACCATCATTCATCACATCACACCACAGTCACGGATTTTCAAATTCAATCAATACCTTTTTCCCCAATTAAATTTTATTTTATCGAAAAATAGGAGTTCTTAAAATTTATTGAATTTAAGGAAATTTATTCCATTAAAACATTGAAATTATTTAAAATGGAACAACTGCAGCAAAATAATGATGCGGAAATGGCAAAAATGCTCAATAAAATTGATGAAGCCAACCAAAAAGAAGCAGAATTGAAAGAAGAATTGGATAAAGCAATTGCCAAATTGGCGCGAATTGAACGTGAAACGAAAGAGGAAATTGCCAAATTGACGGATAAAATCAGCAACATTTTGGATGAAAAACGCACTCTGCTGGGTCAATTTGAGGAAATGGTTTTATTTTAAATGTTTATTTTTGAAATTTTAATAATTTTTAAGCAACAAAAGCAATCAGCGAATGAATCGACAATTTCCATTGATGAATTAATGCAACAAAGGAAAAGAGCAGCAGCGGATGAAGAAGAGTCTGATGAGTGATGACGGTTTGGCAATCAAAAAACCGAAGTATTCGGAAAAGAGATTTAAAAATAAAATTTGCTAGAAAAATTTAATTTTAAAGAATCCCAAATTGGCAAATCGATAGCATTGATTGGAATAAACGCACTGAAATGGCCGACTCCATGATGAGCACTTCTTGCCGGACATTCCAGCAACTCTGCTTTCCAAAATTGCACGGGAAGGTGCAACCGCATTATATCGAAGACCCATTGGCATTTTATTTCGAGGAGGATGAGCGTGGCAATGCTCGACCAATTTTGTACCGATTTCGAGACGGCAGCGCAAGTCTAAATAACAGAAACAGAAGAAATGCACAAATAATTCCAATTGGAACAATTCAGCCGCCAGAATACATTCTTGGATTTAAAGAATTTCATTTGTGGTTGGTTTTTTTTGTTAAATTAAATAATAATTGTTCACAAAATTGGATTCGAACAACAATAATTTTTATTTAAGCAATTTTTCGGAAATTAATTTTCTTCCGTAAAAATTTTTTATATACTAGTACTAGATCAATTCCAAATTTTTTTCTGTTCAGGTTTATTGATGGCCAAGTCATTCAATTCATGGATAATGCCATTACTAAAATGAAGAATATTCGACTGATTGCGCCAAAAAATGATATATCTGGATGGAAAGGAAGTCAAATTCTGGCCATGCATCGTCTTTTCACAACATTATCAAAATCGGACAAAATTATCGAATTGGAATTCTATTACGACTTGATGATTAAAGACATACGCTTCGAACAATTTTATGGACATTTCCCATATATTTTTGATGAAGCCCAACATTTGCTAATTCACCGCCTAAATGATTCGCATTCCAATATCAATATCCTCATAAATTGGTTGACAAAAAAACGACGATCTGATGGAAAACATCGACTTTTATGGATTGTCCTTGAAATGTATATGCTGCCAGAATTTGTTGAAAAAATCAAAGAGGTAGATAATTCTGCTAATTTTTAAAGTTTTTAAATTATAATTTTTTAAAGGAATTCAAGAAGGCAACTCAACCAAACACATTTATGCTGATTGCTGCAAATTCAATGAACAATGTTACGGAATTCACAATAGAAAACGAACACACTGGTGAAATGTTGACTTTAAATCGTCAGTATTGCATTACTCTTGCTCGATATCCGAAAGGCGATCCAAATAGAAAAATGCAAATGGAAAGTGACCCTTTCTTTCCCTCAATTTATCAAAATGCAGACAATTTGACTGAAATACTTTTGGACATCAAGAAATTTGGGGTAAAATTTATATTAATAAATTGACGCTACTTGCAAGAAAGCACTTTTTGAAAATTTTTTTCAAAGTCATGAAATGATACACCAATCGACTCGTCTCGATGAGCCAAGCATGAATCTGCAATTGATTTCCTATAAAACTCAAAAATAATAGAGTTATAGTCGCGCAAAGGAAATACGGATTGGAACTGCTCCGGTGGGCATTTCAGAGTGGACTCCGGAGTGTGCGTAGCCGAAGCGCGACCAGACGAGCCTTGGCTCGCTTCGCTCGCCAAGGCTCGTCCAGTTCCCGCGCTTCGGCTACGCACACTCCGGAGTCCACTCTTACATTCCTCCGCAGTTCCAACACATTCCAGCGAGACTTAGAAAAAAATTTTCAAAAAGTGCTTTCTTGCAAGTAGTGCCAATAAATTGATAAAATTTTCTTTTTAGACTTTTCCAGCTGCATAAATGGGGAACGAATAATTTGGAAGATATTGCATTGTACCTAATTTCAATTGATGTTTGATGAATTTTATATGTTCTGTTATCTATCAATTTTGATTTTGATTGATTCGATAAAGTATTGACTTTTCAGCTCATCAAGAAACATTGATTGAGATTATATAACTTAAAAGAACACACAAAAATTTTTTGAAAATTTTCGACTCACAATCAGAGGAAACTTTCACTATTCGACAAATTCAAACATTTTTTACCTCTAAAAAATGTGTTCCTGTGCCTTCATTTTGTCATTCCGATTCCTTTTTAGGGTATTCCTTACGAATTGAGTCCACAAAAAAGTATTTTTTAATAAAAATTTCCGTACTGACGGAATGAAAACATTCTGTAAATAGGAGAAAATAAAGCTTTCCGGAAACTAACCGGGAAACTTAGATTATTTCTTTTCCGGAAACTAACCGGAACAAACGTATAAAATTTCTCCGGAAAACAGGCTGAATTAAAATTTTCCAGAAAAACAAGCGGTTGCTCAGTAAAAATAAAAGGTGCCATCCACAACCCTGTATACCCCAGTCAAAAATCCCATTTGAAAAATAAAATTTTTTGGTATCTCAATTCGTAATTCCATTGTTAGGTAGAATTCTACAAAAAGTTGCTAATTTAAAGCAAATGATGCATATCTGAATAAATGGAAACGGTCCACATATCTGCTTTTCCCTCATTCCAAATTTTCCTTTAATCAATCAATAATTCGCTTGATTTTCTGTTGCCATTCCCAAATAGACGGACATGAATCCATCCACACCATAATGCCGTGAGCCATGGTGGCAAATGTTTTTCAACAAATCAGCAAAAGGCCCAGTGGCAAATTTATCCCCAAAGGAAGATGTGAAAGAAGCTCTTTTTGTGAAAGCTTGATCCTCCAACAAATTCATTCTCTCGCCAAATTCTCCCCCAAATTGAGAGAGACAGGCGTGTCTTTTCCTTTCGGGCTTATTTCAAAAATATTTGCCTATGGCCGTGAAGGACATCTGCTTCTGTGGATATTGATGAAAAGGAAAGAATGGAGGAAGCGGAGGTGGCCCATGGCTGTCAAACTCATCCACTTGGGGCCCAGAAACAAAAATAACAAAAGACAAAAAATTGAATGGGTAAAAAAGATTAGGATTAGGCGGATCAAGGAGTGCATGGTAGGTGGATAGAGAAAAGTGTGGAAGGGGCCAATCGCGGATGTGGGAGGAATGGGAATCTGACAGTCGGGAAATTAAGTGAAGAGAATTTTAGGCGCCTGTTATCTTGGATGGAAATATCCACTGGCCCACGGTTTGGCCTTCCTTTACTTCATTGAGCGTTTTGGGCCAATCAGCAGCCTAAAGGGGAACAATTGGCCATCCCAGCCTTGAGGTGAATTTAATGGCTTGTTATTTTCATCATGGCCAAAAGGAAGAGGGCCCATCTTTTGAGGCAAAAATTGGGTTGGGAATCACTCAAAAATGTTTGGCGGACCATGGGCCAGGTAAATTCTCGAAGATTTTTCACCTAACAAAAAGCCAACTGCGCCAAAATCCATGCTGATTTGGCCTTTATCGATGGCAGCAGGGCGGCTTGACAAGCTTAGTCCCCTCTTCCCTAAATCAAATGATTTGAACCGCAACTCCTTTTCAAGTGGCCAACCACACATTTTCTTCCCCCCCCCCCTCTCACATATTTCCGCTGCTTTTTCCTTCTTTCATAAGTCAATTATTGCGGGTCCCGCCGATTGACGATGTTCATAAAAATTGACGGATCCCCAAAGGGCAATGGCGGCGCCGCCAAAGCTGTTCATCACTAAATGGCCTCATTTTTTGCAAATATTCTTCCCCGTTAACTATAAGTTCAAAAAATCCTCATGATCATTTTACATTTGGCTGGGGGAATTTTTAATGCTTGATTTTTTGCTTGAATGTGTTAAAATTTTTACTTAGATATCGATCAATCGACTATAAAATGAGTAATGGCAAATTTTTATCCGTATTCATTTACTAATTATCGAATATGAACAGTTCAAAAAGATAAAATAATTATTAAATTAACACGCAATTTTTCCTTCATTTACTAGTTCCATTATCCATTTGTGTCTAATTAATTTAATTAAGTATGTCTGAATTGAATAGTTGCCCAAAAAGATTTAGGACATCATTTTGATTTGACATTTTTTCTTCTGATGCACTTAACATATTTTATATTTCTAAATCTAAAAAATTTAGAAAAAGTTTAAACAAAAAAATTTAAATTAACAACAAACAAAAAAGCGAATTAAAAGCAGCAAAAACCGAATTGGAACAACAAAAGAAGCGAAAGAAGGAAGTAGCAGAAATGCCTTCCCCTAATAAGGGAGGAAGGCAACAGCAGCAGCAGAATGCGGGAAAGAAACCTAAGCAACCGGAAGAAGGAATGACACAACAGCAACAGGATGAACCGTCTCGATTTGTGAATCTGGGCGGACCATCAGCAGCAGTGCCTCCTGAAACGCCAATGGCGGTATTGAAAACGGCATTAATTTTAGCCTCTGAATCTTTTGTTAAATACTTTCACTTTAGAAAATTTAAGAAAATTAGGCCAAATTTGGCACATATAGAAATTGTAAAGGATAATTACTAATAAGGCATATGGGTCAAACAAAATGGGAATTTTTATGTAAGCCAACATTTTGATATGTTTTTTTCTACCAAAAATGCCTACTTTTAATATGCCATTTAATTAAATAAAAACGTCTTATTAATCGAAAATAGATTTAAAATTAGCAAAAAATTGCCAATATAATTGATAAATAATTTGCCATTTCAGGAAGAGCCTCCACGTTTTGTGAATTTGCCGACAGCTACATCAATGCCATCGGCTCCAGCTCCAGAACCAAAGGCTCCAGTGCCATTGGCAATATTTGCAAAAACACCAGCAGTTCCAGCAAAAGTGCCGCCAACATCAAAGGCACCGGCAAAGATGCCATCAGCATCAAAAACTACAGTGCCACAGTCACAATCACCACCGGAGCCAAGTTTGGCCGATGAGGACACATCGCAAGCACTTTCCGTGATTACAGTCAGTTTGGACTCATCGGATGGCGGTGGCCCATCGTCGTCTGCCACTGCCCCGTTGACCAGTCCTCCAATGCATTCACCCTATTTTGACACCCATCAACCCGTTGAACACGTCAAGACAGGCTAGTTTTGGAAATTGGACTTGATAAAAATTATTAAAATGGAAAATTTTCCTTTTAAAATTTGTGGATATTAATCTAAAATTTAAATAAACATTTATTAAAAAATTAAATGAATTATAGATTTATTTTGATAAAAATTTTTTAACATTGGTTTTTTTGGCATTTAATTTTATATTAAAGTGGTGGAATATTATTATTAGAGGTCTACTATAATAACTGATTTCCAATGAGTTAAAAAAATATATCTTGGTCACAAATTTATTAGCTTGAATTCGAACAAATATTTTTATGGACCAAAATTTTAAAATTTTTAAAGGCAACATTTTTGGGCGAATTTTACGAAATTCCAAGATTTTTGAAATTTTTGCCTATTAATTTTATTTCAATATTTGTTTCAGCCCAAGAGCTGGTCATTCAACATCCAATTGACACGGCTAATTTGGATGCCTCATCCACACTGCAGGAAACACATTTGATTCAAACCGAAAGTCTCAAGGACGTTCTACGAACGGAGGAACATTTCTCCTCCGAAGTGAAATCATTTGTTGTGCTCAGCCCACCAAAATTCAAACAGGTCAAAATTTTAATTAAATACGAATTTTGTAAAATCTTTTAATTTTTCCAGATGCTCAAAGCCTATCGAATCCAGCCAACTGACAAAATCACATTGGTCATCGAAGTAGTCAGCTATCCAGTAGCCGAATTCGCTTGGTGCTGCAATGATCAACCTGTGATTGAGGAAAATGCCGAACAAAAGCAACAATTCACCGTTCGAACAGCGGGCAATGTCAGCACATTGCACATTCAGAGTAAATTTTTTCTATTTAATTTTATTGAAGGAAATTTTTAATGGGTGGATCAATTTTAGTGGGAATAATTTATTGAAAATGATAATGGTAAAATAATTTTAATTCTTAGAAATAAAAATTTTTTTGTAATTAAAAATCATAAAATTTACTATATAATTTTAAAGATTCATTATAAAATAATTTTATTGGGCAAAATTAATTAAAAACATCACCATAAGACATATTCTTTCATTTATTCTTCCTATTCTCCCTTCCTCTGCTTTTCTCCAAAAGAGGGAATAGGGAAAGTAAATACCCTCTCCCATGAGGGGCTGTAACTCAGTGGTAGAGTGCCTGCTTTGCATGCATGAAGTCGAGGGTTCGATTCCCCCCAGCTCCAGTAATTTTTTTTCCATTTTTTTTAAATTTTTTATATTAATTTGGAATTTCTTTATAATAAAAAAATATTTATTATTTTTTCTCATTGAAAATATTCCAAATTTTAGCAATGGAATTATCATTTTTATGATACTTTAATTTAAATAAATTTTTATTTTCACAATGAACTTTTTAATTTGATTGGTAAATTTTCTTAAAAAGCTTTAAGCGGACAAAACTTAATTCACAAATACAAATTGATGAATTAAATGGGATTTTTCTAATTAAAATTGGCCAAATAATATTATATTCATTCTTTCAGATCCCATCGAAGGAATTTATTCATGCACAGCAAAAAACCCAGCAGGCATATCCAAATCATATGGCTACATCAAAGTTGACGGTAAGTTTTGAGATATGATTCTTATTTCTTTTAATAATATTTAAAAGATATATTTAATTACTTTAGATTTTTTACTAATTTAAAATAATTAGAATATTTTTTTAAAGGGAAAATTCAATTTTCCTTTTTTAGATTTTCCATTTTTAATTTATTTAAACAAATTTTTGAAGGAATATCCCATTTAGGACATTTAAAAAAAAGCAGAAAATTTCATCTTCTGCATTACGCTATATTTTCAAAAATGTTTTAATAAAAAATTATTTTAAGCCGAAATTTAAATCCCCTCCTAATTTCGTTTTTCTTTTCAGAAAGTTTCATCCAATCCCGAATCCATTCCCCGGCCCCATTGGAGCTGCCAATCAGCCTTCCAATGAGTCCAATGACTCCAAGCAGTCCAATGTCCCAGACGGCTTCCACCGTCACCACAGCAGCCAAAAAGTCGAAAAAGCCACCGGCATTCCTCACTCAGGTTCCTAATTTGGCATTGGCACCCAATGTGCCGGCCGTTCTCGACGTTGAAGTGAACGCCGAGCCAAGCAGGTAATTTTAAGCATTTTTATTTTGTTTTAATTACTCTTTAAAGCATATTCGTTTTCGAGATAATATAACTATATAAGAATTTTTCCTTCGTACAAAATTTAATTGATAAGGAAGAATTCCGGAGAAAATTGTTTAAAAATTTTATATGAGAACATGGATACTCATTTACATTTTCCTGGGATTTATTTTTAATAATCCAGGAAAATGATTTCACATGGGAATATCGGGGAAACATATCCTCTTCGGGAGCCAATATCCAATCCAAATTTTTTATTTTATGGAACAGAAAAATATGAAATTTTAATTGCAAATTAGAAAGGATTCTTATTAAGACATATTTTCAATAAAAAAATCAAAAATATAATATTCTGGAAACATTTACAGTTTCACTTGGTATTTGGATGGTCGCAAAATAGCGGAGATTGATTCGGGGATGGTGCCCGAGGATGGAATTCATTTTGAACGGGACAAAGCCGTCTTTTATTTGCCAAAACCCAGTCGATGTGTTGCCGTGTTCAGCGACACCAACTCAGGAAGTAAGATTGTAGTTTTGTTGTTTTTACCCAATTTCTTTGGCTTTATTTTTAGATTTTTCAAAACTTTTTCCTATAATTATTGTAAAATATTTCTGCATTATTAATCAGAAAAATTGAGAATAAAAAATTTATGATTTTATAAATCATTCCAGGATATACATGTGTTGTGAAAAATGATGCCGGCATTGCAAAGAGCACCGGTTACGTGGAAAAATTGAAAGGTAATAAAAATGGACATTAAATAAAAAAAACTTCAAATTTTAAAATAATAAATAAATTATTTATTTTCTTTCTTTATATTTTTACTATTTTCTCTGCAGACCCACAAACCCCAGCAGAAATTCATGCAAATTTGTTGCGGGAAACGAATTTGCCCCCAGTCAGCGATTTGAAGGGAGAACGCCGCTCTGGCTCCAGAACCAAAACGACAATTCACACAACCACAGTTGTACACAGATCATCGAGTTTGCCGAGGCCGAAAAAATCGGCTGATGGTTAGTTCTCTCTCTTCTAAAAAGAATGTTCTTTTCATATATTTAAGATATTTAATTACTACCGATTCTTATATCATTCTTTAGCCCAAAATGTAGCGTATTCGCAAAGCGTTATTATCATTGAAAAGCCCAAAGTATCCCCTAAAATTGGGCCACTCAAATATTTTAAAAATGATACATATCTTTGAGTTAAAAAACGCATTTTTTGAGGAAAAACCGCTTGTATAAACTATTATAAATTTTTTAAAATTAATAATACCATTTTTGGAAGATATTTAAGGCTTTTGAATGGTACTATGGCCAAAGAGAGGTTTCAGAATCTTTAGAGAAAAATAACTCCATTCCATATAAAGTGATTTAAACTCTGATTTTTAAATATTATTAGCGGAAAAAAGAGTTTAATATTTAATTCTTTCCATTTCTTTTTTTTCATTTCTAATTTATTCTCTTAAATAATTTAATTTTATTCTTTCTCATCAAAGATTCCTCTGTGCCTCCAACCCCAACATTGCGTCAAAAATCGGCCACCCCAGAGATGCAGCAATCACCCATGGCACCCACATTCCTCAATCCATTGCCCAGCGAAATTCGATTGGAGCCGGGCCAACAAAAATTGAGTCTTTCCGTCCAATTAGAGGCAAATCCTCCGACACAAATCCATTGGATGTTGGATGGACGCAAATTGGCCGATGAATTGGGCCAAGGCGATTTCCGCCTTCTGACCGATCGAAATCATTCGGAATTGATTTTGGAAGGAGGCGGAGCCATTCGTCAAGGCCATTACGTTGTGGAGGCCAGCAATGCCCATAGCACTGTGCAATCGGGCACAATGGTGAATTTTATTATTTATTTTTTTAATTTAATTTGCTTTTGGGAAAAATTATAACAATTTTTAGACAATTAAATAGTTATTTAATTTTTTTTGTATTTTTGGCACGAAAATATATTTCTACAAAAACATTTATGTCAAAAAATAAGTCCTTTCTTATTAGGCTATAAAATGTGTCCAAATTGTAAGCCCTCTCTCTTTATTATTATTATTACTATGCCTGATTATGACCATCTAAACCTAAACTTTTGAAAATGTTTGTTTCATTTTTACCAAATTATATAACAAAAAATTAATATGAAAAAAATAAAATTTGACCAAAAAAAATAAATTTTTGGGCCAGAAAAATATTTTGCCCTTTTTGAACCCTGTAAAAAATTTTGTTATTCTTTTGTTGATATGAGT
Source organism: Pratylenchus scribneri (assembly GCA_030063045.1). Taxonomy (NCBI): domain Eukaryota; kingdom Metazoa; phylum Nematoda; class Chromadorea; order Rhabditida; family Pratylenchidae; genus Pratylenchus; species Pratylenchus scribneri. The sequence goes on from JAQSEB010000203.1 coordinate 753,402, forward strand.
TTAGGTTAGGGCTATAAATCGCATATAGCTATTCTATTTTTTCGAATGACCATTGTTAAAAAAAAATTAATTAATAAATAAAGAGGCATAATTCCACAAAGGAATTTTTACAAATAATTCCCATTATTTTTATTTCTGTGTTTAATTTTTAAAAAATTAAAAAAAAAAGAATATGGAAATTTTCTTTAAAAAAAAATAAAATTTACTCACTCTTAAAAGATCCTTGGCCCATCACAATTGGCATTGGGCGATGAGGAAATGGAGGAAGAAATGGTCACAAAAATAATTCAAAAACGGGTCGAAACACAAGAATTCTACGAAGAAGAATCCGAAGATGAATTAGCCGATGTGGACGAAGAAAATGATCATTATGTTCGAACATACACTGACACATTGCAAGAAGTGCCAATTGGGGTGCCAAATGAACAATTGGATCAGCAAATTCATCATCCACTCATGCATTTGGTATGTAAAATATATTAAAAATTTTAAAAAATGTGGAAAATGTGATGCTATAAAAATTTCTATTAACTACGTATTTTTTTCTATAAAATTAAAATTCATAATAATTTATTAAAAAATTGGGTTCCGAATTATTTTTGCAATAAAACTTTGGAATTTTACTTTAGGCATTAATTCAAATACTCTTGTTTATATTGGAGTGATTGTGGAAAATTTTCCAGAGGGCAAATCAAAATAGGATTAAGGAATTAGAAATTAATAATTTTAGTAATAATTTTTAATATAGAAAAATCGTTATTTTTTGAAATAAAGTTTTATTCTGCCATATTCCCCAAACTCTAACATAATCTAAAAGCTTTAATTACATCTTTATGGCCAAAATTTATGGACACATAAAATACTGATTTTTCAGTACTCAGAATTACAGGAAATAAAATAATTTTGATATAAAAAAATTCAATTAATTTTAATATTTTGTTTAGAAACCCCAAATTGTTTTGGCACCCGAATCACGCATTTTTGTGCCTGGCGGCCTTCCATTGGTGTTGGAATTGAAGGCAGAATCACCGCAGGGCGAATGCACAATTCGATGGTATTTACGCAATTTTGAATTGCATCCAAATGGGGAAGACATCATTTGCGAACAATTGGACGTAAACCATCAAAAAATGTATGTATAAATTTATTTTAAATTTCTATATTTTCTCAATGGATTAAAAATGTTTATAAATTAAAAAAAACAATTAAATTTTCGAAAATTTTTTTATTAAAAATTGAAACTTTTTTTTCAAATATGGTTTATCTTTATCCTTGATCGAAGTCGGGGGCATCAGGCCACTCCAAAATTAGTGACACAAAAAAAAGATAATTCATTAATTAAGTTTTTAAATCGATAATTTTAATTTTAAATATGAGCTATTCAGATTCAAGCTCATCAATAATATAACATTTTAAAAAGAAAAAAATAGGGAACGATTTAATGAATAGACAAAGATGATAGATTTGAAATCTGCATTTTTTAAATAACTTTTTTTAATTTTTGTAATCTTCATTAATTCGGGTATTTAATCTGTAAAATATTTCGAATTGCCATTTTCTGCTTTTTAAAGTTAGAAATTGAAGATTTAGATCGGCACAATATAAAAGTTATGGTTCAAAAATTCTTTATGCCTTCAATTTCAAACTCCACATTTAAAAATCACTTCATTCAAAACATTTTCCTCTCCCAGGACAATTCAAAACCCAACGGAAGGCATCTACAAAGCCGTAGTGCAAAATGAGCATGGAATGGCCACGCATGAGTGCAAAGTTTTGGTGGAAATGGCCACCGATGCTGGATTGCCAGAATTCATGCGAAAACGTGCCCTCCTTGTCAAAAGCCCAACTCCGCCAATATTCAAACCGGAAAAGAGGCCAAAATTGGATGAGGAGGAATCGAAAAAATTGGATTGTCCTCCGAGAATTTTGTCCAAATTTGAGGAAGCCTATCGCATTGGCCAAGGCCAACAATTCCAATTGCAAGTGCAAGCTGAGGCCAGGCCAGAGGGTAAATCATTTTTTGTATTATTCATTTAATATGTACATTTTTAGAAAAATATTTTTGGTACTAAATTTTTTTAATTCATCTTTTTTGAGACCATAAACGTGGCCAAGTCAGAAAATTTCGTTATTATTTTTTGCCCATCTAAAACCTAATAAACCTAGCCTAATTTTAATTCTAGAAATACCAAAAGAAAATTCTGATTTCTGAAAGATATAAGCACGAATTTGGACTCCAATTTTATCCATTTTATGCCAAAATTAGTACCACATTTACCATGGGGACAGGTCACATTTGGTAAATGTATGGCCAAATATTTACCGAAATAAGGTTGCATTCAAATTTCACCTAAAAAAATATTTTTTGAATTATTTTGTGATTTTCAGTGTTTTGGCACAAAAAACTGCCTTTTCCAATTTTAGCAAATTTAATTTTTGCCTAAATAGCCAAACATACACCGAAATAACATCTCGTGTTTTAGAAGTTTGGTTGGCACATATAAAAACTGTCTATTTTTCCAATTTTTTAAATTAATTTATTTCCAATTTTCAGCCCAATTCCAATGGAAGCATAACAATTTCGAGATTAAACCCGATGGTGGTGATGTTCGCGTCGACCATGTTGCCACAAATCACGAACAAATCACATTTGGCAAAGGCATTGAAGGATTCATTGAGGTGCATGCCGTCAACAAATTAGGCAAAGATATGCAAAGGACAAAGGTGATTGTGGACTATGATTTTGTGCCGGATGAACAGCAGCAAAAGGCCAAGAAAAAGCCGACGGAAAAAGAGTCCACTGCCAAAGTGCCAGAATTGGAAACAATGGAAGTGGATGAGGAGCCCGCTACCGTTTCCTCTGTCAAAAAGCGAAAGGGAAAGAAGGCGGATGGTAAGTGTGCCTATGGGGGAATTTAGGGGACAATGGACATTAATTAATTTATTATTTTCAAAACTATAAATATTTAAATAAATATTTGACTTAGGATGGAATAAAAGAAGGTTTGAATGCAAATTTACCAAAATGAATGAATTTTTAAATTTATTACCATTATTCTGATATAAACTTGTTGCTGATTGCTGAGTACGAGTATTGCTGGGGGTAAATTAAAAAGACTTTTTCTGAAATTTTTCTACCATACTTAAGTAATAGGGATAAATCCTAAATGATAGGCTAACTCTCAAAGTTCTCTCTTTAATGAAAACATGCTAAATTGAATTTATGCCCAAAAGATGTAATTTCCAATTTCAATATCTTCTTATATCCACTACAGAACTTTGGAATCTAGCCTATCATTTAAAAGATTTGCCGCTATTACATAAGTATGGTAGAAAAATTACAGGAAGTAATTCATCTGAGGCTGTTGGCTAAATCAAATTTACCCCCGGACAATATCCATACTCGTTCTACCCAGTTGGAATTGCAAAAAAAGAATAAAAATTTATTTTGATATTCTAGATGGATTTTTATAAAATTCAATAAAGAATAATTTTTTATATTTCAAAAAAAATTTTGCAGTTGAGCCAGCAAAATTGGATGAAAGCAAATTGAGTGAGGATTTGATCAGCATCCAGAAGGAAGAAGGTAAAAGAAACGTGAAATTCTTATTTATTCAAAAAAATGAAATTGTCAAAAAATTTCCAGCTAATTTAAGGCCATAAATTTGATGGGTCCAAAAATGTTTTGGGCAATTTAATTATTTTTTTTGGAAATATAAATTTTTGGAAAAATTCTAGTTTATGGTATTGGCTCGGATTCGGTCGAATGATAGCTTATTCGACAGAGCTCGACGAGCTGAGTACGAATATGCAAAAATTTCAATTGGGCAACCATTTTTGGCCAAGATATGACCATTCGAAAATCGAAAAAGTGAAGGGTCCCCCCTATGGGTCGAAAAGGTAAAAATTTTTATTTAGACATATTATAGGTCAATCGACGCGTCTCGACGAGCTGAGTATGAAAATGCTATTGGTTTCATCTAAAACTCAAAAGCAAAAAATTTATAAACCAAAGAAAGTCAAAAACGTTGCGCAAAGGAAATACGGATTGGAACTGCTCCGGTGGGCATTTCAGAGTGGACTCCTCCGTGTGCTCCGCCTCCGCGCGACCAGACGAGTGCTTGGCTCGCTTCGCTCGCCAAGCACTCGTCCAGTTCCCGCGCTTCGGCTACGCACACTCCGGAGACCACTCTTACATTCCTCCGCAGTTCCAACACATTCCAGCGAGTCAAAAATGGTCATAACTTTTTTATTTTTTGAGTTTTATGCAAAATTGATAGCAGATTCGAGTTTATCTCATCGAGACGCGTCGAATGAAGTATAATATGGCCGAAAATAAATTTTTAAAATTTTCGACCCATAGGGGGGACCCTTCACTTTTATGGGAAACAGATTTTTTATGGCCATATCTGGGCTAAAAATGGTTGCCCAATGGAAATTTTTGCATATTCATACTCAGCTCGTCGAGCTCTATCAAATGAGCTATCACTCGACCGAATCCGCGTCAATACCATAAACTAGAATTTTTCCAAATTTTTTACATTCAAATTTTAATTTTTTTTTAAAATTATTTTGTTTGATGAATTTCCAGAAAGCTATGCACTTTTGATAAAAGTTGCTGAAAGTGTGGCTGACCAATTGGTTGCCAACATCATTGTTGCCGCCATCCAAGAAGCCACACAAATTTTGACGGAACGAGGCGAACAACGCCAATTGGATGTGAACATTTTGAAAGAGGAAGATGCAGCCAATCGCGAGGCAACAGTTCAGGTAAATAAAAATATTCGGGAATAAATCCTAAATTTTTGGCTATAATTTTAAATATTGGCAAAAATCTCAGCATTCTTTTTTACCATTTATGAATGGTTGAGTAGGAATTTGGCTTAATTTTTAGTAAAATTTATGAAAATCTTGGTAAGCATGCCAACATTCACCCCATGAATAAGTCACATTTCTAAATGTTGGCACTGCTGGGCTTCGTATTGTCAACTGTGACAGATTGATTTGAGATAGGAAAATATTCTTGTTTAATTCCAAAATTAATTTATTAGAAAATAAATTTTTTTTTTGTAAAATTTGATTAATTTGGATTTTTATGGCAAATAGACAATAATTTCCAAAAATGTTTAATTTTTATTGTAATCATAAATGTGACAAAAATAATTCAATTTAATATTAAGGATAAGATAATTCCCGTAGGGCATTTAATTTAATGTATTAGCCCAAATAATTTTTTATTTTAATTTTGCACCAATTTATAATTGTCATTTGCTTTCTCGCTGGGAGGGGAGAGAGATTCTCGAGAATAAATATTTGGGCGGCCCTCTGCAGTGGCGAGATGGCCGAGTGGTCTAAGGCGCTGGTTTTAGGCACCAGTCCGAAAGGGCATGGGTTCGAATCCCATTCTCGTCAAATATTTTTCCCAAATTTTTTAAATTTAATTTAATTAATTAAATAATAATAAAACTTTTATTGAAATCAATTTAAAATATTTTTTGGTTAATAAAAAATTTGGTTGAATGAAATTTGTGGCTATGAATATTGAAATTTAAGATTAAATATTTTTTGTGTGAATATTAGCTTCAAGTTTAGAAAATTTTACCCACAATATAAACATGGGAATAGGGGTAATTTTTTTGAAAATTAATTTATTTATTTTTTTTAGAAATTTTAAGGGGCAAAATATAGCAAAATCGGGCTTTAGCCATAAAATTCTGGCCAATTGTTTGGTCATAATTTTTTACATTAATTATTCATTGGAATTTTGAATAAACATGATTAAATTTACCGAAAATTGATTATGCCTTATTAGAAATTTTTGAACTAATTTTAATAAATTTTTGAATTAATTTTATATAAATTTTCAGATGTACGATGGTGAAGAAGCAACCAGTGATTCAATGCGTGGCACAAAGAAGCGAAGGGAATCAAAAGGCCGAGCAGCAGTTGAACAACCCGTTAAATCGGAAATGATTTCCGATGAAGAGAGGAGGAAATTAATGAAGAAACAAAAATCCACAGAAAAATTGGAAGTAAATCCGGAGGGAAAAACATTGCCAGAATTGCTTGGAGAATTGAAAAAAGTGGAGAATTTCCTTGGAACGGATGTTGACATGGAAGAATTGCCGATGAAAGACGAACAAATGCCAGAATCACAAAAGACAACAACAGAAAAAACAGAGGAAAAATTGCCAAAAAAGGCTGAGGAAAAAGTGCCAGAGTCAAAGAAACCAGAAGAAAAATTGCCGAAAAAGCCTGAGGAAAAAATGCCAGAATCGAAGAAACCGGAGTCATTTAAATTAGAAGAAACAGAACAACAAATTACAATCGAATTAGCCTGTAAAGAGAAATCACATGAAGAAATTGCCAGAGTTTTGGTATGCGAAATAAATAATAAAATTTATTAAAATTAATTTCAAAATGTTCAGATGTTCGAAGAGGAATCCACCGAACAAAAATTACAAGAAAAAGGAAGGAGAAAATCGGAAGCCACCAAACCACAAGCAGAAATAAAGCCAAAAGAACAACAAAAAATGCCGGAACGACAATCACAACAGAGAATGATGGGCAAAGAAGGAGAGGAAATTGAGGGCACAATCAGCGGTGGAATGAGCAGTCAAATTATGGAGCCAAGTGGCCAAAGGGGAATGCCACATGATGCGGAATATTTGCCATTACAAATTCCACAAAATCAGCTGGATGATGTGAACCTTCGCGACCGGACAATGGTTGAATTGCTGGACAGGCTGAAAACGGTGGAAACATTTTTGGCTTCCAATGAGGAAATTAGATTGGCACCACTCAGTGAATTTAATGAGGAAGGGCAAAGTGTCCTAATTGCCGAAATGATTGCAAATGCCAATTTTATTAAAGACCCACAATTGGTTGCCTACAACATTTATTTATATGAAGATGCATTCGACAGTGTTGAAGGCCAATTGAAGAATGGAAAATTGAGTATAATTGAGAAGAAGCCAAAAGTAGATGAAATAAAAATTGGAACGGATAAAAAGAAATTTGAGGAAGAAATTGCAAGAAGAGAAGCAGTAGAGGCGAAAAGAAAGAAAATGGAAGATGAGAAGAAAAAACAGGATGAATTAAACAGGAAGAAGATTGAGGATGAGAAGAAGAAGGCTGAGGAATTAGCTAAAAAGAAACAAGCCGAACAACAGAAAATGCCACCAGCTGAAGTTCAAGCAGTACTTCCTGACCAGAAAGTTGCTGAACCAGCTCAAATGAAACCGGAAACTGCACCAAAGCCAACTGATGCCGAAATGGCTAAAAAGAAAGCTGAAGAAGATAAAAAGAAGGCTGATGAAAAGAAGAAAATGGAAGATGAGAAGAGAAAACAGGATGAATTAACAAAGAAGAAGGCTGATGAAGACAAAAAGAAGAAAGATTCCGAATTGGCAAAGCAAAAGGCTCTTGAAGAGAAGAAGAAAGCCGATGAATTGTCAAAAAATAAACAATTAGAAAAACAAATAATGCCATCTGCCCAAGTTCAAGCTGTTATTCCTGAACAGAAGATCCAAGAAGCTCAATCAATACCTGGACCAAAACCTATTGAGCCTCCACAACCTGCAACTCAAAAGCAAGCACCAAAATCTAAAGAATTATCAAAACCAGAAGAGCCTAAACCCAAACAAGAGGCATCAAAACCCGAAACAACTTTGCCTAAACCAAATGAAGTGCAAAAACCCAAAGATACACAAAAACCTGAAATGCCAAAATCAAAAGAAGAGGCACAAAAATTAGAGCCCCCAAAACCCCCGGAAATGCCGAAACAAATGGAAATACAAAAAATCGATACAACAAAACAACAACAAAAAGAGTCAAAACTAACTGAAGTTGGAAAATTAAATGAAATGACATCAAAACCGGTCGATGAAAAGCCGAATGCTGACACATCAAAAGCAATGGAAATACCAAAAGCATTTGAACAAAAGCCGGAGGGAATTTCCAAATTGGCTGAAGTGCCAAAACAAAAATTAATCGAGGAGAAACGAGGCAGAATACCGGAAGTCCAAAGACAACGCCCTTTGATGCAAATCATCGTTACGGAACAGAAATTTGTCCATCCGGAAAGGCTAAAGCCGGAGGATGAACGAGCCAAAGAAATTCCATACGGAGGATCGCCGAAACTCTACAAAATTAGCTTAAATATTATTTTGAGTGCCGCACCCGAAACAATCAGTTTCGACATTTTCTTCTTCGAACCGAACAACACTGGAATTGAGGCAACAATTTCCAGGAGATTGTCAAAACAAGCAACGGAATTGGTGAAAACGGCAGCAGAACCCGAAATTGGAATGGCAAAGAAAAGAGGGGAAATTCTTCCGAAAAAGGAAGAAGCCGCGCCCCTTCAGCCAGTACAAAATTTGCCAAAAGCTGCTGAAACACCGAAATTTGCTCCCAAATTCCAACAGCAGCACACGGATGTGCCGAATATTTCGGTGGAACCTAGCTTGAGTGCCGATGATATAATGTACACATCAACAAGTTCAACGACAAGTGAACAGGTAAAAAATTGGAATAGTGGAATAAAATTATTATCAAAATTATCAAAAATATTTCAAAAATTGATAAATTATTTGCAATAAATTTCTATTTAATTTAATTTCAAGACCAATATTATATTAGTTAGGCTTTTCAAATGGGCAATTCGAACATCATATACATGGAATTTTTCCTGTGAATTTTTTCGTTATAGTAAAATAGGGAGGAATACAATAAATAAATTATGAATATTTTCTTGGTTATAAAATATTAATACTATTAATTTTATACCTTGCGAGGAATAAATCCTCTTAATAGAAATTTAATATTGTCAATGGGCTTCTCTTCTAAAAAGTTGTTTTTCTTTTGTCTATTCCTATTTACTCTATTGAGAAAATTTTATTCATTGCTTTTCACATAATAAAGTGAATTTAAATAACATTAAAAAATTTATTTATTGATTGTAAAAATCTGCAAAATTATCGTTTAAATTTAAAATTCATTCATTTTAAAAAAAAATAGTATTCAATTTTGATTTAAAAAGATATTAATATAAAATTAAAAAATTTTGACTCAGTTTTTATTTGAAAATTTGGGATTTAATATTATTTAATTAAAATTTATTAATGCAAAAATTAATTTTTCAGGGTCCTACATTCCGCGAATATTTGCCACAAAATATGAATTTTGTCGTCGGGCAATCTGCTCAGCTGAAATGCATCGTTTTTGGCATGCCCTATCCAAATGTACGATGGTTTTATAATGGAAAGGAGATCAAAAAAGACAGGTAGAATTTTGTTTATAATTAAATTGAAATTTTCTAATAAATATATTAGCAAAATTATATAATCATTTCAAATGCGAAAAGAATATTTTAAAAATAGAAAAATAATAAAATTTAATCATAATTTTGAATTTATCTTTATATTGTTTTTCTAGCAATAAACAAATGATCTACGAGGATGGAGTGGCGCTTTTACGTTTTGCAAAATTGACACCAGAAATGGCTGGTGAATATGTTTGTGAGGCGTGGAGCCCAATTGGCAGGGCAACCAGTGGTTGTAATGTGAGAATAGAGAGAAAAGAAGGTAAAATTGTATATATTTTAAATAATTGTTTCAAAATTTATTTCTTAGCTGAAATTCCAACAAAACAAGAGGATGTTTATGGCGAAGGAGTTTTCAAGACACGAGAATCGGCATCAGATGAAATGTTGATTGCAGAAGAAAAATTGGATGTTGATACAGAAATGATGGTCAAAATGAAGAAAGGATGTAAGATAATTAATTTTTGAAATGATAGTGAATTTTAAATTTATAGATACTAAGAAAATGCTGGAAAAGAAACAATTATCTGATATTTCTGAAAGGAGTGAGATTTCGGAACAAAGTGCAAAAATTATTGAAGGCGAATCGAAAAAGAAGGAACAGGAATCTGCTGAAATGAAGAAGAAGGCGGCTGATGATGTAGCTAAAAAGAATGCTGAAGAATTGGCAAAGAAGAAAGCTGAGGATGAGAAGAAGAAGGCAGAAGATGTTAAGAAGGTGGGTTGGGTATTAATAGCTTAAAAATATTATTATTACAATAAGAAAGGGAAAAAGACCGAACATTATAGTAATAAAAGTATATTAGAAGCAATCAATAATATTTATTTAATTATAGGCGGATGAATTAGCCAAGAAGAGAGTTGAGGATGAGAAGAAGAAGGCAGAAGAATTAGCTAAGAAGAAGGCTGAGGATGAGAAGAAGAAGGCCGATGAATTGGCCAAAAAGAAACAAGCTGAACAACAGAAAGTGCCACCAGCCGAAGTTCAAGCAGTACTTCCTGATCAAAAAATAGCCGAAACAACTCAAATGAAACCAGAACCGACTCCAAATACAGATGGTGCTCAATTGGCGAAGAATAAGAAACGAACTGTCTCAGACATCAAAGAAGATAAAGCCAAGGCTGAAGCTCAAATCATTCCTGAACAGAAAGTTGAAGAATCTGCTCAGATGAAACCAGAACCTGCAACAAAACCATCCGATGTTGAAATGGCAAAGAAGAAAGCTGAAGATGAGAAGAAGAAGTCTGACGAATTAGCAGCAAAGAAGAAGATGGATGATGAGAAGAAGAAACAGGATGAATTAAACAGGAAGAAGATTGAGGATGAGAGGAAGAAGGCTGACGATTTGGCATCAAAGAAGAAGATGGAAGATGAGAAGAAGAAGGCTGATGAGTTGGCCAAGAAGAAACAAGCTGAAGAGCAGAAAATATTGCCAACGGATAATCAAGCATTAAATGAAAAGAAAATTCAAGAAACTCCTCAGATCAAAGAGAAAGTACAATCTGAGTCAATTGATAACGATGGCCAGAATTTATTGATTGCCAATGCCAGCTTTGTTAAAGATCCCCAGCTAATAGCCTACAATATTTATTTATATGAGGATGCATTCGATAGTGTTGAAGGCCTATTGAAGAATGGAAAATTGGGCATAATTGAGAAGAAGCCAAAAGTGGATGAAATAAAAATTGGAATGGATAAAAAGAAATCTGAGGAAGAAATTGCAAGAAAAGAGGCAGAAGAGGCAAAAAGAAAGAAAATGGAAGATGAGAAAAAGAAACAGGATGAATTAAACAGGAAGAAGATTGAGGATGAGAAGAAAAAGGCTGAGGAATTAGCTAAGAAGAAACAAGCCGAACAACAGAAAATGCCACCAGCTGAAGTTCAAGCAGTACTTCCTGACCAGAAAGTTGCTGAACCAGCTCAAATGAAACCGGAAACTGCACCAAAGCCAACTGATACCGAAATGGCTAAAAAGAAAGCTGAAGAAGATAAAAAGAAAGCTGAAGAAGATAAAAAGAAGGCTGATGAAAAGAAGAAAATGGAAGATGAGAAGAAGAAACAGGATGAATTAAACAGGAAGAAGATTGAGGATGAGAAGAAGAAGGCTGAGGAATTAGCTAAGAAGAAACAAGCCGAACAACAGAAAATGCCACCAGCTGAAGTTCAAGCAGTACTTCCTGACCAGAAACTTGCTGAACCAGCGCAAATGAAGCCGGAAACTGCACCAAAGCCGACTGATGCCGAAATGGCTAAAAAGAAAGCTGAAGAAGATAAAAAGAAGGCTGATGAATTAGCAGCCAAGAAGAAAATGGAAGATGAGAAGAAGAAACAGGATGAATTAAACAGGAAGAAGATTGAGGATGAGAAGAAAAAGGCTGAGGAATTAGCTAAGAAGAAACAAGCCGAACAACAGAAAATGCCACCAGCTGAAGTTCAAGCAGTACTTCCTGACCAGAAAATTGCTGAACCAGCTCAAATGAAACCGGAAACTGCACCAAAGCCAACTGATGCCGAAATGGCTAAAAAGAAAGCTGAAGAAGATAAAAAGAAGGCTGATGAATTAGCAGCCAAGAAGAAAATGGAAGATGAGAAGAAGAAACAGGATGAATTAAACAGGAAGAAGATTGAGGATGAGAAGAAGAAGGCTGAGGAATTAGCTAAGAAGAAACAAGCCGAACAACAGAAAATGCCACCAGCTGAAGTTCAAGCAGTACTTCCTGACCAGAAACTTGCTGAACCAGCGCAAATGAAGCCGGAAACTGCACCAAAGCCGACTGATGCCGAAATGGCTAAAAAGAAAGCTGAAGAAGATAAAAAGAAGGCTGATGAATTAGCAGCCAAGAAGAAAATGGAAGATGAGAAGAAGAAACAGGATGAATTAAACAGGAAGAAGATTGAGGATGAGAAGAAGAAGGCTGAGGAATTAGCTAAGAAGAAACAAGCCGAACAACAGAAAATGCCACCAGCTGAAGTTCAAGCAGTACTTCCTGACCAGAAACTTGCTGAACCAGCGCAAATGAAGCCGGAAACTGCACCAAAGCCGACTGATGCCGAAATGGATAAAAAGAAAGCTGAAGAAGATAAAAAGAAGGCTGATGAAAAGAAGAAAATGGAAGATGAGAAGAAGAAACAGGATGAATTAAACAGGAAGAAGATTGAGGATGAGAAGAAGAAGGCTGAGGAATTAGCTAAGAAGAAACAAGCCGAACAACAGAAAATGCCACCAGCTGAAGTTCAAGCAGTACTTCCTGACCAGAAAGTTGCTGAACCAGCTCAAATGAAACCGGAAACTGCACCAAAGCCAACTGATGCCGAAATGGCTAAAAAGAAAGCTGAAGAAGATAAAAAGAAGGCTGATGAATTAGCAGCCAAGAAGAAAATGGAAGATGAGAAGAAGAAACAGGATGAATTAAACAGGAAGAAGATTGAGGATGAGAAGAAAAAGGCTGAGGAATTAGCTAAGAAGAAACAAGCCGAACAACAGAAAATGCCACCAGCTGAAGTTCAAGCAGTACTTCCTGACCAGAAAGTTGCTGAACCAGCTCAAATGAAACCGGAAACTGCACCAAAGCCAACTGATGCCGAAATGGCTATAAAGAAGGTTGAAGAAGATAAAAAGAAGGCTGATGAATTAGCAGCCAAGAAGAAAATGGAAGATGAGAAGAAGAAACAGGATGAATTAAACAGGAAGAAGATTGAGGATGAGAAGAAGAAGGCTGAGGAATTAGCTAAGAAGAAACAAGCCGAACAACAGAAAATGCCACCAGCTGAAGTTCAAGCAGTACTTCCTGACCAGAAAGTTGCTGAACCAGCGCAAATGAAACCGGAAACTGCACCAAAGCCAACTGATGCCGAAATGGCTAAAAAGAAGGTTGAAGAAGATAAAAAGAAGGCTGATGAATTAGCAGCCAAGAAGAAAATGGAAGATGAGAAGAAGAAACAGGATGAATTAAACAGGAAGAAGATTGAGGATGAGAAGAAAAAGGCTGAGGAATTAGCTAAGAAGAAACAAGCCGAACAACAGAAAATGCCACCAGCTGAAGTTCAAGCAGTACTTCCTGACCAGAAAGTTGCTGAATCAGCTCAAATGAAACCTGAAACTGCACCAAAGCCAACTGATGCCGAAATGGCTAAAAAGAAAGCTGAAGAAGATAAAAAGAAGGCTGATGAATTAGCAGCCAAGAAGAAAATGGAAGATGAGAAGAAGAAACAGGATGAATTAAACAGGAAGAAGATTGAGGATGAGAGGAAGAAGGCTGAGGAATTAGCTAAGAAGAAACAAGCCGAACAACAGAAAATGCCACCAGCTGAAGTTCAAGCAGTACTTCCTGACCAGAAAGTTGCTGAACCAGCTCAAATGAAACCGGAAACTGCACCAAAGCCAACTGATGCCAAAATGGCTAAAAAGAAGATTGAAGAAGATAAAAAGAAGGCTGATGAATTAGCAGCCAAGAAGAAAATGGAAGATGAGAAGAAGAAACAGGATGAATTAAACAGGAAGAAGATTGAGGATGAGAGGAAGAAGGCTGAGGAATTAGCTAAGAAGAAACAAGCCGAACAACAGAAAATGCCACCAGCTGAAGTTCAAGCAGTACTTCCTGACCAGAAAGTTGCTGAACCAGCTCAAATGAAACCGGAAACTGCACCAAAGCCAACTGATGCCGAAATGGCTAAAAAGAAAGCTGAAGAAGATAAAAAGAAGGCTGATGAATTAGCAGCCAAGAAGAAAATGGAAGATGAGAAGAAGAAACAGGATGAATTAAACAGGAAGAAGATTGAGGATGAGAAGAAAAAGGCTGAGGAATTAGCTAAGAAGAAACAAGCCGAACAACAGAAAATGCCACCAGCTGAAGTTCAAGCAGTACTTCCTGACCAGAAAGTTGCTGAACCAGCTCAAATGAAACCGGAAACTGCACCAAAGCCAACTGATGCCGAAATGGCTATAAAGAAGGTTGAAGAAGATAAAAAGAAGGCTGATGAATTAGCAGCCAAGAAGAAAATGGAAGATGAGAAGAAGAAACAGGATGAATTAAACAGGAAGAAGATTGAGGATGAGAAGAAGAAGGCTGAGGAATTAGCTAAGAAGAAACAAGCCGAACAACAGAAAATGCCACCAGCTGAAGTTCAAGCAGTACTTCCTGACCAGAAAGTTGCTGAACCAGCGCAAATGAAACCGGAAACTGCACCAAAGCCAACTGATGCCGAAATGGCTAAAAAGAAGGTTGAAGAAGATAAAAAGAAGGCTGATGAATTAGCAGCCAAGAAGAAAATGGAAGATGAGAAGAAGAAACAGGATGAATTAAACAGGAAGAAGATTGAGGATGAGAAGAAAAAGGCTGAGGAATTAGCTAAGAAGAAACAAGCCGAACAACAGAAAATGCCACCAGCTGAAGTTCAAGCAGTACTTCCTGACCAGAAAGTTGCTGAATCAGCTCAAATGAAACCTGAAACTGCACCAAAGCCAACTGATGCCGAAATGGCTAAAAAGAAAGCTGAAGAAGATAAAAAGAAGGCTGATGAATTAGCAGCCAAGAAGAAAATGGAAGATGAGAAGAAGAAACAGGATGAATTAAACAGGAAGAAGATTGAGGATGAGAGGAAGAAGGCTGAGGAATTAGCTAAGAAGAAACAAGCCGAACAACAGAAAATGCCACCAGCTGAAGTTCAAGCAGTACTTCCTGACCAGAAAGTTGCTGAACCAGCTCAAATGAAACCGGAAACTGCACCAAAGCCAACTGATGCCAAAATGGCTAAAAAGAAGATTGAAGAAGATAAAAAGAAGGCTGATGAATTAGCAGCCAAGAAGAAAATGGAAGATGAGAAGAAGAAACAGGATGAATTAAACAGGAAGAAGATTGAGGATGAGAAGAAAAAGGCTGAGGAATTAGCAGCCAAGAAGAAAATGGAAGATGAGAAGAAGAAACAGGATGAATTAAACAGGAAGAAGATTGAGGATGAGAAGAAAAAGGCTGAGGAATTAGCTAAGAAGAAACAAGCCGAACAACAGAAAATGCCACCAGCTGAAGTTCAAGCAGTACTTCCTGACCAGAAAGTTGCTGAACCAGCGCAAATGAAGCCGGAAACTGCACCAAAGCCGACTGATGCCGAAATGGCTAAAAAGAAGGTTGAAGAAGATAAAAAGAAGGCTGATGAATTAGCAGCCAAGAAGAAAATGGAAGATGAGAAGAAGAAACAGGATGAATTAAACAGGAAGAAGATTGAGGATGAGAAGAAGAAGGCTGAGGAATTAGCTAAGAAGAAACAAGCCGAACAACAGAAAATGCCACCAGCTGAAATTCAAGCAGTACTTCCTGACCAGAAAGTTGCTGAACCAGCTCAAATGAAACCGGAAATTGCACCAAAGCCAACTGATGCCGAAATGGCTAAAAAGAAAGCTGAAGAAGATAAAAAGAAGGCTGATGAATTAGCAGCCAAGAAGAAATTGGAAGATGAGAAGAAGAAACAGGATGAATTAAACAGGAAGAAGATTGAGGATGAGAAGAAGAAGGCTGAGGAATTAGCTAAGAAGAAACAAGCCGAACAACAGAAAATGCCACCAGCTGAAGTTCAAGCAGTACTTCCTGACCAGAAACTTGCTGAACCAGCGCAAATGAAGCCGGAAACTGCACCAAAGCCGACTGATGCCGAAATGGCTAAAAAGAAAGCTGAAGAAGATAAAAAGAAGGCTGATGAATTAGCAGCCAAGAAGAAAATGGAAGATGAGAAGAAGAAACAGGATGAATTAAACAGGAAGAAGATTGAGGATGAGAAGAAAAAGGCTGAGGAATTAGCTAAGAAGAAACAAGCCGAACAACAGAAAATGCCACCAGCTGAAGTTCAAGCAGTACTTCCTGACCAGAAAGTTGCTGAACCAGCTCAAATGAAACCGGAAACTGCACCAAAGCCAACTGATACCGAAATGGCTAAAAAGAAAGCTGAAGAAGATAAAAAGAAAGCTGAAGAAGATAAAAAGAAGGCTGATGAAAAGAAGAAAATGGAAGATGAGAAGAAGAAACAGGATGAATTAAACAGGAAGAAGATTGAGGATGAGAAGAAGAAGGCTGAGGAATTAGCTAAGAAGAAACAAGCCGAACAACAGAAAATGCCACCAGCTGAAGTTCAAGCAGTACTTCCTGACCAGAAAGTTGCTGAATCAGCTCAAATGAAACCGGAAACTTCACCAAAGCCAACTGATGCCGAAATGGCTAAAAAGAAAGCTGAAGAAGATAAAAAGAAGGCTGATGAAGATAAAAAGAAAGCTGAAGAAGATAAAAAGAAGGCTGATGAAAAGAAGAAAATGGAAGATGAGAAGAAGAAACAGGATGAATTAAACAGGAAGAAGATTGAGGATGAGAAGAAGAAGGCTGAGGAATTAGCTAAGAAGAAACAAGCCGAACAACAGAAAATGCCACCAGCTGAAGTTCAAGCAGTACTTCCTGACCAGAAAGTTGCTGAACCAGCTCAAATGAAACCGGAAACTGCACCAAAGCCAACTGATACCGAAATGGCTAAAAAGAAAGCTGAAGAAGATAAAAAGAAAGCTGAAGAAGATAAAAAGAAGGCTGATGAAAAGAAGAAAATGGAAGATGAGAAGAAGAAACAGGATGAATTAAACAGGAAGAAGATTGAGGATGAGAAGAAGAAGGCTGAGGAATTAGCTAAGAAGAAACAAGCCGAACAACAGAAAATGCCACCAGCTGAAGTTCAAGCAGTACTTCCTGACCAGAAAGTTGCTGAATCAGCTCAAATGAAACCGGAAACTTCACCAAAGCCAACTGATGCCGAAATGGCTAAAAAGAAAGCTGAAGAAGATAAAAAGAAGGCTGATGAATTAGCAGCCAAGAAGAAAATGGAAGATGAGAAGAAGAAACAGGATGAATTAAACAGGAAGAAGATTGAGGATGAGAGGAAGAAGGCTGAGGAATTAGCTAAGAAGAAACAAGCCGAACAACAGAAAATGCCACCAGCTGAAGTTCAAGCAGTACTTCCTGACCAGAAAGTTGCTGAACCAGCTCAAATGAAACCGGAAACTGCACCAAAGCCAACTGATGCCAAAATGGCTAAAAAGAAGATTGAAGAAGATAAAAAGAAGGCTGATGAATTAGCAGCCAAGAAGAAAATGGAAGATGAGAAGAAGAAACAGGATGAATTAAACAGGAAGAAGATTGAGGATGAGAAGAAAAAGGCTGAGGAATTAGCAGCCAAGAAGAAAATGGAAGATGAGAAGAAGAAACAGGATGAATTAAACAGGAAGAAGATTGAGGATGAGAAGAAAAAGGCTGAGGAATTAGCTAAGAAGAAACAAGCCGAACAACAGAAAATGCCACCAGCTGAAGTTCAAGCAGTACTTCCTGACCAGAAAGTTGCTGAACCAGCTCAAATGAAACCGGAAACTGCACCAAAGCCAACTGATGCCAAAATGGCTAAAAAGAAGATTGAAGAAGATAAAAAGAAGGCTGATGAATTAGCAGCCAAGAAGAAAATGGAAGATGAGAAGAAGAAACAGGATGAATTAAACAGGAAGAAGATTGAGGATGAGAAGAAAAAGGCTGAGGAATTAGCAGCCAAGAAGAAAATGGAAGATGAGAAGAAGAAACAGGATGAATTAAACAGGAAGAAGATTGAGGATGAGAAGAAAAAGGCTGAGGAATTAGCTAAGAAGAAACAAGCCGAACAACAGAAAATGCCACCAGCTGAAGTTCAAGCAGTACTTCCTGACCAGAAAGTTGCTGAACCAGCGCAAATGAAGCCGGAAACTGCACCAAAGCCGACTGATGCCGAAATGGCTAAAAAGAAGGTTGAAGAAGATAAAAAGAAGGCTGATGAATTAGCAGCCAAGAAGAAAATGGAAGATGAGAAGAAGAAACAGGATGAATTAAACAGGAAGAAGATTGAGGATGAGAAGAAGAAGGCTGAGGAATTAGCTAAGAAGAAACAAGCCGAACAACAGAAAATGCCACCAGCTGAAATTCAAGCAGTACTTCCTGACCAGAAAGTTGCTGAACCAGCTCAAATGAAACCGGAAATTGCACCAAAGCCAACTGATGCCGAAATGGCTAAAAAGAAAGCTGAAGAAGATAAAAAGAAGGCTGATGAATTAGCAGCCAAGAAGAAATTGGAAGATGAGAAGAAGAAACAGGATGAATTAAACAGGAAGAAGATTGAGGATGAGAAGAAGAAGGCTGAGGAATTAGCTAAGAAGAAACAAGCCGAACAACAGAAAATGCCACCAGCTGAAGTTCAAGCAGTACTTCCTGACCAGAAACTTGCTGAACCAGCGCAAATGAAGCCGGAAACTGCACCAAAGCCGACTGATGCCGAAATGGCTAAAAAGAAAGCTGAAGAAGATAAAAAGAAGGCTGATGAATTAGCAGCCAAGAAGAAAATGGAAGATGAGAAGAAGAAACAGGATGAATTAAACAGGAAGAAGATTGAGGATGAGAAGAAAAAGGCTGAGGAATTAGCTAAGAAGAAACAAGCCGAACAACAGAAAATGCCACCAGCTGAAGTTCAAGCAGTACTTCCTGACCAGAAAGTTGCTGAACCAGCTCAAATGAAACCGGAAACTGCACCAAAGCCAACTGATACCGAAATGGCTAAAAAGAAAGCTGAAGAAGATAAAAAGAAAGCTGAAGAAGATAAAAAGAAGGCTGATGAAAAGAAGAAAATGGAAGATGAGAAGAAGAAACAGGATGAATTAAACAGGAAGAAGATTGAGGATGAGAAGAAGAAGGCTGAGGAATTAGCTAAGAAGAAACAAGCCGAACAACAGAAAATGCCACCAGCTGAAGTTCAAGCAGTACTTCCTGACCAGAAAGTTGCTGAATCAGCTCAAATGAAACCGGAAACTTCACCAAAGCCAACTGATGCCGAAATGGCTAAAAAGAAAGCTGAAGAAGATAAAAAGAAGGCTGATGAATTAGCAGCCAAGAAGAAAATGGAAGATGAGAAGAAGAAACAGGATGAATTAAACAGGAAGAAGATTGAGGATGAGAGGAAGAAGGCTGAGGAATTAGCTAAGAAGAAACAAGCCGAACAACAGAAAATGCCACCAGCTGAAGTTCAAGCAGTACTTCCTGACCAGAAAGTTGCTGAACCAGCTCAAATGAAACCGGAAACTGCACCAAAGCCAACTGATGCCAAAATGGCTAAAAAGAAGATTGAAGAAGATAAAAAGAAGGCTGATGAATTAGCAGCCAAGAAGAAAATGGAAGATGAGAAGAAGAAACAGGATGAATTAAACAGGAAGAAGATTGAGGATGAGAAGAAAAAGGCTGAGGAATTAGCAGCCAAGAAGAAAATGGAAGATGAGAAGAAGAAACAGGATGAATTAAACAGGAAGAAGATTGAGGATGAGAAGAAAAAGGCTGAGGAATTAGCTAAGAAGAAACAAGCCGAACAACAGAAAATGCCACCAGCTGAAGTTCAAGCAGTACTTCCTGACCAGAAAGTTGCTGAACCAGCTCAAATGAAACCGGAAACTGCATCAAAGCCAACTGATGCCGAAATGGCTAAAAAGAAGGCTGAAGAAGATAAAAAGAAGGCTGATGAATTAGCAGCCAAGAAGAAAATGGAAGATGAGAAGAAGAAACAGGATGAATTAAACAGGAAGAAGATTGAGGATGAGAGGAAGAAGGCTGAGGAATTAGCTAAGAAAAAACAAGCCGAACAACAGAAAATGCCACCAGCTGAAGTTCAAGCAGTACTTCCTGACCAGAAAGTTGCTGAACCAGCGCAAATGAAGCCGGAAACTGCACCAAAGCCGACTGATGCCGAAATGGCTAAAAAGAAGGTTGAAGAAGATAAAAAGAAGGCTGATGAATTAGCAGCCAAGAAGAAAATGGAAGATGAGAAGAAGAAACAGGATGAATTAAACAGGAAGAAGATTGAAGATGAGAAGAAGAAGGCTGAGGAATTAGCTAAGAAGAAACAAGCCGAACAACAGAAAATGCCACCAGCTGAAATTCAAGCAGTACTTCCTGACCAGAAAGTTGCTGAACCAGCTCAAATGAAACCGGAAATTGCACCAAAGCCAACTGATGCCGAAATGGCTAAAAAGAAAGCTGAAGAAGATAAAAAGAAGGCTGATGAATTAGCAGCCAAGAAGAAATTGGAAGATGAGAAGAAGAAACAGGATGAATTAAACAGGAAGAAGATTGAGGATGAGAAGAAGAAGGCTGAGGAATTAGCTAAGAAGAAACAAGCCGAACAACAGAAAATGCCACCAGCTGAAGTTCAAGCAGTACTTCCTGACCAGAAAGTTGCTGAACCAGCTCAAATGAAACCGGAAACTGCATCAAAGACAACTGATGCCGAAATGGCTAAAAAGAAGGCTGAAGAAGATAAAAAGAAGGCTGATGAATTAGCAGCCAAGAAGAAAATGGAAGATGAGAAGAAGAAACAGGATGAATTAAACAGGAAGAAGATTGAGAATGAGAAGAAGAAGGCTGAGGAATTAGCTAAGAAGAAACAAGCCGAACAACAGAAAATGCCACCAGCTGAAGTTCAAGCAATACTTCCTGACCAGAAACTTGCTGAACCAGCGCAAATGAAGCCGGAAACTGCACCAAAGCCGACTGATGCCGAAATGGCTAAAAAGAAAGCTGAAGAAGATAAAAAGAAGGCTGATGAATTAGCAGCCAAGAAGAAAATGGAAGATGAGAAGAAGAAACAGGATGAATTAAACAGGAAGAAGATTGAGGATGAGAAGAAAAAGGCTGAGGAATTAGCTAAGAAGAAACAAGCCGAACAACAGAAAATGCCACCAGCTGAAGTTCAAGCAGTACTTCCTGACCAGAAAGTTGCTGAACCAGCTCAAATGAAACCGGAAACTGCACCAAAGCCAACTGATACCGAAATGGCTAAAAAGAAAGCTGAAGAAGATAAAAAGAAAGCTGAAGAAGATAAAAAGAAGGCTGATGAAAAGAAGAAAATGGAAGATGAGAAGAAGAAACAGGATGAATTAAACAGGAAGAAGATTGAGGATGAGAAGAAGAAGGCTGAGGAATTAGCTAAGAAGAAACAAGCCGAACAACAGAAAATGCCACCAGCTGAAATTCAAGCAGTACTTCCTGACCAGAAAGTTGCTGAACCAGCTCAAATGAAACCGGAAATTGCACCAAAGCCAACTGATGCCGAAATGGCTAAAAAGAAAGCTGAAGAAGATAAAAAGAAGGCTGATGAATTAGCAGCCAAGAAGAAATTGGAAGATGAGAAGAAGAAACAGGATGAATTAAACAGGAAGAAGATTGAGGATGAGAAGAAGAAGGCTGAGGAATTAGCTAAGAAGAAACAAGCCGAACAACAGAAAATGCCACCAGCTGAAGTTCAAGCAGTACTTCCTGACCAGAAACTTGCTGAACCAGCGCAAATGAAGCCGGAAACTGCACCAAAGCCGACTGATGCCGAAATGGCTAAAAAGAAAGCTGAAGAAGATAAAAAGAAGGCTGATGAATTAGCAGCCAAGAAGAAAATGGAAGATGAGAAGAAGAAACAGGATGAATTAAACAGGAAGAAGATTGAGGATGAGAAGAAAAAGGCTGAGGAATTAGCTAAGAAGAAACAAGCCGAACAACAGAAAATGCCACCAGCTGAAGTTCAAGCAGTACTTCCTGACCAGAAAGTTGCTGAACCAGCTCAAATGAAACCGGAAACTGCACCAAAGCCAACTGATACCGAAATGGCTAAAAAGAAAGCTGAAGAAGATAAAAAGAAAGCTGAAGAAGATAAAAAGAAGGCTGATGAAAAGAAGAAAATGGAAGATGAGAAGAAGAAACAGGATGAATTAAACAGGAAGAAGATTGAGGATGAGAAGAAGAAGGCTGAGGAATTAGCTAAGAAGAAACAAGCCGAACAACAGAAAATGCCACCAGCTGAAGTTCAAGCAGTACTTCCTGACCAGAAAGTTGCTGAATCAGCTCAAATGAAACCGGAAACTTCACCAAAGCCAACTGATGCCGAAATGGCTAAAAAGAAAGCTGAAGAAGATAAAAAGAAGGCTGATGAAGATAAAAAGAAAGCTGAAGAAGATAAAAAGAAGGCTGATGAAAAGAAGAAAATGGAAGATGAGAAGAAGAAACAGGATGAATTAAACAGGAAGAAGATTGAGGATGAGAAGAAGAAGGCTGAGGAATTAGCTAAGAAGAAACAAGCCGAACAACAGAAAATGCCACCAGCTGAAGTTCAAGCAGTACTTCCTGACCAGAAAGTTGCTGAACCAGCTCAAATGAAACCGGAAACTGCACCAAAGCCAACTGATACCGAAATGGCTAAAAAGAAAGCTGAAGAAGATAAAAAGAAAGCTGAAGAAGATAAAAAGAAGGCTGATGAAAAGAAGAAAATGGAAGATGAGAAGAAGAAACAGGATGAATTAAACAGGAAGAAGATTGAGGATGAGAAGAAGAAGGCTGAGGAATTAGCTAAGAAGAAACAAGCCGAACAACAGAAAATGCCACCAGCTGAAGTTCAAGCAGTACTTCCTGACCAGAAAGTTGCTGAATCAGCTCAAATGAAACCGGAAACTTCACCAAAGCCAACTGATGCCGAAATGGCTAAAAAGAAAGCTGAAGAAGATAAAAAGAAGGCTGATGAATTAGCAGCCAAGAAGAAAATGGAAGATGAGAAGAAGAAACAGGATGAATTAAACAGGAAGAAGATTGAGGATGAGAGGAAGAAGGCTGAGGAATTAGCTAAGAAGAAACAAGCCGAACAACAGAAAATGCCACCAGCTGAAGTTCAAGCAGTACTTCCTGACCAGAAAGTTGCTGAACCAGCTCAAATGAAACCGGAAACTGCACCAAAGCCAACTGATGCCAAAATGGCTAAAAAGAAGATTGAAGAAGATAAAAAGAAGGCTGATGAATTAGCAGCCAAGAAGAAAATGGAAGATGAGAAGAAGAAACAGGATGAATTAAACAGGAAGAAGATTGAGGATGAGAAGAAAAAGGCTGAGGAATTAGCAGCCAAGAAGAAAATGGAAGATGAGAAGAAGAAACAGGATGAATTAAACAGGAAGAAGATTGAGGATGAGAAGAAAAAGGCTGAGGAATTAGCTAAGAAGAAACAAGCCGAACAACAGAAAATGCCACCAGCTGAAGTTCAAGCAGTACTTCCTGACCAGAAAGTTGCTGAACCAGCTCAAATGAAACCGGAAACTGCATCAAAGCCAACTGATGCCGAAATGGCTAAAAAGAAGGCTGAAGAAGATAAAAAGAAGGCTGATGAATTAGCAGCCAAGAAGAAAATGGAAGATGAGAAGAAGAAACAGGATGAATTAAACAGGAAGAAGATTGAGGATGAGAGGAAGAAGGCTGAGGAATTAGCTAAGAAAAAACAAGCCGAACAACAGAAAATGCCACCAGCTGAAGTTCAAGCAGTACTTCCTGACCAGAAAGTTGCTGAACCAGCGCAAATGAAGCCGGAAACTGCACCAAAGCCGACTGATGCCGAAATGGCTAAAAAGAAGGTTGAAGAAGATAAAAAGAAGGCTGATGAATTAGCAGCCAAGAAGAAAATGGAAGATGAGAAGAAGAAACAGGATGAATTAAACAGGAAGAAGATTGAAGATGAGAAGAAGAAGGCTGAGGAATTAGCTAAGAAGAAACAAGCCGAACAACAGAAAATGCCACCAGCTGAAATTCAAGCAGTACTTCCTGACCAGAAAGTTGCTGAACCAGCTCAAATGAAACCGGAAATTGCACCAAAGCCAACTGATGCCGAAATGGCTAAAAAGAAAGCTGAAGAAGATAAAAAGAAGGCTGATGAATTAGCAGCCAAGAAGAAATTGGAAGATGAGAAGAAGAAACAGGATGAATTAAACAGGAAGAAGATTGAGGATGAGAAGAAGAAGGCTGAGGAATTAGCTAAGAAGAAACAAGCCGAACAACAGAAAATGCCACCAGCTGAAGTTCAAGCAGTACTTCCTGACCAGAAAGTTGCTGAACCAGCTCAAATGAAACCGGAAACTGCATCAAAGACAACTGATGCCGAAATGGCTAAAAAGAAGGCTGAAGAAGATAAAAAGAAGGCTGATGAATTAGCAGCCAAGAAGAAAATGGAAGATGAGAAGAAGAAACAGGATGAATTAAACAGGAAGAAGATTGAGGATGAGAAGAAGAAGGCTGAGGAATTAGCTAAGAAGAAACAAGCCGAACAACAGAAAATGCCACCAGCTGAAGTTCAAGCAGTACTTCCTGACCAGAAAGTTGCTGAACCAGCTCAAATGAAACCGGAAACTGCATCAAAGCCAACTGATGCCGAAATGGCTAAAAAGAAGGCTGAAGAAGATAAAAAGAAGGCTGATGAATTAGCAGCCAAGAAGAAAATGGAAGATGAGAAGAAGAAACAGGATGAATTAAACAGGAAGAAGATTGAAGATGAGAAGAAGAAGGCTGAGGAATTAGCTAAGAAGAAACAAGCCGAACAACAGAAAATGCCACCAGCTGAAATTCAAGCAGTACTTCCTGACCAGAAAGTTGCTGAACCAGCTCAAATGAAACCGGAAATTGCACCAAAGCCAACTGATGCCGAAATGGCTAAAAAGAAAGCTGAAGAAGATAAAAAGAAGGCTGATGAATTAGCAGCCAAGAAGAAATTGGAAGATGAGAAGAAGAAACAGGATGAATTAAACAGGAAGAAGATTGAGGATGAGAAGAAGAAGGCTGAGGAATTAGCTAAGAAGAAACAAGCCGAACAACAGAAAATGCCACCAGCTGAAGTTCAAGCAGTACTTCCTGACCAGAAAGTTGCTGAACCAGCTCAAATGAAACCGGAAACTGCATCAAAGACAACTGATGCCGAAATGGCTAAAAAGAAGGCTGAAGAAGATAAAAAGAAGGCTGATGAATTAGCAGCCAAGAAGAAAATGGAAGATGAGAAGAAGAAACAGGATGAATTAAACAGGAAGAAGATTGAGAATGAGAAGAAGAAGGCTGAGGAATTAGCTAAGAAGAAACAAGCCGAACAACAGAAAATGCCACCAGCTGAAGTTCAAGCAATACTTCCTGACCAGAAACTTGCTGAACCAGCGCAAATGAAGCCGGAAACTGCACCAAAGCCGACTGATGCCGAAATGGCTAAAAAGAAAGCTGAAGAAGATAAAAAGAAGGCTGATGAATTAGCAGCCAAGAAGAAAATGGGAGATGAGAAGAAGAAACAGGATGAATTAAACAGGAAGAAGATTGAGGATGAGAAGAAAAAGGCTGAGGAATTAGCTAAGAAGAAACAAGCCGAACAACAGAAAATGCCACCAGCTGAAGTTCAAGCAGTACTTCCTGACCAGAAAGTTGCTGAACCAGCTCAAATGAAACCGGAAACTGCACCAAAGCCAACTGATGCCAAAATGGCTAAAAAGAAGGTTGAAGAAGATAAAAAGAAGGCTGATGAATTAGCAGCCAAGAAGAAAATGGAAGATGAGAAGAAGAAACAGGATGAATTAAACAGGAAGAAGATTGAGGATGAGAAGAAAAAGGCTGAGGAATTAGCTAAGAAGAAACAAGCCGAACAACAGAAAATGCCACCAGCTGAAGTTCAAGCAGTACTTCCTGACCAGAAAGTTGCTGAACCAGCTCAAATGAAACCGGAAACTGCACCAAAGCCAACTGATGCCGAAATGGCTAAAAAGAAGGCTGAAGAAGATAAAAAGAAGGCTGATGAATTAGCAGCCAAGAAGAAAATGGAAGATGAGAAGAAGAAACAGGATGAATTTAACAGGAAGAAGATTGAGGATGAGAGGAAGAAGGCTGAGGAATTAGCTAAGAAGAAACAAGCCGAACAACAGAAAATGCCACCAGCTGAAGTTCAAGCAGTACTTCCTGACCAGAAAGTTGCTGAACCAGCTCAAATGAAACCGGAAACTGCACCAAAGCCAACTGATGCCAAAATGGCTAAAAAGAAGGTTGAAGAAGATAAAAAGAAGGCTGATGAATTAGCAACCAAGAAGAAAATGGAAGATGAGAAGAAGAAACAGGATGAATTAAACAGGAAGAAGATTGAGGATGAGAAGAAAAAGGCTGAGGAATTAGCTAAGAAGAAACAAGCCGAACAACAGAAAATGCCACCAGCTGAAGTTCAAGCAGTACTTCCTGACCAGAAAGTTGCTGAACCAGCTCAAATGAAACCGGAAACTGCACCAAAGCCAACTGATGCCGAAATGGCTAAAAAGAAGGTTGAAGAAGATAAAAAGAAGGCTGATGAATTAGCAGCCAAGAAGAAAATGGAAGATGAGAAGAAGAAACAGGATGAATTAAACAGGAAGAAGATTGAGGATGAGAAGAAAAAGGCTGAGGAATTAGCTAAGAAGAAACAAGCCGAACAACAGAAAATGCCACCAGCTGAAGTTCAAGCAGTACTTCCTGACCAGAAAGTTGCTGAACCAGCTCAAATGAAACCGGAAACTGCACCAAAGCCAACTGATGCCGAAATGGCTAAAAAGAAGGCTGAAGAAGATAAAAAGAAGGCTGATGAATTAGCAGCCAAGAAGAAAATGGAAGATGAGAAGAAGAAACAGGATGAATTAAACAGGAAGAAGATTGAGGATGAGAAGAAGAAGGCTGAGGAATTAGCTAAGAAGAAACAAGCCGAACAACAGAAAATGCCACCAGCTGAAGTTCAAGCAGTACTTCCTGACCAGAAAGTTGCTGAACCAGCGCAAATGAAACCGGAAACTGCACCAAAGCCAACTGATGCCGAAATGGCTAAAAAGAAGGTTGAAGAAGATAAAAAGAAGGCTGATGAATTAGCAGCCAAGAAGAAAATGGAAGATGAGAAGAAGAAACAGGATGAATTAAACAGGAAGAAGATTGAGGATGAGAAGAAAAAGGCTGAGGAATTAGCTAAGAAGAAACAAGCCGAACAACAGAAAATGCCACCAGCTGAAGTTCAAGCAGTACTTCCTGACCAGAAAGTTGCTGAACCAGCTCAAATGAAACCGGAAACTGCACCAAAGCCAACTGATGCCGAAATGGCTAAAAAGAAGGCTGAAGAAGATAAAAAGAAGGCTGATGAATTAGCAGCCAAGAAGAAAATGGAAGATGAGAAGAAGAAACAGGATGAATTTAACAGGAAGAAGATTGAGGATGAGAGGAAGAAGGCTGAGGAATTAGCTAAGAAGAAACAAGCCGAACAACAGAAAATGCCACCAGCTGAAGTTCAAGCAGTACTTCCTGACCAGAAAGTTGCTGAACCAGCTCAAATGAAACCGGAAACTGCACCAAAGCCAACTGATGCCAAAATGGCTAAAAAGAAGGTTGAAGAAGATAAAAAGAAGGCTGATGAATTAGCAGCCAAGAAGAAAATGGAAGATGAGAAGAAGAAACAGGATGAATTAAACAGGAAGAAGATTGAGGATGAGAAGGAAAAGGCTGAGGAATTAGCTAAGAAGAAACAAGCCGAACAACAGAAAATGCCACCAGCTGAAGTTCAAGCAGTACTTCCTGACCAGAAAGTTGCTGAACCAGCTCAAATGAAACCGGAAACTGCACCAAAGCCAACTGATGCCGAAATGGCTAAAAAGAAGGCTGAAGAAGATAAAAAGAAGGCTGATGAATTAGCAGCCAAGAAGAAAATGGAAGATGAGAAGAAGAAACAGGATGAATTAAACAGGAAGAAGATTGAGGATGAGAAGAAAAAGGCTGAGGAATTAGCTAAGAAGAAACAAGCCGAACAACAGAAAATGCCACCAGCTGAAATTCAAGCAGTACTTCCTGACCAGAAAGTTGCTGAACCAGCTCAAATGAAACCGGAAATTGCACCAAAGCCAACTGATGCCGAGATGGCTAAAAAGAAAGCTGAAGAAGATAAAAAGAAGGCTGATGAAAAGAAGAAAATGGAAGATGAGAAGAAGAAACAGGATGAATTAAACAGGAAGAAAATTGAGGATGAGAAGAAGAAGGCTGAGGAATTAGCTAAGAAGAAACAAGCCGAACAACAGAAAATGCCACCAGCTGAAGTTCAAGCAGTACTTCCTGACCAGAAAGTTGCTGAACCAGCTCAAATGAAACCGGAAACTGCACCAAAGCCAACTGATGCCGAGATGGCTAAAAAGAAAGCTGAAGAAGATAAAAAGAAGGCTGATGAAAAGAAGAAAATGGAAGATGAGAAGAAGAAACAGGATGAATTAAACAGGAATAAGATTGAGGATGAGAAGAAGAAGGCTGAGGAATTAGCTAAGAAGAAACAAGCCGAACAACAGAAAATGCCACCAGCTGAAGTTCAAGCAGTACTTCCTGACCAGAAAGTTGCTGAACCAGCTCAAATGAAACCGGAAACTGCACCAAAGCCAACTGATGCCGAGATGGCTAAAAAGAAAGCTGAAGAAGATAAAAAGAAGACTGATGAAAAGAAGAAAATGGAAGATGAGAAGAAGAAACAGGATGAATTAAACAGGAAGAAGATTGAGGATGAGAAGAAAAAGGCTGATGAATTAGCAGCCAAGAAGAAAATGGAAGATGAGAAGAAGAAACAGGATGAATTAAACAGGAAGAAGATTGAGGATGAGAAGAAAAAGGCTGAGGAATTAGCTAAGAAGAAACATGCCGAACAACAGAAAATGCCACCAGCTGAAGTTCAAGCAGTACTTCCTGACCAGAAAGTTGCTGAACCAGCTCAAATGAAACCGGAAATTGCACCAAAGCCAACTGATGCCGAGATGGCTAAAAAGAAAGCTGAAGAAGATAAAAAGAAGGCTGATGAAAAGAAGAAAATGGAAGATGAGAAGAAGAAACAGGATGAATTAAACAGGAAGAAGATTGAGGATGAGAAGAAAAAGGCTGAGGAATTAGCTAAGAAGAAACAAGCCGAACAACAGAAAATGCCACCAGCTGAAGTTCAAGCAGTACTTCCTGACCAGAAAGTTGCTGAACCAGCTCAAATGAAACCGGAAACTGCACCAAAGCCAACTGATACCGAAATGGCTAAAAAGAAAGCTGAAGAAGATAAAAAGAAAGCTGAAGAAGATAAAAAGAAGGCTGATGAAAAGAAGAAAATGGAAGATGAGAAGAAGAAACAGGATGAATTAAACAGGAAGAAGATTGAGGATGAGAAGAAGAAGGCTGAGGAATTAGCTAAGAAGAAACAAGCCGAACAACAGAAAATGCCACCAGCTGAAGTTCAAGCAGTACTTCCTGACCAGAAAGTTGCTGAATCAGCTCAAATGAAACCGGAAACTTCACCAAAGCCAACTGATGCCGAAATGGCTAAAAAGAAAGCTGAAGAAGATAAAAAGAAGGCTGATGAAGATAAAAAGAAAGCTGAAGAAGATAAAAAGAAGGCTGATGAAAAGAAGAAAATGGAAGATGAGAAGAAGAAACAGGATGAATTAAACAGGAAGAAGATTGAGGATGAGAAGAAGAAGGCTGAGGAATTAGCTAAGAAGAAACAAGCCGAACAACAGAAAATGCCACCAGCTGAAGTTCAAGCAGTACTTCCTGACCAGAAAGTTGCTGAACCAGCTCAAATGAAACCGGAAACTGCACCAAAGCCAACTGATGCCGAAATGGCTAAAAAGAAGATTGAAGAAGATAAAAAGAAGGCTGATGAATTAGCAGCCAAGAAGAAAATGGAAGATGAGAAGAAGAAACAGGATGAATTAAACAGGAAGAAGATTGAGGATGAGAAGAAAAAGGCTGAGGAATTAGCAAAGAAGAAGGCAGATGACACTTCAAAGATGAAAAAGAAACAAACTATCTCCGATATTAAAGAAGATAAAGAAAAATTAGAACAAAAGAAGAAAGAAAAAATGAATGAACTTCAGAAAATACCTAAAAAGAAAGAACTTCCTGAAATTCCATTGGACATTCGTTTAGTGGAAATTGCAACAATTGATCCAGCAGAAGTTTCCATAAAAATGCGAATCACAAAGAAAAAACAATCTGAGAAAATTGAAGTTTTGGCCAAGGCAAGATTTTTTCAATTAGTTTCAAAATTAATATTATTATTCAATTTTCTTTAGACATTTGCAAGAGCCGCAGTTCTAGCGGATCAAATAAAATCAGTGAAACAACAAAAAGCCGAGAAATTGGCCCAAAAGATTGAAGAAGAAGCGCTTCCACAAAAGGAAGCCCAAAAACGTCCTTATCATCTGAAAATGAAGGCGGTGAAAATTTTGGATGAAGAAGGTGGCATTCACATGGAATTCTCATTCATTTCAAATGCCGGCACACGTGCCACATTCAGCAAAAAGCCGCAGGAGGCCGTCATTGAAGTTATAATGGCGGATGCCATTTATGAACAGGGTTAGTCTCAAAATTTCACATAGACATCAAAAATATGAATTCATATACAAAATAATGCTTAAATTGATATTAAAAAATATTTAACTCTATCCCTAATTAAATTCCAAATCTAACCAAATAAGTAAGAAATTCGAAAAAATTTTGTGGGTGTTTATTAGTCGAATTTTTTAAGATTTGAAAAAGGCTGAATTAATATGTAAGTAAAATGTTAAATCATGCAAATTTAAAAAATTTCATTAATACGCAATTTTTACCCTTTTTAAATTTTTGCTTTACTATTTTACCAAAAAAATAAAAAATGCAAATATAATACAAACAGAAGATATCATAAAAAATAATTTATTTACAAGTCCAACCAAGTCAAAAAGAAAAAAAATAACATATAACGTATATTCTTTTAATTCCATATGGGAATCATTTTTCAACTAATCAAGAATTGGGAAAATTATGGGTCTAAATTCTTAATTTGTGAATATTTTTGAACAAATTTTAGTGGATTTTGTAGAGCTTTAGGGAACTAAAAATGATAGGAAAAGTTTTATCCCTGGCCCTGATTATTATATAAGAATGACTTATACAAAAGGACTTATGGTGTCCACATTTTTAGGAATCGTCGTGCCACCGGGCCAATCACCTCCTACCATAATATCCTTTGGGAAAGTTTTCATCTTCGGCCGGCACAATTTTACATTGAAAAATTTGATTTTTAAAAATTAAAATTGCATTTAATTTGGCTATTCACTTATTGTTGATAATTAATAATTTATTTTTATTTTTTCTAGTCACTGGTTCCGGCGATGGGCCAATTCAACCACCAGTCAAATA
Source organism: Pratylenchus scribneri (assembly GCA_030063045.1). NCBI lineage: Eukaryota > Metazoa > Nematoda > Chromadorea > Rhabditida > Pratylenchidae > Pratylenchus > Pratylenchus scribneri. Next base: position 784,780 of record JAQSEB010000203.1, read on the forward strand.
TATAAAGCCAAAATTGCTTCAACCATTGGCAACAATACAAAATTTTGTTCAAAACGAAGAAGTGATTGTGAAATGTGCATTCGCTGGTGTGCCACAACCCACGATTTGTTGGTTCATTGATGGCAATTTGGTGAAGGCAGGTGGCAAAACCAAGTGAGTTTGTGTATTTTTAGTACTTATCTGTAATCGCTTTTTTGTTGAGACGGGAAAAGTGAAGAAGTCCCTCTTTGGGTCATCAAGATTAGGGCTAGGATCACTTAGGGATATAGATGATATCCACCATAGTATGACCCTAAATAATCCTAATCCTGATAACCTATAGCCTTCGCTTTTCCTTTGTTGACCAAAAAAGCGAATACAAACTGGATAAGTACCATTTTTTGATTTTAATTTATAATTTTAATTCAAAATCATTCGAAATATTTTGATTGAAAATAAGGGCAAAATTAATTTAAATGATATTCTTTAAAGATTCTAATTTCTAATTAATGAAATACATCTCTATTTATGGTTAAGATTTAAGTGATGCTGATGAATGAATCCAAACTCAGAATAAAATAATTTTTCGGTCATAAATTTTTATTCGGCATTTTAAGAGTAAATATTTTTTATCAAATTCCCTAAAAATCGTTAATTTCTGCTTCTTCAAAATCAAAACACCAAGATTCATGGCCTTTTGGATGAGACTAATGAAAATTATGATCGAAAGTACAAAAGACCCATGCTTTTCATTGAGTAGAATAGAATTGATTATTTGTATTTCGGGCAGAAGACGCATATAGAGAATGTTCAATTTCACTCACTTTTTGATGACCTATAACACTTTGGCTTTTCAAGCCTCCAAAATTAATAGTTTCAACTTTCAATTGCTGATTTGTTTTGAGCATTTGGCAGAAGCAGATGTCGCCGGGTACTTTTTCCTCCCCTTGAATGAGGGAAATTGGGCTTTTCCAGCAGATCAAGCAAAATCGATTAGAATTGGAGAACAGATGTTCCCGTAATATTATGAAAAAAAGGCGACCATTGCTGTTATGTTTTACCTCACATTCTGGGGGATTAGGATAATCAAAGCATTGATCAATTTGGTTCAGCATATAATGTCCATGAATTTTAAAAAGCACAAAAATTTGATCGATCCCATTTTCTGATTAAATAATTTTAAAAAATTTTAATCACAATTATATTAATTTAAAAATTCCTGCTGTCTAAAAATCGGAATTTTAGGGCCAATTGGCCATTCGATTATAATCCTTCTTAAACTCTAGCTCTAGCCTATTCCATACCCTAAGACTAAATAAGCACAATTATTTAATAATGATGGACAATGCCTAAAAGTAATAATTTATATTCCATTTTTAATATTTAAGGGATAAAATAATATTTTTTTATAAAATTTTTATTAAAAAAGAATTAATTTTATATCTTCCCCATTAAAATAAAATAAAATTTTAACAAATTTTTCTTTTAAAAATTTAACAAATTTGCAGGTTTGCCGATTGCATAATTCGGGACAACGTTGTGGAATTGATCATCCCCAAGGTGAATTTTTCAAATAAAAATAATTCCTATCGTTCAACTTCTTTAGCCCAAAATGGAATGGAATGGCAAAGAATTGCGATGTGAACTCCGAAATTGTGCGGGCGCCTCAACAAGCAAAAGCAAAATTCAAGTTTATGGTCAGTTTTAATTAAGGGAAAAAATCACAAAAATTAAAAATGTAATGAGAAATGATAACAATTAAAATACAAGATTTTTGGATAAATGAAATTTAATTTTTATATTTTAATAATTAATTCTCTTTCCTTACGTGCAAAATGAATTCAAATGAATTTAATTACTTAAAATTGCTATTTTAAATCATTAATTTCCTTGAGAAAATAAAATATAAATTCAAATTTGAATTGAATAAATAAAAATGGAAATTTTTTTAAATTATGCTTCCTATTTTAAATTGATATTTATTAAATCATTTAATATTTAAAAAAAATTCCAAAAAAGGGGATCGGATGTGTTGTTTTTATCAATGTTGGAGGCCGTTTAAGACAAACCGCATACAATTAAGGGAAGGCGCCCTCAATTTTATATGCCAACCGCCTCCAAATCAACGCTTCCAAATTTTCGTCATTTCCCCATTTTTTAAAATTATTTGCTCTTAAAAGGAATCGAACCTTTGCGGATGGTTTTTTGGTCAATGCCTTTACCGATATAACCAATCGGTCACAGTGATTCGTCGTTTAAAGAAAATTGAAAAAGTCTATTTAATTTGGTTGATGCTTTTTAAAACAAATTCATTTGCCCAAAATTTCCGGCCTGAGGTTATTAGGAATATACCCGCCAAGGAAGGAAATAATTAAAATTAAATGGTCCATTTTGGATGATCATGATTTGTGCAATTTATGTTGTCCAACATTCAATATTGATTTCTGGGTACAAACAAAAACAAAATTAAAACAAAACAAAAAAAAACAAATTGTTTTTCCCTTTTTATGATATTTGAAGTGCTATGTGATTGATATTTTTTGCATGTTTTTGCCAATATCAAATGAATCCTTATAAGAAAAATTTTTCTGATTTCGAAAAATGAACTCGTTTTGAACTATATAGAGCATTAATTTTAATATTATAAATTAAAATTTTTAGGAAATGCCGAATGCTCAGACGATTTCACATTGGAAGCAGTGGAGCCATCTGATGGAGTCCAGAGGGAAAATCAGAAATTCTATTCCGCCAAATTTGGTGCAAAAATTCCATCAACGGATCGTAGAGGCTCCAAAGAGAGTTTATCGCAAGTTTTGGAAAGGCTAGAAGAAAGGGAAGGCGAAAAGGCAACAATCAACTCATCGAATTCATTCGGCGGTGTTCCACCATTCTTCATTGTTCCATTAGTGCCAAATCTTTATGTGAATGTAAGTTTTTGAAAATATTTTTTGGAAAAATTATTTCTTTGAATATATTAGATTCGAAAATAGTGAAAATTTTTTGACAATTTAAAGTTCAAAAATATCTTATATATGTATATGTCATTAAAAATATGTAAAATTGGGTGACAATTTTTTGAATATAATAAATTTTAGGTAAATTCCCAGGGAAATGGGGTACATAAATATGCTAAAATTATTCGATAGAAATCTAAAAAATTTCCTAAATATTTGATTTTTTGTGCATCCGAATTATAGCATGGCCAATAAAAAATGTTTAATTCATTACTTTCCGGCTAATAAATAAACTTTTTTTTTGAGTATTTTGAATAAAAACAATTGATTAAATTTTAATTTTACTTATAGACCAGTAAATCATGGTCAGAAAGAAAAATAACCAATTTTATCCTGTTTTACTACTTCTGGCCTAGTTTTAAAATTTAAATTCACTTTTAAAATGAATTAGATGATAATTGGTTCAAAAAATGAGTGCACTTGAACAAAATTTTTGGGTTTTGGTTTTTTTATTTTTTAAAAATAGCCCATTGGTTAAAATTGTTGAGAAAATTTTTTAAATATATCTAAAATAATTTTTTAATATAATATTTAAAATATTATCCTTTATATTTTAAATTAAACATCTAACTTAAATTAATCTCAATTTTTAATTGGCAAATTATTGAATTTTAGGAAGGTGAAAACGTCACTCTTTTTGCCCAATGCGTTGGCGCTAAACGTTTACTTTGGAAGAAAGGAGCATCCATTGTTGTGCCAAATAAAGAGTGGGTGAAAAAAATTAAAATTTACTAAATTATCATTCTTTCAGCAAATTCAACATTTCCGAAGAGCCCAACGGCAAAACCAGGCTGACAATTTTTGAACTTGGCCATGCAGATGAGGGCACATTTGCATGCGAAGGAATCAATGAATATGGTCGGGCATTGACAGAGTGCAGATTGTCGACGGATTCAGGTAAATTTTGGAAAAGTTGAAAATTTTTTCCTAATGGAAGGTTTAAAAATTGTTATTTTAATTGGTTTAGAAGAATATAAAATATTTCTGGAATTTTAATCTTTGAAAATAAAAAACTAGCGACAAAAAATTTTAAAATGGCGAAAAGATTATAACGATTTATAGCGATTCAGAGTTTTATAGACCCCTCCCTACCCAATCGGTAGATCTTTTCGATACACATAATTTATATTGATTAAACTTAGGTTTATGCAATTTTAATTCGGTTTTGAAAAACTGTGCAAATGGTTTTTTTTTTTATCAAATTTATGGAAAATTATATACCAGTGTCTTGATGAAATCTATCAATTAAATAAAGGGTTAGGTGTCTAGGAATCATTGAACCATTATAATCTATTCACAATTTTCTATATTTTTTTCAAGGTTTTTTTGCCAAAATAAATACCACCCAATAAGAAAAGTTAAAAATTGAATTTTTTTAATGAGAATAAAATAATAGAATTTAAATTTTGGAAATAAAAAATAAATGTTTATTGATAGTCAAAATTATTATAAAAATAAAAATATTTACTATATTTCAGATTCATTGGTAGAAAATGAAGTGGATGTAAAAGTTGCATGCAAAAAAATCGATGCCTCAGCAAATATCGAAGTCGGCATAATGACGAGGATATTTGAGAATGCAGAAATCACACTGAAAGCAATACCAAAAACGAAGAAAGAAGTCAAATTTGCGGAGGAAGTCAGCCTCAAAGTGGATATCAATTATGAGGATTCCGATCTACTTGATGTTCATCTTTATGAGACATTTGAGGAAGTTTCGTCCAAAAACATTCCGCAAATTATGGAAATTGATGAAATGAGAGAAGTGAGGCAAGCAAGAAGGGAAGTTGATGTAGATGAAGTTGATTTAACCGTCGAAATTAATTACGAAACAAATGATTTATTGGAAGTATTCTTATATGAAACAATTGAATTTATTGAAGAAACGATAACAGAAGAACAAAGAAGAGAAGCAATTAAATTGGCAAAAATAAAACCATCCGATTCCGATGTTGAGATGGCAAAGAAGAAAGCTGAAGATGAGAAGAAAAAGGCTGACGAATTAGCAGCAAAGAAGAAGATGGATGATGAGAAGAAGAAGGCTGACGAGTTGGCAGCAAAGAAGAAGATGGAAGATGAGAAGAAGAAGGCGGAAGATGATAAGAAAAATGTGAGTATTAATAGCTTAAAAAATATTATTATTACAATAAAAAGGGAAAAAAGTCCGAACATTATAGTAACAAAAGTATATTAGAAGCAATCATTAACACTTATTTAATTATAGGCGGATGAATTAGCCAAGAAAAAAGCTGAGGATGAGAAAAAGAAGGCAGAAGAATTAGCTAAGAAGAAGGCTGATGATGAGAAGAAGAAGGCCGAGGAATTGGCCAAAAAGAAACAAGCTGAACAACAGAAAGTGCCACCAGCCGAAGTTCAAGCAGTACTTCCGGATCAAAAAATAGCCGAACCAACTCAAATGAAACCAGAACCGGCTCCAAAGCCAGATGATGCTCAATTGGCGAAGAAGAAGAAACGAACTGTCTCAGACATCAAAGAAGATAAAGCCAAGGCTGAAGCTCAAACCGTTCCTGAACAGAAAGTTGAAGAATCTGCTCAGATGAAACCAGAATCTGCACCAAAACCATCCGATGTTGAAATGGCAAAGAAGAAAGCTGAAGATGAGAAGAAGAAGGCTGACGAATTGGCCAAAAAGAAACAAGCTGAACAACAGAAAGTGCCACCAGCCGAAGTTCAAGCAGTACTTCCGGATCAAAAAATAGCCGAACCAACTCAAATGAAACCAGAACCGGCTCCAAAGCCAGATGATGCTCAATTGGCGAAGAAGAAGAAACGAACTGTCTCAGACATCAAAGAAGATAAAGCCAAGGCTGAAGCTCAAACCGTTCCTGAACAGAAAGTTGAAGAATCTGCTCAGATGAAACCAGAATCTGCACCAAAACCATCCGATGTTGAAATGGCAAAGAAGAAAGCTGAAGATGAGAAGAAGAAGGCTGACGAATTGGCCAAAAAGAAACAAGCTGAACAACAGAAAGTGCCACCAGCCGAAGTTCAAGCAGTACTTCCGGATCAAAAAATAGCCGAACCAACTCAAATGAAACCAGAACCGGCTCCAAAGCCAGATGATGCTCAATTGGCGAAGAAGAAGAAACGAACTGTCTCAGACATCAAAGAAGATAAAGCCAAGGCTGAAGCTCAAAATATTCCTGAACAGAAAGTTGAAGAATCTGCTCAGATGAAACCAGAACCTGCACCAAAACCATCCGATGTTGAAATGGCAAAGACGAAAGCTGAAGATGAGAAGAAAAAGGCAGATGAATTAACAAAGAAGAAAATGGAAGACGAGAAGAAGAAGGCGGAAGATGATAAGAAAAAGGTGAGTAATAATAGCTTAAATAGTATTATTATTACAATAAGAAAGGGGAAAAAGTAGCGTAAATTTCAGTAACAAAATTATATTATAAACAATCAAAAACATTTATTTATTATAGGCGGTTGAATTAGCCAAGAAGAAAGCTGAGGATGAGAAGAAGAAGGCAGAAGAATTAGCCAAGAAGAAAGCTGATGATGATAAGAAGAAGGCCGAGGAATTGGCCAAAAAGAAACAAGCTGAACAACAGAAAGTGCCACCAGCCGAAGTTCAAGCAGTACTTCCGGATCAAAAAATAGCCGAACCAATTCAAATGAAACCAGAACCGGCTCCAAAGCCAGATGATGCTCAATTGGCGAAGAAGAAGAAACGAACTGTCTCAGACATCAAAGAAGATAAAGCCAAGGCTGAAGCTCAAACCATTCCAGAACAGAAAGTTGAAGAATCTGCTCAGATGAAACCAGAACCTGCACCAAAACCATCCGATGTTGAAATGGCAAAGAAGAAAGCTGAAGATGAGAAGAAGAAGGCTGACGAATTAACAGTAAAGAAGAAGAAGGATGATGAGAAGAAGAAGGCTGACGAGTTGGCAGCAAAGAAGAAGATGGAAGATGAGAAGAAGAAAGCGGAAGATGAAAAGAAAAAGGTGAGTAATAATAGCTAAAATAATATTATTAATACAATAAGAAAGGGGAAAAAAGACCGTACATTATAGTAGCAAAAATATAGTTAAATCAATCAAAAACCTTTATTTATTATAGGCGGATGAATTAGCCAAGAAGAAAGATGATGATGATAAGAAGAAGGCCGAGGAATTGGCCAAAAAGAAACAAGCTGAACAACAGAAAGTGCCATCAGCCGTAGTTCAAGCAGTACTTCCGGATAAAAAAATAGCCGAACCAACTCAAATGAAACCAGAACCGGCTCCAAAGCCAGATGATGCTCAATTGGCGAAGAAGAAGAAACGAACTGTCTCAGACATCAAAGAAGATAAAGCCAAGGCTGAAGCTCAAACCATTCCTGAACAGAAAGTTGAAGAATCTGCTCAGATGAAACCAGAACCTGCACCAAAACCATCCGATGTTGAAATGGCAAAGAAGAAAGCTGAAGATGAGAAGAAGAAGGCTGACGAATTAGCAGCAAAGAAGAAGATGGATGATGAGAAGAAGAAGGCTGACGAGTTGGCAGCAAAGAAGAAGATGGAAGATGAGAAGAAGAAGGCTGACGAGTTGGCAGCAAAGAAGAAGATGGATGATGAGAAGAAGAAGGCTGACGAGTTGGCAGCAAAGAAGAAGATGGAAGATGAGAAGAAGAAGGCGGAAGATGAAAAGAAAAAGGTGAGTAATAATAGCTAAAATAATATTATTATTACAATAAGAAAGGGGAAAAAGGACCGTACATTATAGTAGCAAAAATATAGTTAAATCAATCAAAAACCTTTATTTATCATAGGCGGATGAATTAGCCAAGAAGAAAGCTGAGGATGAGAAGAAGAAGGCAGGAGAATTAGCTAAGAAGAAGGCTGATGATGATAAGAAGAAGGCCGAGGAATTGGCCAAAAAGAAACAAGCTGAACAACAGAAAGTGCCACCACCCGAAGTTCAAGCAGTACTTCCGGATCAAAAAATAGCCGAACCAACTCAAATGAAACCAGAACCGGCTCCAAAGCCAGATGATGCTCAATTGGCGAAGAAGAAGAAACGAACTGTCTCAGACATCAAAGAAGATAAAGCCAAGGCTGAAGCTCAAACCATTCCTGAACAGAAAGTTGAAGAATCTGCTCAGATGAAACCAGAACCTGCATCAAAATCATCCGATGTTGAAATGGCAAAGAAGAAAGCTGAAGATGAGAAGAAGAAGGCTGACGAATTAGCAGCAAAGAAGAAGATGGATGATGAGAAGAAGAAGGCTGACGAGTTGGCAGCAAAGAAGAAGATGGAAGATGAGAAGAAGAAGGCGGAAGATGAAAAGAAAAAGGTGATTAATAAAAGCTAAAATAATATTATTATTACAATAAGAAAGGGGAAAAAAGACCGTACATTATAGTAGCAAAAATATAGTTAAATCAATCAAAAACTTTTATTTATTATAGGCGGATGAATTAGCCAAGAAGAAAGCTGGGGATGAGAAGAAGAAGGCAGAAGAATTAGCTAAGAAAAAGGCTGATGATGATAAGAAGAAGGCCGAGGAATTGGCCAAAAAGAAACAAGCTGAACAACAGAAAGTGCCACCAGCCGAAGTTCAAGCAGTACTTCCGGATCAAAAAATAGCCGAACCAATTCAAATGAAACCAGAACCGGCTCCAAAGCCAGATGATGCTCAATTGGCGAAGAAGAAGAAACGAACTGTCTCAGACATCAAAGAAGATAAAGCCAAGGCTGAAGCTCAAACCGTTCCTGAACAGAAAGTTGAAGAATCTGCTCAGATGAAACCAGAATCTGCACCAAAACCATCCGATGTTGAAATGGCAAAGAAGAAAGCTGAAGATGAGAAGAAGAAGGCTGACGAATTGGCCAAAAAGAAACAAGCTGAACAACAGAAAGTGCCACCAGCCGAAGTTCAAGCAGTACTTCCGGATCAAAAAATAGCCGAACCAACACAAATGAAACCAGAACCGGCTCCAAAGCCAGATGATGCTCAATTGGCGAAGAAGAAGAAACGAACGGTCTCAGACATCAAAGAAGATAAAGCCAAGGCTGAAGCTCAAACCGTTCCTGAACAGAAAGTTGAAGAATCTGCTCAGATGAAACCAGAACCTGCACCAAAACCATCCGATGTTGAAATGGCAAAGAAGAAAGCTGAAGATGAGAAGAAGAAGGCTGACGAATTAGCAGCAAAGAAGAAGATGGATGATGAGAAGAAGAAGGCTGACGAGTTGGCAGCAAAGAAGAAGATGGAAGATGAGAAGAAGAAGGCTGACGAGTTGGCAGCAAAGAAGAAGATGGATGATGAGAAGAAGAAGGCTGACGAGTTGGCAGCAAAGAAGAAGATGGAAGATGAGAAGAAGAAGGCGGAAGATGAAAAGAAAAAGGTGAGTAATAATAGCTAAAATAATATTATTATTACAATAAGAAAGGGGAAAAAGGACCGTACATTATAGTAGCAAAAATATAGTTAAATCAATCAAAAACCTTTATTTATTATAGGCGGATGAATTAGCCAAGAAGAAAGATGATGATGATAAGAAGAAGGCCGAGGAATTGGCCAAAAAGAAACAAGCTGAACAACAGAAAGTGCCATCAGCCGTAGTTCAAGCAGTACTTCCGGATAAAAAAATAGCCGAACCAACTCAAATGAAACCAGAACCGGCTCCAAAGCCAGATGATGCTCAATTGGCGAAGAAGAAGAAACGAACTGTCTCAGACATCAAAGAAGATAAAGCCAAGGCTGAAGCTCAAACCATTCCTGAACAGAAAGTTGAAGAATCTGCTCAGATGAAACCAGAACCTGCACCAAAACCATCCGATGTTGAAATGGCAAAGAAGAAAGCTGAAGATGAGAAGAAGAAGGCTGACGAATTAGCAGCAAAGAAGAAGATGGATGATGAGAAGAAGAAGGCTGACGAGTTGGCAGCAAAGAAGAAGATGGAAGATGAGAAGAAGAAGGCTGACGAGTTGGCAGCAAAGAAGAAGATGGATGATGAGAAGAAGAAGGCTGACGAGTTGGCAGCAAAGAAGAAGATGGAAGATGAGAAGAAGAAGGCGGAAGATGAAAAGAAAAAGGTGAGTAATAATAGCTAAAATAATATTATTATTACAATAAGAAAGGGGAAAAAGGACCGTACATTATAGTAGCAAAAATATAGTTAAATCAATCAAAAACCTTTATTTATCATAGGCGGATGAATTAGCCAAGAAGAAAGCTGAGGATGAGAAGAAGAAGGCAGGAGAATTAGCTAAGAAGAAGGCTGATGATGATAAGAAGAAGGCCGAGGAATTGGCCAAAAAGAAACAAGCTGAACAACAGAAAGTGCCACCACCCGAAGTTCAAGCAGTACTTCCGGATCAAAAAATAGCCGAACCAACTCAAATGAAACCAGAACCGGCTCCAAAGCCAGATGATGCTCAATTGGCGAAGAAGAAGAAACGAACTGTCTCAGACATCAAAGAAGATAAAGCCAAGGCTGAAGCTCAAACCATTCCTGAACAGAAAGTTGAAGAATCTGCTCAGATGAAACCAGAACCTGCATCAAAATCATCCGATGTTGAAATGGCAAAGAAGAAAGCTGAAGATGAGAAGAAGAAGGCTGACGAATTAGCAGCAAAGAAGAAGATGGATGATGAGAAGAAGAAGGCTGACGAGTTGGCAGCAAAGAAGAAGATGGAAGATGAGAAGAAGAAGGCGGAAGATGAAAAGAAAAAGGTGATTAATAAAAGCTAAAATAATATTATTATTACAATAAGAAAGGGGAAAAAAGACCGTACATTATAGTAGCAAAAATATAGTTAAATCAATCAAAAACTTTTATTTATTATAGGCGGATGAATTAGCCAAGAAGAAAGCTGGGGATGAGAAGAAGAAGGCAGAAGAATTAGCTAAGAAAAAGGCTGATGATGATAAGAAGAAGGCCGAGGAATTGGCCAAAAAGAAACAAGCTGAACAACAGAAAGTGCCACCAGCCGAAGTTCAAGCAGTACTTCCGGATCAAAAAATAGCCGAACCAATTCAAATGAAACCAGAACCGGCTCCAAAGCCAGATGATGCTCAATTGGCGAAGAAGAAGAAACGAACTGTCTCAGACATCAAAGAAGATAAAGCCAAGGCTGAAGCTCAAACCGTTCCTGAACAGAAAGTTGAAGAATCTGCTCAGATGAAACCAGAATCTGCACCAAAACCATCCGATGTTGAAATGGCAAAGAAGAAAGCTGAAGATGAGAAGAAGAAGGCTGACGAATTGGCCAAAAAGAAACAAGCTGAACAACAGAAAGTGCCACCAGCCGAAGTTCAAGCAGTACTTCCGGATCAAAAAATAGCCGAACCAACACAAATGAAACCAGAACCGGCTCCAAAGCCAGATGATGCTCAATTGGCGAAGAAGAAGAAACGAACGGTCTCAGACATCAAAGAAGATAAAGCCAAGGCTGAAGCTCAAACCGTTCCTGAACAGAAAGTTGAAGAATCTGCTCAGATGAAACCAGAACCTGCACCAAAACCATCCGATGTTGAAATGGCAAAGAAGAAAGCTGAAGATGAGAAGAAGAAGGCTGACGAATTAGCAGCAAAGAAGAAGATGGATGATGAGAAGAAGAAGGCTGACGAGTTGGCAGCAAAGAAGAAGATGGAAGATGAGAAGAAGAAGGCTGACGAGTTGGCAGCAAAGAAGAAGATGGATGATGAGAAGAAGAAGGCTGACGAGTTGGCAGCAAAGAAGAAGATGGAAGATGAGAAGAAGAAGGCGGAAGATGAAAAGAAAAAGGTGAGTAATAATAGCTAAAATAATATTATTATTACAATAAGAAAGGGGAAAAAGGACCGTACATTATAGTAGCAAAAATATAGTTAAATCAATCAAAAACCTTTATTTATTATAGGCGGATGAATTAGCCAAGAAGAAAGTTGAGGATGAGAAGAAGAAGGCAGGAGAATTAGCTAAGAAGAAGGCTGATGATGATAAGAAGAAGGCCGAGGAATTGGCCAAAAAGAAACAAGCTGAACAACAGAAAGTGCCACCACCCGAAGTTCAAGCAGTACTTCCGGATCAAAAAATAGCTGAACCAACTCAAATTAAACCAGAACCGGCTCCAAAGCCAGATGATGCTCAATTGGCGAAGAAGAAGAAACGAACGGTCTCAGACATCAAAGAAGATAAAGCCAAGGCTGAAGCTCAAACCATTCCTGAACAGAAAGTTGAAGAATCTGCTCAGATGAAACCAGAACCTGCACCAAAACCATCCGATGTTGAAATGGCAAAGAAGAAAGCTGAAGATGAGAAGAAGAAGGCTGACGAATTAACAGCAAAGAAGAAGATGGATGATGAGAAGAAGAAGGCTGACGAATTAGCAGCAAAGAAGAAGATGGAAGATGAGAAGAAGAAGGCGGAAGATGAAAAGAAAAAGGTGATTAATAAAAGCTAAAATAATATTATTATTACAATAAGAAAGGGGAAAAAAGACCGTACATTATAGTAGCAAAAATATAGTTAAATCAATCAAAAACTTTTATTTATTATAGGCGGATGAATTAGCCAAGAAGAAAGCTGGGGATGAGAAGAAGAAGGCAGAAGAATTAGCTAAGAAAAAGGCTGATGATGATAAGAAGAAGGCCGAGGAATTGGCCAAAAAGAAACAAGCTGAACAACAGAAAGTGCCACCAGCCGAAGTTCAAGCAGTACTTCCGGATCAAAAAATAGCCGAACCAATTCAAATGAAACCAGAACCGGCTCCAAAGCCAGATGATGCTCAATTGGCGAAGAAGAAGAAACGAACTGTCTCAGACATCAAAGAAGATAAAGCCAAGGCTGAAGCTCAAACCGTTCCTGAACAGAAAGTTGAAGAATCTGCTCAGATGAAACCAGAACCTGCACCAAAACCATCCGATGTTGAAATGGCAAAGAAGAAAGCTGAAGATGAGAAGAAGAAGGTTGACGAATTGGCCAAAAAGAAACAAGCTGAACAACAGAAAGTGCCACCAGCCGAAGTTCAAGCAGTACTTCCGGATCAAAAAATAGCCGAACCAACACAAATGAAACCAGAACCGGCTCCAAAGCCAGATGATGCTCAATTGGCGAAGAAGAAGAAACGAACTGTCTCAGACATCAAAGAAGATAAAGCCAAGGCTGAAGCTCAAACCGTTCCTGAACAGAAAGTTGAAGAATCTGCTCAGATGAAACCAGAACCTGCACCAAAACCATCCGATGTTGAAATGGCAAAGAAGAAAGCTGAAGATGAGAAGAAGAAGGCTGACGAATTAGCAGCAAAGAAGAAGATGGATGATGAGAAGAAGAAGGCTGACGAGTTGGCAGCAAAGAAGAAGATGGAAGATGAGAAGAAGAAGGCGGAAGATGAAAAGAAAAAGGTGAGTAATAAAAGCTAAAATAATATTATTATTACAATAAGAAAGGGGAAAAAAGACCGTACATTATAGTAGCAAAAATATAGTTAAATCAATCAAAAACTTTTATTTATTATAGGCGGATGAATTAGCCAAGAAGAAAGCTGATGATGATAAGAAGAAGGCCGAGGAATTGGCCAAAAAGAAACAAGCTGAACAACAGAAAGTGCCACCAGCCGAAGTTCAAGCAGTACTTCCGGATCAAAAAATAGCCGAACCAACACAAATGAAACCAGAACCGGCTCCAAAGCCAGATGATGCTCAATTGGCGAAGAAGAAGAAACGAACTGTCTCAGACATCAAAGAAGATAAAGCCAAGGCTGAAGCTCAAACCGTTCCTGAACAGAAAGTTGAAGAATCTGCTCAGATGAAACCAGAACCTGCACCAAAACCATCCGATGTTGAAATGGCAAAGAAGAAAGCTGAAGATGAGAAGAAGAAGGCTGACGAATTAGCAGCAAAGAAGAAGATGGATGATGAGAAGAAGAAGGCTGACGAGTTGGCAGCAAAGAAGAAGATGGAAGATGAGAAGAAGAAGGCGGAAGATGAAAAGAAAAAGGTGAGTAATAAAAGCTAAAATAATATTATTATTACAATAAGAAAGGGGAAAAAAGACCGTACATTATAGTAGCAAAAATATAGTTAAATCAATCAAAAACTTTTATTTATTATAGGCGGATGAATTAGCCAAGAAGAAAGCTGATGATGATAAGAAGAAGGCCGAGGAATTGGCCAAAAAGAAACAAGCTGAACAACAGAAAGTGCCACCAGCCGAAGTTCAAGCAGTACTTCCGGATCAAAAAATAGCCGAACCAACTCAAATGAAACCAGAACCGGCTCCAAAGCCAGATGATGCTCAATTGGCGAAGAAGAAGAAACGAACGGTCTCAGACATCAAAAAAGATAAAGCCAAGGCTGAAGCTCAAACCGTTCCTGAACAGAAAGTTGAAGAATCTGCTCAGATGAAACCAGAACCTGCACCAAAACCATCCGATGTTGAAATGGCAAAGAAGAAAGCTGAAGATGAGAAGAAGAAGGCTGACGAATTAGCAGCAAAGAAGAAGATGGATGATGAGAAGAAGAAGGCTGACGAGTTGGCAGCAAAGAAGAAGATGGAAGATGAGAAGAAGAAGGCGGAAGATGAAAAGAAAAAGGTGAGTAATAATAGCTAAAATAATATTATTATTACAATAAGAAAGGGGAAAAAGACCGTACATTATAGTAGCAAAAATATAGTTAAATCAATCAAAAACTTTTATTTATTATAGGCGGATGAATTAGCCAAGAAGAAAGCTGATGATGATAAGAAGAAGGCCGAGGAATTGGCCAAAAAGAAACAAGCTGAACAACAGAAAGTGCCACCAGCCGAAGTTCAAGCAGTACTTCCCGATCAAAAAATAGCCGAACCAACTCAAATGAAACCAGAACCGGCTCCAAAGCCAGATGATGCTCAATTGGCGAAGAAGAAGAAACGAACGGTCTCAGACATCAAAGAAGATGAAGCCAAGGCTGAAGCTCAAACCGTTCCTGAACAGGAAGTTGAAGAATCTGCTCAGATGAAACCAGAACCTGCACCAAAACCATCCGATGTTGAAATGGCAAAGAAGAAAGCTGAAAATGAGAAGAAGAAGGCTGACGAGTTGGCAGCAAAGAAGAAGATGGAAGATGAGAAGAAGAAAGCGGAAGATGAAAAGAAAAAGGTGAGTAATAATAGATAAATAATATTATTATTACAATAAGAAAGGGGAAAAAGGACCGTACATTATAGTAGCAAAAATATAGTTAAATCAAACAAAAACCTATTTTATTATAGGCGGATGAATTAGCCAAGAAGAAAGCTGAGGATGAGAAGAAGAAGGCAGAAGAATTAGCTAAGAAGAAGGCTGATGATGATAAGAAGAAGGCCGAGGAATTGGCCAAAAAGAAACAAGCTGAACAACAGAAAGTGCCACCAGCCGAAGTTCAAGCAGTACTTCCGGATCAAAAAATAGCTGAACCAACTCAAATTAAACCAGAACCGGCTCCAAAGCCAGATGATGCTCAATTGGCGAAGAAGAAGAAACGAACGGTCTCAGACATCAAAGAAGATAAAGCCAAGGCTGAAGCTCAAACCATTCCTGAACAGAAAGTTGAAGAATCTGCTCAGATGAAACCAGAACCTGCACCAAAACCATCCGATGTTGAAATGGCAAAGAAGAAAGCTGAAGATGAGAAGAAGAAGGCTGACGAATTAACAGCAAAGAAGAAGATGGATGATGAGAAGAAGAAGGCTGACGAATTAGCAGCAAAGAAGAAGATGGATGATGAGAAGAAGAAGGCTGACGAGTTGGCAGCAAAGAAGAAGATGGAAGATGAGAAGAAGAAAGCGGAAGATGAAAAGAAAAAGGTGAGTAATAATAGCTAAAATAATATTATTATTACAATAAGAAAGGGGAAAAAGGACCGTACATTATAGTAGCAAAAATATAGTTAAATCAAACAAAAACCTATTTTATTATAGGCGGATGAATTAGCCAAGAAGAAAGCTGAGGATGAGAAGAAGAAGGCCGAGGAATTGGCCAAAAAGAAACAAGCTGAACAACAGAAAGTGCCACCAGCCGAAGTTCAAGCAGTACTTCTGGATCAAAAAATAGCCGAACCAACTCAAATGAAACCAGAACCGGCTCCAAAGCCAGATGATGCTCAATTGGCGAAGAAGAAGAAACGAACGGTCTCAGACATCAAAGAAGATAAAGCCAAGGCAGAAGCTCAAACCATTCCTGAACAGAAAGTTGAAGAATCTGCTCAGATGAAATCAGAACCTGCAACAAAACCATCCGATGTTGAAATGGCAAAGAAGAAAGCTGAAGATGAGAAGAAGAAGGCTGACGAATTAGCAGCAAAGAAGAAGATGGATGATGAGATGAAGAAGGCTGACGAGTTGGCAGCAAAGAAGAAGATGGAAGATGAGAAGAAGAAGGCGGAAGATGAAAAGAAAAAGGTGAGTAATAAAAGCTAAAATAATATTATTATTACAATAAGAAAGGGGAAAAAAGACAGTAGATTATAGTAGCAAAAATATAGTTAAATCAATCAAAAACTTTTATTTATTATAGGCGGATGAATTAGCCAAGAAGAAAGCTGATGATGATAAGAAGAAGGCCGAGGAATTGGCCAAAAAGAAACAAGCTGAACAACAGAAAGTGCCACCAGCCGAAGTTCAAGCAGTACTTCTGGATCAAAAAATAGCCGAACCAACTCAAATGAAACCAGAACCGGCTCCAAAGCCAGATGATGCTCAATTGGCGAAGAAGAAGAAACGAACTGTCTCAGACATCAAAGAAGATAAAGCCAAGGCTGAAGCTCAAACCATTCCTGAACAAAAAGTTGAAGAATCTGCTCAGATGAAACCAGAACCTGCACCAAAACCATCCGATGTTGAAATGGCAAAGAAGAAAGCTGAAGATGAGAAGAAGAAGGCTGACGAATTAACAGCAAAGAAGAAGATGGATGATGAGAAGAAGAAGGCTGACGAGTTGGCAGCAAAGAAGAAGATGGAAGATGAGAAGAAGAAGGCGGAAGATGAAAAGAAAAAGGTGAGTAATAATAGCTAAAATAATATTATTAATACAATAAGAAAGGGGAAAAAGGACCGTACATTATAGTAGCAAAAATATAGTTAAATCAATCAAAAACCTTTATTTATTATAGGCGGATGAATTAGCCAAGAAGAAAGCTGAGGATGAGAAGAAGAAGGCAGAAGAATTAGCTAAGAAGAAGGCTGATGATGATAAGAAGAAGGCCGAGGAATTGGCCAAAAAGAAACAAGCTGAACAACAGAAAGTGCCACCAGCCGAAGTTCAAGCAGTACTTCCGGATCAAAAAATAGCCGAACCAACTCAAATGAAACCAGAACCGGCTCCAAAGCCAGATGATGCTCAATTGGCGAAGAAGAAGAAACGAACTGTCTCAGACATCAAAGAAGATAAAGCCAAGGCTGAAGCTCAAACCATTCCTGAACAGAAAGTTGAAAAATCTGCTCAGATGAAACCAGAACCTGCACCAAAACCATCCGATGTTGAAATGGCAAAGAAGAAAGCTGAAGATGAGAAGAAGAAGGCTGACGAATTAGCAGCAAAGAAGAAGATGGATGATGAGAAGAAGAAGGCTGACGAGTTGGCAGCAAAGAAGAAGATGGAAGATGAGAAGAAGAAGGCGGAAGATGAAAAGAAAAAGGTGAGTAATAATAGCTAAAATAATATTATTATTACAATAAGAAAGGGGAAAAAGACCGTACATTATAGTAGCAAAAATATAGTTAAATCAATCAAAAACTTTTATTTATTATAGGCGGATGAATTAGCCAAGAAGAAAGCTGATGATGATAAGAAGAAGGCCGAGGAATTGGCCAAAAAGAAACAAGCTGAACAACAGAAAGTGCCACCAGCCGAAGTTCAAGCAGTACTTCCGGATCAAAAAATAGCCGAAACAACTCAAATGAAACCAGAACCGGCTCCAAAGCCAGATGATGCTCAATTGGCGAAGAAGAAGAAACGAACGGTCTCAGACATCAAAGAAGATGAAGCCAAGGCTGAAGCTCAAACCGTTCCTGAACAGGAAGTTGAAGAATCTGCTCAGATGAAACCAGAACCTGCACCAAAACCATCCGATGTTGAAATGGCAAAGAAGAAAGCTGAAAATGAGAAGAAGAAGGCTGACGAGTTGGCAGCAAAGAAGAAGATGGAAGATGAGAAGAAGAAAGCGGAAGATGAAAAGAAAAAGGTGAGTAATAATAGATAAATAATATTATTATTACAATAAGAAAGGGGAAAAAGGACCGTACATTATAGTAGCAAAAATATAGTTAAATCAATCAAAAACCTTTATTTATTATAGGCGGATGAATTAGCCAAGAAGAAAGCTGAGGATGAGAAGAAGAAGGCAGAAGAATTAGCTAAGAAGAAGGCTGATGATGATAAGAAGAAGGCCGAGGAATTGGCCAAAAAGAAACAAGCTGAACAACAGAAAGTGCCACCAGCCGAAGTTCAAGCAGTACTTCCGGATCAAAAAATAGCTGAACCAACTCAAATTAAACCAGAACCGGCTCCAAAGCCAGATGATGCTCAATTGGCGAAGAAGAAGAAACGAACGGTCTCAGACATCAAAGAAGATAAAGCCAAGGCTGAAGCTCAAACCATTCCTGAACAGAAAGTTGAAGAATCTGCTCAGATGAAACCAGAACCTGCACCAAAACCATCCGATGTTGAAATGGCAAAGAAGAAAGCTGAAGATGAGAAGAAGAAGGCTGACGAATTAACAGCAAAGAAGAAGATGGATGATGAGAAGAAGAAGGCTGACGAATTAGCAGCAAAGAAGAAGATGGATGATGAGAAGAAGAAGGCTGACGAGTTGGCAGCAAAGAAGAAGATGGAAGATGAGAAGAAGAAGGCGGAAGATGAAAAGAAAAAGGTGAGTAATAATAGCTAAAATAATATTATTATTAAATAAGAAAGGGGAAAAAGGACCGTACATTATAGTAGCAAAAATATAGTTAAATCAAACAAAAACCTATTTTATTATAGGCGGATGAATTAGCCAAGAAGAAAGCTGAGGATGAGAAGAAGAAGGCCGAGGAATTGGCCAAAAAGAAACAAGCTGAACAACAGAAAGTGCCACCAGCCGAAGTTCAAGCAGTACTTCTGGATCAAAAAATAGCCGAACAAACTCAAATGAAACCAGAACCGGCTCCAAAGCCAGATGATGCTCAATTGGCGAAGAAGAAGAAACGAACGGTCTCAGACATCAAAGAAGATAAAGCCAAGGCAGAAGCTCAAACCATTCCTGAACAGAAAGTTGAAGAATCTGCTCAGATGAAATCAGAACCTGCAACAAAACCATCCGATGTTGAAATGGCAAAGAAGAAAGCTGAAGATGAGAAGAAGAAGGCTGACGAATTAGCAGCAAAGAAGAAGATGGATGATGAGATGAAGAAGGCTGACGAGTTGGCAGCAAAGAAGAAGATGGAAGATGAGAAGAAGAAGGCGGAAGATGAAAAGAAAAAGGTGAGTAATAAAAGCTAAAATAATATTATTATTACAATAAGAAAGGGGAAAAAAGACCGTAGATTATAGTAGCAAAAATATAGTTAAATCAATCAAAAACTTTTATTTATTATAGGCGGATGAATTAGCCAAGAAGAAAGCTGATGATGATAAGAAGAAGGCCGAGGAATTGGCCAAAAAGAAACAAGCTGAACAACAGAAAGTGCCACCAGCCGAAGTTCAAGCAGTACTTCTGGATCAAAAAATAGCCGAACCAACTCAAATGAAACCAGAACCGGCTCCAAAGCCAGATGATGCTCAATTGGCGAAGAAGAAGAAACGAACTGTCTCAGACATCAAAGAAGATAAAGCCAAGGCTGAAGCTCAAACCATTCCTGAACAAAAAGTTGAAGAATCTGCTCAGATGAAACCAGAACCTGCACCAAAACCATCCGATGTTGAAATGGCAAAGAAGAAAGCTGAAGATGAGAAGAAGAAGGCTGACGAATTAACAGCAAAGAAGAAGATGGATGATGAGAAGAAGAAGGCTGACGAGTTGGCAGCAAAGAAGAAGATGGAAGATGAGAAGAAGAAGGCGGAAGATGAAAAGAAAAAGGTGAGTAATAATAGCTAAAATAATATTATTAATACAATAAGAAAGGGGAAAAAGGACCGTACATTATAGTAGCAAAAATATAGTTAAATCAATCAAAAACCTTTATTTATTATAGGCGGATGAATTAGCCAAGAAGAAAGCTGAGGATGAGAAGAAGAAGGCAGAAGAATTAGCTAAGAAGAAGGCTGATGATGATAAGAAGAAGGCCGAGGAATTGGCCAAAAAGAAACAAGCTGAACAACAGAAAGTGCCACCAGCCGAAGTTCAAGCAGTACTTCCGGATCAAAAAATAGCCGAACCAACTCAAATGAAACCAGAACCGGCTCCAAAGCCAGATGATGCTCAATTGGCGAAGAAGAAGAAACGAACTGTCTCAGACATCAAAGAAGATAAAGCCAAGGCTGAAGCTCAAACCATTCCTGAACAGAAAGTTGAAAAATCTGCTCAGATGAAACCAGAACCTGCACCAAAACCATCCGATGTTGAAATGGCAAAGAAGAAAGCTGAAGATGAGAAGAAGAAGGCTGACGAATTAGCAGCAAAGAAGAAGATGGATGATGAGAAGAAGAAGGCTGACGAGTTGGCAGCAAAGAAGAAGATGGAAGATGAGAAGAAGAAGGCGGAAGATGAAAAGAAAAAGGTGAGTAATAATAGCTAAAATAATATTATTATTACAATAAGAAAGGGGAAAAAGACCGTACATTATAGTAGCAAAAATATAGTTAAATCAATCAAAAACTTTTATTTATTATAGGCGGATGAATTAGCCAAGAAGAAAGCTGATGATGATAAGAAGAAGGCCGAGGAATTGGCCAAAAAGAAACAAGCTGAACAACAGAAAGTGCCACCAGCCGAAGTTCAAGCAGTACTTCCGGATCAAAAAATAGCCGAACCAACTCAAATGAAACCAGAACCGGCTCCAAAGCCAGATGATGCTCAATTGGCGAAGAAGAAGAAACGAACGGTCTCAGACATCAAAGAAGATGAAGCCAAGGCTGAAGCTCAAACCGTTCCTGAACAGGAAGTTGAAGAATCTGCTCAGATGAAACCAGAACCTGCACCAAAACCATCCGATGTTGAAATGGCAAAGAAGAAAGCTGAAAATGAGAAGAAGAAGGCTGACGAGTTGGCAGCAAAGAAGAAGATGGAAGATGAGAAGAAGAAAGCGGAAGATGAAAAGAAAAAGGTGAGTAATAATAGATAAATAATATTATTATTACAATAAGAAAGGGGAAAAAGGACCGTACATTATAGTAGCAAAAATATAGTTAAATCAATCAAAAACCTTTATTTATTATAGGCGGATGAATTAGCCAAGAAGAAAGCTGAGGATGAGAAGAAGAAGGCAGAAGAATTAGCTAAGAAGAAGGCTGATGATGATAAGAAGAAGGCCGAGGAATTGGCCAAAAAGAAACAAGCTGAACAACAGAAAGTGCCACCAGCCGAAGTTCAAGCAGTACTTCCGGATCAAAAAATAGCTGAACCAACTCAAATTAAACCAGAACCGGCTCCAAAGCCAGATGATGCTCAATTGGCGAAGAAGAAGAAACGAACGGTCTCAGACATCAAAGAAGATAAAGCCAAGGCTGAAGCTCAAACCATTCCTGAACAGAAAGTTGAAGAATCTGCTCAGATGAAACCAGAACCTGCACCAAAACCATCCGATGTTGAAATGGCAAAGAAGAAAGCTGAAGATGAGAAGAAGAAGGCTGACGAATTAACAGCAAAGAAGAAGATGGATGATGAGAAGAAGAAGGCTGACGAATTAGCAGCAAAGAAGAAGATGGATGATGAGAAGAAGAAGGCTGACGAGTTGGCAGCAAAGAAGAAGATGGAAGATGAGAAGAAGAAGGCGGAAGATGAAAAGAAAAAGGTGAGTAATAATAGCTAAAATAATATTATTATTACAATAAGAAAGGGGAAAAAGGACCGTACATTATAGTAGCAAAAATATAGTTAAATCAAACAAAAACCTATTTTATTATAGGCGGATGAATTAGCCAAGAAGAAAGCTGAGGATGAGAAGAAGAAGGCCGAGGAATTGGCCAAAAAGAAACAAGCTGAACAACAGAAAGTGCCACCAGCCGAAGTTCAAGCAGTACTTCTGGATCAAAAAATAGCCGAACCAACTCAAATGAAACCAGAACCGGCTCCAAAGCCAGATGATGCTCAATTGGCGAAGAAGAAGAAACGAACGGTCTCAGACATCAAAGAAGATAAAGCCAAGGCAGAAGCTCAAACCATTCCTGAACAGAAAGTTGAAGAATCTGCTCAGATGAAATCAGAACCTGCAACAAAACCATCCGATGTTGAAATGGCAAAGAAGAAAGCTGAAGATGAGAAGAAGAAGGCTGACGAATTAGCAGCAAAGAAGAAGATGGATGATGAGATGAAGAAGGCTGACGAGTTGGCAGCAAAGAAGAAGATGGAAGATGAGAAGAAGAAGGCGGAAGATGAAAAGAAAAAGGTGAGTAATAAAAGCTAAAATAATATTATTATTACAATAAGAAAGGGGAAAAAAGACCGTAGATTATAGTAGCAAAAATATAGTTAAATCAATCAAAAACTTTTATTTATTATAGGCGGATGAATTAGCCAAGAAGAAAGCTGATGATGATAAGAAGAAGGCCGAGGAATTGGCCAAAAAGAAACAAGCTGAACAACAGAAAGTGCCACCAGCCGAAGTTCAAGCAGTACTTCTGGATCAAAAAATAGCCGAACCAACTCAAATGAAACCAGAACCGGCTCCAAAGCCAGATGATGCTCAATTGGCGAAGAAGAAGAAACGAACTGTCTCAGACATCAAAGAAGATAAAGCCAAGGCTGAAGCTCAAACCATTCCTGAACAAAAAGTTGAAGAATCTGCTCAGATGAAACCAGAACCTGCACCAAAACCATCCGATGTTGAAATGGCAAAGAAGAAAGCTGAAGATGAGAAGAAGAAGGCTGACGAATTAACAGCAAAGAAGAAGATGGATGATGAGAAGAAGAAGGCTGACGAGTTGGCAGCAAAGAAGAAGATGGAAGATGAGAAGAAGAAGGCGGAAGATGAAAAGAAAAAGGTGAGTAATAATAGCTAAAATAATATTATTAATACAATAAGAAAGGGGAAAAAGGACCGTACATTATAGTAGCAAAAATAGAGTTAAATCAATCAAAAACCTTTATTTATTATAGGCGGATGAATTAGCCAAGAA
Organism: Pratylenchus scribneri; assembly: GCA_030063045.1. Classification (NCBI taxonomy): domain Eukaryota; kingdom Metazoa; phylum Nematoda; class Chromadorea; order Rhabditida; family Pratylenchidae; genus Pratylenchus; species Pratylenchus scribneri. The sequence goes on from JAQSEB010000203.1 coordinate 807,984, forward strand.
GAAAGCTGAGGATGAGAAGAAGAAGGCAGAAGAATTAGCTAAGAAGAAGGCTGATGATGATAAGAAGAAGGCCGAGGAATTGGCCAAAAAGAAACAAGCTGAACAACAGAAAGTGCCACCAGCCGAAATTCAAGCAGTACTTCCGGATCAAAAAATAGCCGAACCAACTCAAATGAAACCAGAACCGGCTCCAAAGCCAGATGATGCCCAATTGGCGAAGAAGAAGAAACGAACTGTCTCAGACATCAAAGAAGATAAAGCCAAGGCTGAAGCTCAAACCATCCCTGAACAGAAAGTTGAAGAATCTGCTCAGATGAAACCAGAACCTGCACCAAAACCATCCGATGTTGAAATGGCAAAGAAGAAAGCTGAAGATGAGAAGAAGAAGGCTGACGAATTAACAGCAAAGAAGAAGATGGATGATGAGAAGAAGAAGGCTGACGAGTTGGCAGCAAAGAAGAAGATGGAAGATGAGAAGAAGAAGGCGGAAGATGAAAAGAAAAAGGTGAGTAATAATAGCTAAAATAATATTATTAATACAATAAGAAAGGGGAAAAAGGACCGTACATTATAGTAGCAAAAATATAGTTAAATCAATCAAAAACCTTTATTTATTATAGGCGGATGAATTAGCCAAGAAGAAAGCTGAGGATGAGAAGAAGAAGGCAGAAGAATTAGCTAAGAAGAAGGCTGATGATGATAAGAAGAAGGCCGAGGAATTGGCCAAAAAGAAACAAGCTGAACAACAGAAAGTGCCACCAGCCGAAGTTCAAGCAGTACTTCCGGATCAAAAAATAGCCGAACCAACTCAAATGAAACCAGAACCGGCTCCAAAGCCAGATGATGCTCAATTGGCGAAGAAGAAGAAACGAACTGTCTCAGACATCAAAGAAGATAAAGCCAAGGCTGAAGCTCAAACCATCCCTGAACAGAAAGTTGAAGAATCTGCTCAGATGAAACCAGAACCTGCACCAAAACCATCCGATGTTGAAATGGCAAAGAAGAAAGCTGAAGATGAGAAGAAGAAGGCTGACGAGTTGGCAGCAAAGAAGAAGATGGATGATGAGAAGAAGAAGGCTGACGAGTTGGCAGCAAAGAAGAAGATGGAAGATGAGAAGAAGAAGGCGGAAGATGAAAAGAAAAAGGTGAGTAATAATAGCTAAAATAATATTATTATTACAATAAGAAAGGGGAAAAAGGACCGTACATTATAGTAGCAAAAATATAGTTAAATCAATCAAAAACCTTTATTTATTATAGGCGGATGAATTAGCCAAGAAGAAAGCTGAGGATGAGAAGAAGAAGGCAGAAGAATTAGCTAAGAAGAAGGCTGATGATGATAAGAAGAAGGCCGAGGAATTGGCCAAAAAGAAACAAGCTGAACAACAGAAAGTGCCACCAGCCGAAGTTCAAGCAGTACTTCCGGATCAAAAAATAGCCGAACCAACTCAAATGAAACCAGAACCGGCTCCAAAGCCAGATGATGCTCAATTGGCGAAGAAGAAGAAACGAACGGTCTCAGACATCAAAGAAGATAAAGCCAAGGCTGAAGCTCAAACCGTTCCTGAACAGAAAGTTGAAGAATCTGCTCAGATGAAACCAGAACCTGCACCAAAACCATCCGAAGTTGAAATGGCAAAGAAGAAAGCTGAAGATGAGAAGAAGAAGGCTGACGAATTGGCCAAAAAGAAACAAGCGGAACAACAGAATGTGCCACCAGCCGAAGTTCAAGCAGTACTTCCGGATCAAAAAATAGCCGAACCAACTCAAATGAAACCAGAACCGGCTCCAAAGCCAGATGATGCTCAATTAGCGAAGAAGAAGAAACGAACTGTCTCAGACATCAAAGAAGATAAAGCCAAGGCTGAAGCTCAAACCGTTCCTGAACAGAAAGTTGAAGAATATGCTCAGATGAAATCAGAACCTGCACCAAAACCATCCGATGTTGAAATGGCAAAGAAGGAAGCTGAAGATGAGAAGAAGGCTGACGAATTAGCAGCAAAGAAGAAGATTGATGATGAGAAGAAGAAGGCTGACGAGTTGGCTACAAAGAAGAAGATGGAAGATGAGAAGAAGAAGGCGGAAGATGAAAAGAAAAAGGTGAGTAATAAAAGCTAAAATAATATTATTATTACAATAAGAAAGGGGAAAAAAGACCGTACATTATAGTAGCAAAAATATAGTTAAATCAATCAAAAACCTTTATTTATTATAGGCGGATGAATTAGCCAAGAAGAAAGCTGAGGATGAGAAGAAGAAGGCAGAAGAATTAGCTAAGAAGAAGGCTGATGATGATAAGAAGAAGGCCGAGGAATTGGCCAAAAAGAAACAAGCTGAACAACAGAAAGTGCCACCAGCCGAAGTTCAAGCAGTACTTCCGGATCAAAAAATAGCCGAACCAATTCAAATGAAACCAGAACCGGCTCCAAAGCCAGATGATGCTCAATTGGCGAAGAAGAAGAAACGAACTGTCTCAGACATCAAAGAAGATAAAGCCAAGGCTGAAGCTCAAACCGTTCCTGAACAGAAAGTTGAAGAATCTGCTCAGATGAAACCAGAATCTGCACCAAAATCATCCGATGTTGAAATGGCAAAGAAGAAAGCTGAAGATGAGAAGAAGAAGGCTGACGAATTGGCCAAAAAGAAACAAGCTGAACAACAGAAAGTGCCACCAGCCGAAGTTCAAGCAGTACTTCCGGATCAAAAAATAGCCGAACCAACTCAAATGAAACCAGAACCGGCTCCAAAGCCAGATGATGCTCAATTGGCGAAGAAGAAGAAACGAACTGTCTCAGACATCAAAGAAGATAAAGCCAAGGCTGAAGCTCAAACCGTTCCTGAACAGAAAGTTGAAGAATCTGCTCAGATGAAACCAGAATCTGCACCAAAATCATCCGATGTTGAAATGGCAAAGAAGAAAGCTGAAGATGAGAAGAAGAAGGCTGACGAATTGGCCAAAAAGAAACAAGCTGAACAACAGAAAGTGCCACCAGCCGAAGTTCAAGCAGTACTTCCGGATCAAAAAATAGCCGAACCAACTCAAATGAAACCAGAACCGGCTCCAAAGCCATATGATGCTCAATTGGCGAAGAAGAAGAAACGAACTGTCTCAGACATCAAAGAAGATAAAGCCAAGGCTGAAGCTCAAACCGTTCCTGAACAGAAAGTTGAAAAATCTGCTCAGATGAAACCAGAATCTGCACCAAAACCATCCGATGTTGAAATGGCAAAGAAGAAAGCTGAAGATGAGAAGAAGAAGGCCGAGGAATTGGCCAAAAAGAAACAAGCTGAACAACAGAAAGTGCCACCAGCCGAAGTTCAAGCAGTACTTCCGGAACAAAAAATAGCCGAACCAATTCAAATGAAACCAGAACCGGCTCCAAAGCCAGATGATGCTCAATTGGCGAAGAAGAAGAAACGAACTGTCTCAGACATCAAAGAAGATAAAGCCAAGGCTGAAGCTCAAACCGTTCCTGAACAGAAAGTTGAAGAATCTGCTCAGATGAAACCAGAATCTGCACCAAAATCATCCGATGTTGAAATGGCAAAGAAGAAAGCTGAAGATGAGAAGAAGAAGGCTGACGAATTGGCCAAAAAGAAACAAGCTGAACAACAGAAAGTGCCACCAGCCGAAGTTCAAGCAGTACTTCCGGATCAAAAAATAGCCGAACCAACTCAAATGAAACCAGAACCGGCTCCAAAGCCAAATGATGCTCAATTGGCGAAGAAGAAGAAACGAACTGTCTCAGACATCAAAGAAGATAAAGCCAAGGCTGAAGCTCAAACCGTTCCTGAACAGAAAGTTGAAGAATCTGCTCAGATGAAACCAGAATCTGCACCAAAACCATCCGATGTTGAAATGGCAAAGAAGAAAGCTGAAGATGAGAAGAAGAAGGCTGACGAATTGGCCAAAAAGAAACAAGCTGAACAACAGAAAGTGCCACCAGCCGAAGTTCAAGCAGTACTTCCGGATCAAAAAATAGCCGAACCAACTCAAATGAAACCAGAACCGGCTCCAAAGCCAGATGATGCTCAATTGGCGAAGAAGAAGAAACGAACTGTCTCAGACATCAAAGAAGATAAAGCCAAGGCTGAAGCTCAAACCGTTCCTGAACAGAAAGTTGAAGAATATGCTCAGATGAAATCAGAACCTGCACCAAAACCATCCGATGTTGAAATGGCAAAGAAGAAAGCTGAAGATGAGAAGAAGGCTGACGAATTAGCAGCAAAGAAGAAGATGGATGATGAGAAGAAGAAGGCTGACGAGTTGGCTACAAAGAAGAAGATGGAAGATGAGAAGAAGAAGGCGGAAGATGAAAAGAAAAAGGTGAGTAATAATAGCTAAAATAATATTATTATTACAATAAGAAAGGGGAAAAAGGACCATACATTATAGTAGCAAAAATATAGTTAAATCAATCAAAAACCTTTATTTATTATAGGCGGATGAATTAGCCAAGAAGAAAGCTGAGGATGAGAAGAAGAAGGCAGAAGAATTAGCTAAGAAGAAGGCTGATGATGATAAGAAGAAGGCCGAGGAATTGGCCAAAAAGAAACAAGCTGAACAACAGAAAGTGCCACCAGCCGAAGTTCAAGCAGTACTTCCGGATCAAAAAATAGCCGAACCAATTCAAATGAAACCAGAACCGGCTCCAAAGCCAGATGATGCTCAATTGGCGAAGAAGAAGAAACGAACTGTCTCAGACATCAAAGAAGATAAAGCCAAGGCTGAAGCTCAAACCGTTCCTGAACAGAAAGTTGAAGAATCTGCTCAGATGAAACCAGAATCTGCACCAAAATCATCCGATGTTGAAATGGCAAAGAAGAAAGCTGAAGATGAGAAGAAGAAGGCTGACGAATTGGCCAAAAAGAAACAAGCTGAACAACAGAAAGTGCCACCGGCCGAAGTTCAAGCAGTACTTCCGGATCAAAAAATAGCCGAACCAACTCAAATGAAACCAGAACCGGCTCCAAAGCCAGATGATGCTCAATTGGCGAAGAAGAAGAAACGAACTGTCTCAGACATCAAAGAAGATAAAGCCAAGGCTGAAGCTCAAACCGTTCCTGAACAGAAAGTTGAAAAATCTGCTCAGATGAAACCAGAATCTGCACCAAAACCATCCGATGTTGAAATGGCAAAGAAGAAAGCTGAAGATGAGAAGAAGAAGGCTGACGAATTGGCCAAAAAGAAACAAGCTGAACAACAGAAAGTGCCACCAGCCGAAGTTCAAGCAGTACTTCCGGATCAAAAAATAGCCGAACCAACTCAAATGAAACCAGAACCGGCTCCAAAGCCAGATGATGCTCAATTGGCGAAGAAGAAGAAACGAACTGTCTCAGACATCAAAGAAGATAAAGCCAAGGCTGAAGCTCAAACCGTTCCTGAACAGAAAGTTGAAGAATATGCTCAGATGAAATCAGAACCTGCACCAAAACCATCCGATGTTGAAATGGCAAAGAAGGAAGCTGAAGATGAGAAGAAGAAGGCTGACGAATTAGCAGCAAAGAAGAAGATGGATGATGAGAAGAAGAAGGCTGACGAGTTGGCTACAAAGAAGAAGATGGAAGATGAGAAGAAGAAGGCGGAAGATGAAAAGAAAAAGGTGAGTAATAATAGCTAAAATAATATTATTATTACAATAAGAAAGGGGAAAAAGGACCATACATTATAGTAGCAAAAATATAGTTAAATCAATCAAAAACCTTTATTTATTATAGGCGGATGAATTAGCCAAGAAGAAAGCTGAGTATGAGAAGAAGAAGGCAGAAGAATTAGCTAAGAAGAAGGCTGATGATGATAAGAAGAAGGCCGAGGAATTGGCCAAAAAGAAACAAGCTGAACAACAGAAAGTGCCACCAGCCGAAGTTCAAGCAGTACTTCCGGATCAAAAAATAGCCGAACCAATTCAAATGAAACCAGAACCGGCTCCAAAGCCAGATGATGCTCAATTGGCGAAGAAGAAGAAACGAACTGTCTCAGACATCAAAGAAGATAAAGCCAAGGCTGAAGCTCAAACCGTTCCTGAACAGAAAGTTGAAGAATCTGCTCAGATGAAACCAGAATCTGCACCAAAACCATCCGATGTTGAAATGGCAAAGAAGAAAGCTGAAGATGAGAAGAAGAAGGCTGACGAATTGGCCAAAAAGAAACAAGCTGAACGACAGAAAGTGCCACCAGCCGAAGTTCAAGCAGTACTTCCGGATCAAAAAATAGCCGAACCAACTCAAATGAAACCAGAACCGGCTCCAAAGCCAGATGATGCTCAATTGGCGAAGAAGAAGAAACGAACTGTCTCAGACATCAAAGAAGATAAAGCCAAAGCTGAAGCTCAAACCATTCCTGAACAGAAAGTTGAAGAATCTGCTCAGATGAAACCAGAACCTGCACCAAAACCATCCGATGTTGAGATGACAAAGAAGAAAGCTGAAGATGAGAAGAAGAAGGCTGACGAATTAACAGCAAAGAAGAAGATGGAAGATGAGAAGAAGAAGGCGGAAGATGAAAAGAAGAAGGCCGAGGAATTGGCCAAAAAGAAACAAGCTGAACAACAGAAAGTGCCACCAGCCGAAGTTCAAGCAGTACTTCCGGATCAAAAAATAGCCGAACCAACTCAAATGAAACCAGAACCGGCTCCAAAGCCAGATGATGCTCAATTGGCGAAGAAGAAGAAACGAACTGTCTCAGACATCAAAGAAGATAAAGCCAAAGCTGAAGCTCAAACCATTCCTGAACAGAAAGTTGAAGAATCTGCTCAGATGAAACCAGAACCTGCATCAAAACCATCCGATGTTGAAATGGCAAAGAAGAAAGCTGAAGATGAGAAGAAGAAGGCTGACGAATTAGCAGCAAAGAAGAAGATGGATGATGAGAAGAAGAAGGCTGACGAGTTGGCTACAAAGAAGAAGATGGAAGATGAGAAGAAGAAGGCGGAAGATGAAAAGAAAAAGGTGAGTAATAATAGCTAAAATAATATTATTATTACAATAAGAAAGGGGAAAAAGGACCATACATTATAGTAGCAAAAATATAGTTAAATCAATCAAAAACCTTTATTTATTATAGGCGGATGAATTAGCCAAGAAGAAAGCTGAGGATGAGAAGAAGAAGGCAGAAGAATTAGCTAAGAAGAAGGCTGATGATGATAAGAAGAAGGCCGAGGAATTGGCCAAAAAGAAACAAGCTGAACAACAGAAAGTGCCACCAGCCGAAGTTCAAGCAGTACTTCCGGATCAAAAAATAGCCGAACCAATTCAAATGAAACCAGAACCGGCTCCAAAGCCAGATGATGCTCAATTGGCGAAGAAGAAGAAACGAACTGTCTCAGACATCAAAGAAGATAAAGCCAAGGCTGAAGCTCAAACCGTTCCTGAACAGAAAATTGAGGAAACTTCTCAGATCAAACCAGAACCTGCACCAAAACCATCCGATGTTGAGATGACAAAGAAGAAAGCTGAAGATGAGAAGAAGAAGGCTGACGAATTAACAGCAAAGAAGAAGATGGATGATGAGAAGAAGAAGGCTGACGAGTTGGCAGCAAAGAAGAAGATGGAAGATGAGAAGAAGAAGGCGGAAGATGAAAAGAAAAAGGTGAGTAATAATAGCTAAAATAATATTATTATTACAATAAGAAAGGGGAAAAAGGACCGTACATTATAGTAGCAAAAATATAGTTAAATCAATCAAAAACCTTTATTTATTATAGGCGGATGAATTAGCCAAGAAGAAAGCTGAGGATGAGAAGAAGAAGGCAGAAGAATTAGCTAAGAAGAAGGCTGATGATGATAAGAAGAAGGCCGAGGAATTGGCCAAAAAGAAACAAGCTGAACAACAGAAAGTGCCACCAGCCGAAGTTCAAGCAGTACTTCCGGATCAAAAAATAGCCGAACCAACTCAAATGAAACCAGAACCGGCTCCAAAGCCAGATGATGCTCAATTGGCGAAGAAGAAGAAACGAACTGTCTCAGACATCAAAGAAGATAAAGCCAAAGCTGAAGCTCAAACCATTCCTGAACAGAAAGTTGAAGAATCTGCTCAGATGAAACCAGAACCTGCACCAAAACCATCCGATGTTGAAATGGCAAAGAAGAAAGCTGAAGATGAGAAGAAGAAGGCTGACGAATTAGCAGCAAAGAAGAAGATGGATGATGAGAAGAAGAAGGCTGACGAGTTGGCAGCAAAGAAGAAGATGGAAGATGAGAAGAAGAAGGCGGAAGATGAAAAGAAAAAGGTGAGCAATAAAAGCTAAAATAATATTATTATTACAATAAGAAAGGGGAAAAAAGACCGTACATTATAGTAGCAAAAATATAGTTAAATCAATCAAAAACCTTTATTTATTATAGGCGGATGAATTAGCCAAGAAGAAAGATGATGATGATAAGAAGAAGGCCGAGGAATTGGCCAAAAAGAAACAAGCTGAACAACAGAAAGTGCCACCAGCCGAAGTTCAAGCAGTACTTCCGGATCAAAAAATAGCCGAACCAACTCAAATGAAACCAGAACCGGCTCCAAAGCCAGATGATGCTCAATTGGCGAAGAAGAAGAAACGAACTGTCTCAGACATCAAAGAAGATAAAGCCAAGGCTGAAGCTCAAACCGTTCCTGAACAGAAAGTTGAAGAATCTGCTCAGATGAAACCAGAATCTGCACCAAAACCATCCGATGTTGAAATGGCAAAGAAGAAAGCTGAAGATGAGAAGAAGAAGGCTGACGAATTAGCAGCAAAGAAGAAGATGGATGATGAGAAGAAGAAGGCTGACGAGTTGGCTACAAAGAAGAAGATGGAAGATGAGAAGAAGAAGGCGGAAGATGAAAAGAAAAAGGTTAGTAATAATAGCTAAAATAATATTATTATTACAATAAGAAAGGGGAAAAAGGACCATACATTATAGTAGCAAAAATATAGTTAAATCAATCAAAAACCTTTATTTATTATAGGCGGATGAATTAGCCAAGAAGAAAGCTGAGGATGAGAAGAAGAAGGCAGAAGAATTAGCTAAGAAGAAGGCTGATGATGATAAGAAGAAGGCCGAGGAATTGGCCAAAAAGAAACAAGCTGAACAACAGAAAGTGCCACCAGCCGAAGTTCAAGCAGTACTTCCGGATCAAAAAATAGCCGAACCAATTCAAATGAAACCAGAACCGGCTCCAAAGCCAGATGATGCTCAATTGGCGAAGAAGAAGAAACGAACTGTCTCAGACATCAAAGAAGATAAAGCCAAGGCTGAAGCTCAAACCGTTCCTGAACAGAAAATTGAGGAAACTTCTCAGATCAAACCAGAACCTGCACCAAAACCATCCGATGTTGAGATGACAAAGAAGAAAGCTGAAGATGAGAAGAAGAAGGCTGACGAATTAACAGCAAAGAAGAAGATGGAAGATGAGAAGAAGAAGGCGGAAGATGAAAAGAAGAAGGCCGAGGAATTGGCCAAAAAGAAACAAGCTGAACAACAGAAAGTGCCACCAGCCGAAGTTCAAGCAGTACTTCCGGATCAAAAAATAGCCGAACCAACTCAAATGAAACCAGAACCGGCTCCAAAGCCAGATGATGCTCAATTGGCGAAGAAGAAGAAACGAACTGTCTCAGACATCAAAGAAGATAAAGCCAAAGCTGAAGCTCAAACCATTCCTGAACAGAAAGTTGAAGAATCTGCTCAGATGAAACCAGAACCTGCATCAAAACCATCCGATGTTGAAATGGCAAAGAAGAAAGCTGAAGATGAGAAGAAGAAGGCTGACGAATTAGCAGCAAAGAAGAAGATGGATGATGAGAAGAAGAAGGCTGACGAGTTGGCTACAAAGAAGAAGATGGAAGATGAGAAGAAGAAGGCGGAAGATGAAAAGAAAAAGGTTAGTAATAATAGCTAAAATAATATTATTATTACAATAAGAAAGGGGAAAAAGGACCATACATTATAGTAGCAAAAATATAGTTAAATCAATCAAAAACCTTTATTTATTATAGGCGGATGAATTAGCCAAGAAGAAAGCTGAGGATGAGAAGAAGAAGGCAGAAGAATTAGCTAAGAAGAAGGCTGATGATGATAAGAAGAAGGCCGAGGAATTGGCCAAAAAGAAACAAGCTGAACAACAGAAAGTGCCACCAGCCGAAGTTCAAGCAGTACTTCCGGATCAAAAAATAGCCGAACCAATTCAAATGAAACCAGAACCGGCTCCAAAGCCAGATGATGCTCAATTGGCGAAGAAGAAGAAACGAACTGTCTCAGACATCAAAGAAGATAAAGCCAAGGCTGAAGCTCAAACCGTTCCTGAACAGAAAATTGAGGAAACTTCTCAGATCAAACCAGAACCTGCACCAAAACCATCCGATGTTGAGATGACAAAGAAGAAAGCTGAAGATGAGAAGAAGAAGGCTGACGAATTAACAGCAAAGAAGAAGATGGAAGATGAGAAGAAGAAGGCGGAAGATGAAAAGAAGAAGGCCGAGGAATTGGCCAAAAAGAAACAAGCTGAACAACAGAAAGTGCCACCAGCCGAAGTTCAAGCAGTACTTCCGGATCAAAAAATAGCCGAACCAACTCAAATGAAACCAGAACCGGCTCCAAAGCCAGATGATGCTCAATTGGCGAAGAAGAAGAAACGAACTGTCTCAGACATCAAAGAAGATAAAGCCAAAGCTGAAGCTCAAACCATTCCTGAACAGAAAGTTGAAGAATCTGCTCAGATGAAACCAGAACCTGCATCAAAACCATCCGATGTTGAAATGGCAAAGAAGAAAGCTGAAGATGAGAAGAAGAAGGCTGACGAATTAGCAGCAAAGAAGAAGATGGATGATGAGAAGAAGAAGGCTGACGAGTTGGCTACAAAGAAGAAGATGGAAGATGAGAAGAAGAAGGCGGAAGATGAAAAGAAAAAGGTGAGTAATAATAGCTAAAATAATATTATTATTACAATAAGAAAGGGGAAAAAGGACCATACATTATAGTAGCAAAAATATAGTTAAATCAATCAAAAACCTTTATTTATTATAGGCGGATGAATTAGCCAAGAAGAAAGCTGAGGATGAGAAGAAGAAGGCAGAAGAATTAGCTAAGAAGAAGGCTGATGATGATAAGAAGAAGGCCGAGGAATTGGCCAAAAAGAAACAAGCTGAACAACAGAAAGTGCCACCAGCCGAAGTTCAAGCAGTACTTCCGGATCAAAAAATAGCCGAACCAATTCAAATGAAACCAGAACCGGCTCCAAAGCCAGATGATGCTCAATTGGCGAAGAAGAAGAAACGAACTGTCTCAGACATCAAAGAAGATAAAGCCAAGGCTGAAGCTCAAACCGTTCCTGAACAGAAAGTTGAAGAATCTGCTCAGATGAAACCAGAATCTGCACCAAAACCATCCGATGTTGAAATGGCAAAGAAGAAAGCTGAAAATGAGAAGAAGAAGGCTGACGAATTGGCCAAAAAGAAACAAGCTGAACAACAGAAAGTGCCACCAGCCGAAGTTCAAGCAGTACTTCCGGATCAAAAAATAGCCGAACCAACTCAAATGAAACCAGAACCGGCTCCAAAGCCAGATGATGCTCAATTGGCGAAGAAGAAGAAACGAACTGTCTCAGACATCAAAGAAGATAAAGCCAAAGCTGAAGCTCAAACCATTCCTGAACAGAAAGTTGAAGAATCTGCTCAGATGAAACCAGAACCTGCATCAAAACCATCCGATGTTGAAATGGCAAAGAAGAAAGCTGAAGATGAGAAGAAGAAGGCTGACGAATTAGCAGCAAAGAAGAAGATGGATGATGAGAAGAAGAAGGCTGACGAGTTGGCAGCAAAGAAGAAGATGGAAGATGAGAAGAAGAAGGCGGAAGATGAAAAGAAAAAGGTGAGCAATAAAAGCTAAAATAATATTATTATTACAATAAGAAAGGGGAAAAAAGACCGTACATTATAGTAGCAAAAATAGTTAAATCAATCAAAAACCTTTATTTATTATAGGCGGATGAATTAGCCAAGAAGAAAGATGATGATGATAAGAAGAAGGCCGAGGAATTGGCCAAAAAGAAACAAGCTGAACAACAGAAAGTGCCACCAGCCGAAGTTCAAGCAGTACTTCCGGATCAAAAAATAGCCGAACCAACTCAAATGAAACCAGAACCGGCTCCAAAGCCAGATGATGCTCAATTGGCGAAGAAGAAGAAACGAACTGTCTCAGACATCAAAGAAGATAAAGCCAAGGCTGAAGCTCAAACCGTTCCTGAACAGAAAATTGAAGAAACTGCTCAGATGAAACCAGAACCTGCACCAAAACCATCCGATGTTGAGATGACAAAGAAGAAAGCTGAAGATGAGAAGAAGAAGGCTGACGAATTAACAGCAAAGAAGAAGATGGATGATGAGAAGAAGAAGGCTGACGAGTTGGCAGCAAAGAAGAAGATGGAAGATGAGAAGAAGAAGGCGGAAGATGAAAAGAAAAAGGTGAGTAATAATAGCTAAAATAATATTATTATTACAATAAGAAAGGGGAAAAAGGACCGTACATTATAGTAGCAAAAATATAGTTAAATCAATCAAAAACCTTTATTTATTATAGGCGGATGAATTAGCCAAGAAGAAAGCTGAGGATGAGAAGAAGAAGGCAGAAGAATTAGCTAAGAAGAAGGCTGATGATGATAAGAAGAAGGCCGAGGAATTGGCCAAAAAGAAACAAGCTGAACAACAGAAAGTGCCACCAGCCGAAGTTCAAGCAGTACTTCCGGATCAAAAAATAGCCGAACCAACTCAAATGAAACCAGAACCGGCTCCAAAGCCAGATGATGCTCAATTGGCGAAGAAGAAGAAACGAACTGTCTCAGACATCAAAGAAGATAAAGCCAAGGCTGAAGCTCAAACCGTTCCTGAACAGAAAATTGAGGAAACTTCTCAGATCAAACCAGAACCTGCACCAAAACCATCCGATGTTGAGATGACAAAGAAGAAAGCTGAAGATGAGAAGAAGAAGGCTGACGAATTAACAGCAAAGAAGAAGATGGAAGATGAGAAGAAGAAGGCGGAAGATGAAAAGAAGAAGGCCGAGGAATTGGCCAAAAAGAAACAAGCTGAACAACAGAAAGTGCCACCAGCCGAAGTTCAAGCAGTACTTCCGGATCAAAAAATAGCCGAACCAACTCAAATGAAACCAGAACCGGCTCCAAAGCCAGATGATGCTCAATTGGCGAAGAAGAAGAAACGAACTGTCTCAGACATCAAAGAAGATAAAGCCAAGGCTGAAGCTCAACCAACAGAAGTACAAACCTTACTCCCAGATCAGAAAATTCAGCAAGAACAAAATAAAACGTCCGATCTAATTACGGATGAAAAACAAAAACCAATATCATTACAAAAGAAAAAGATTGCCGAAGAACAAGAAAAAGCCAAAAAACTGGCTGATGAAAAGAAGCGAAAAGAAGAGGAAGAAATGAAGAAACGAGCTGACGAAGCAAAGAAAAGACGAGATGAATCTTTGGCCAAAAAGAAAGCATTGGAAGATGAAAAGAAAAAAGCAGCTGGAGACAAAGGAGAACCGGAAAAAAAATCTCTTCAAGAAAAGGACATTGAGGAGGAAGAGCGGAGAAGAAAAGAACGAGATGATGTTTTGAAGAAGAGAAGAGAGGCCGACGATAAAGCCAAAGCAGAGGCAGATGAAGCCAAAAAGGTTAGTTTCTTTACTATGATTTGTAAATTATTTATTTAGTCGAAAGATTTCAAAAAATTAATAATTTGAAAAGGTCAAATTTTAATGGAAAGAAATATTTAAACTTTATATATTGCAGTACTACATAATAAAATTTCCAAAAATATAGACATCGTATATTTTTAAATTTTTAAAAATAATATATGTAAATATATATTATGTAGGTTAAAATAAGATACCTACCTTATTGTGTTTAAGATTAATGTAATACATTTTATTTATTAAAAATTGCACATTGTAATTATAAATTATACAATATTCTTATAGTTAATTAATAGATAGCGGATTTACATTTTTTTGAAATATTTTTTCTAATGAAAACAGATCATATTTTTGTGAAGAAATTTTTTGATTTGAAGCAATTTTTGTCATTTTTTAATATATTTCAATATTGTGAAACTTTATTAATATTTTATCACTCTGTCAACATTTTAAAGATTTTTCATAATTTTAAAAGGTATTTTTTGAGGAAGAAATTTTTGGGAAAATTTTTTGAGGCAAAAATTTTTTTTGAAAAAATTAAAGAACTTTTGGAAAAAAGATAACCTCTATAAATAAGCCTTTTTGATGAAAAATATTTTTTTGGTAAAAAAATGATTTTTCTGAATATAAAAATTTTTTGGACTTATTTCCAATATTTTTTTTAAATATTTCGCGATTTTAAAAAATGTAAATTCTCTCTCTATTAATTAATAATTGTCCAATAAAAGCTTGAATTTACCTCGCAGTTTTTCATTCGAACAGTGAAAATGAACACAATCAATCAATTCTTGTGACGCCAAAAAATAAATAATTTTGACTTTTGACATTATATTTGGTCGTTAATGAAAACCAATAAGGAATATTTACTATTATTATTACAGTGGTCGAAATTAGGAGAAAACCAATTTATTGAAATATTTGTGGATATTGTATGGGATGGGAATATGAATGAATATGGAAATTTACGAAAAAAATCAATATTATAAGAAAATAGGATAAAATGTCAAATGGGAATAAAATGTTATTTTTAATATTTCAAATGATCCTATTTCGACCACATTTGATTATCTTTTTTTTTCATTCAGCATATAAAAGAAAAAATCTTCATAGTAAATAGTAAAATTTCTTATTTCAGACAATGGATGAAATGGCAAGACGACGTGAGGAAGCCAAAAAGAAAAAAGAGGAGGATGAAAAACGATTAAAAGAAGAATCTCTTTTGAAAGCAAAAGAATCGGATGAAGAAAAAGCTCGAAAAGCATTGGAGGCAAAGAAGGATGCCGATGAGGCATTGAAGAAAGCAATGGAAGAACAAGAGAAGGTGGACACAACAGTGAAAAAATTCAAATTGGATGAAGAAAAGCCGCCTCAAACCAAAAAGGCATCAATTGATAAAAGCAAAGAAAAAATTGCCGAAGAACCGAGCAAAAAATTAACAGTGAAAAAACCAGACGATAAGAAAGTCGAGGAAACAGCAACGAAATCGCCAGTTGAAGAAAAACAAATAAAATTGGAATTACCGAAAACCAAAAAAGCTGGCGAAAAACCATCTTTTGAAGAAGAAAAAACAGAAAAATTAAAACAAGGAAAGAAAGGCATCCGATCAGAAGATGAAAAGAAAGCTGAAGAAGATGAAGCTAAGGCCAAAATGGATGAATTGGTTCGAAAACGCAAAGAGAAGGCTTTAGCCAAAGAAGAAGAGGAACGGAAACGAAAGGAGGATGAAGCCGCGCAACGCCGAAAATCGATTGAAGATAAGCGATTAGCTGAACAAAAAGCCAAAGAAGAAGCGGATGCAGCTATGAAAAAGGCCAAAGATGGACAAGAGAAAGTGGATACTACAGTGAAGAAATTCCAATTAGATGAAGAGAAACCGCCAACCACAAAGAAACCATCAATCGATAAAGGCAAAGGAGACGAACTAGGTAAGAAAATTCATTAAATTTCAATATTTTTGCACAATTTGCTTAACAAAATTATTTGTAAAAATAATTACAAATATAATTTTAGAAGCATTTGTTGATGATGGCATGAAGAAAAAGAAAAGAACGGTCTCGGATATTAAAGAAAATAAAGAAAAGACTGGAAAGCTGCCAACCGAAGTCCAAATTCCCGACCAGAAAATTGAAGAAACTGCTCAGATGAAACCAGAACCTGCACCAAAACCATCCGATGTTGAAATGGCAAAGAAGAAAGCTGAAGATGAGAAGAAGAAGGCTGACGAATTAGCAGCAAAGAAGAAGATGGATGATGAGAAGAAGAAGGCTGACGAATTAGCAGCAAAGAAGAAGATGGATGATGAGAAGAAGAAGGCTGACGAATTAGCAGCAAAGAAGAAGATGGAAGATGAGAAGAAGAAGGCGGAAGATGATAAGAAAAAGGCCGATGATGATAAGAAGAAGGCTGAGGATGAGAAGAAGAAAACAGATGAATTGATAAAGAAGAAAATGGAAGATGAGAAGAAAAAGGCTGATGAATTAACAAAGAAGAAAATGGAAGATGAGAAGAAGAAGGCTGACGAGTTGGCAGCAAAGAAGAAGATGGAAGATGAGAAGAAGAAGGCTGACGAGTTGGCAGCAAAGAAGAAAATGGAAGATGAGAAGAAGAAGGCGGAAGATGATAAGAAAAAGGCCGATGATGATAAGAAGAAGGCTGAGGATGAGAAGAAGAAAACAGATGAATTGATAAAGAAGAAAATGGAAGATGAGAAGAAAAAGGCTGATGAATTAACAAAGAAGAAAATGGAAGATGAGAAGAAGAAAATGGAAGATGTGAAGAAAAAGGCCGATGATGATAAGAAGAAGGCTGAGGATGAGAAGAAGAAAACAGATGAATTGACAAAGAAGAAGGCGGATGATGAGAAGAAAAAGGCTGATGAATTAGCAAAGAAAAAGGCCGAAGACGATAAAAAACATGGAAAAGATAAATTATCCGTGAAAGACGAAAAAATCAAAGAAATCTCGCACGATTTTGACATGAACCCTGCAGCAAAATTGACAAATATTCCATTTAATTTGACATTGTTTGAAGGAGCATTTGACCGAGATGCCTTCTGCGAAATCAATTCGAATATTCGTGAGAAGAAAATGAAAACCGATAAAATTGGAATTGGTGTCTCATTCAACAAGGATATGAAAATAAACGAAGTCGATTTGGAAGAGGAATTTATGCATTTCAATGAGGAAGAATTCTCTGAAGCGAGAATAATTGAGCCAGATTTGGATGCAACCAAAGCTGATGTTGGAATATTGCCTCCTATGGGAGAGGAAGGAGTGGAAACAAGAAGATCGAAAAAGAAGACAGTACGCAGACGAAAACACGATTCATTGGATGTGATGAGACCCGAAGGCGGTCAACAATTGGATATGGATGTTCAACGAGACAAGAGTCCAATGGGTGAGTTTAATTTAATGACAAAATGAATTGCTGCAAATTAATTATTATTTTGGAATTAAAATATGGAAAATAGTAATGTTTAGTGCCAATCCATAATATGATTTGTTCAGAATCGGTAAAATATAAATTTTTCTCGGCATTTTTAAATTATTTCTACAAATAATTTAGAAACAAAAATTAATTTATGAAAATTTCTAATTTTTCATTTAAATGTTATATGAAATATTAATTTATCAAAGAAATCATTTTAGATATATTTGTTTGATGCCAAAAAAGCCAAAAATATTTTCAAATAAAAATTAAAATACAATTTTTCTATATTTTTCCAAAATTTTCCAAAATTAATTTTTCAAAATTTCCGAAATTTTCTATATTCATTTTTTCAGGCACCCAATATTTGTACGTGTTCATTGACATTGAAGCTGGAGAGGAGTCTTCAAGCACGGAGGGAATCATTAAAATGGAAGAGATTGAATATGCAGAAAGTGAATCATCAGTTTTGTTACCCGAAATTGAAGATGGCGAACGAATGGACTTGGATGTTCGTTTCGAGGAGATGAAACAAGATGAAGGAGTGGAAGCCAAATTTCCATTGTCACCAACTATTCAGGTTGGTTTAGAAAAATTAATAAAATAGATTCAATTAATTTAACAAAAGATAAAAAAAAAGAAATTAACTTCAAAAATTCTAGAATATCGAGGAAATGGTTCGATTGGAAAAGTTGAAGAAACAAATGAAGGATAAAGAAGAACCGAAAAAAGATGAATTGCCACCTCCACCTCCTATTGAAACAACCGAAACTGTGCCAGATGAGGGTAAGAGAAAATTAAAATTTATTAAATTTTACTCTAAGTCAATATAAATGTATCTTTTTTTAATGAAAATCGATATTTAATTCCTCCTATTATGTCTAGCGCAAAATAAGGAGGGATTCTTTTTTTCATAAATTGTCCTAGGGCCTCCGGAAATTAAAATTTTTTGATCATTTTTTTTGAAAAATATCACAAATAATCGTTGAAAATTTTTGGCCTAAACTTTTGATTAATTTTCACTGAAAAGCCCAAAAATTACATATAATTATTTTTCCATTAAAAAATCATTTATATGTATATAAAAAAATGAGGGGGGTTGACAAATCCTAAAAATTTTGTATCAAAAAATCAATATGTTTTGCGCGAATTTTTGCCTCATCAACATTTCCTCCTCTATTCACTTTTTTCGTATGTGCAAACAAACAGAAACTCGGGGAACGAAAGAAGAGACATAGGCCAGGAGGATGTGGGGGAGAAGGGGGGAGGGGATATGTGACTTAAAGAATCAAGAAGCTGGTGGATAATAAAGCGCTTCTTGGGCCCCAATATCCTCTTTCCCTTCTTTCCATTCCTATTTTTTGGGCGCGATACCGCCGCTTTTTTCTCCTTGCCTCTTTTGCTTGTCTTCAATTCGAACTTGAGTGAAAAGCCATGTTTTTTTGTCGCATTCTAAAATCAGTTTGAATGCGAAAAGCAAGCAAAAAGGCAGCAGCAGCTGATTAGGAAATTAGAGGAGTAGGATGAAAATGTGCAGGATGATGAACCTTTTTTCAACGTTCTTAAAAACAATCCCACAAATTCCTAGCAAATCTATTCGATTTAAATTTTACTCCCCTATTTAATCATTTCAGAAACGCTGATCGCTGAGGAGGCAGCCGGTTTGTTAAAATTTCAAAAAAAAAAAAATTATAAATATTTTTGATCAATTTTCGGAACAATATTTTAGATCAATTCTAAATAGCAAAAGATTTTCATTGTTAAATAAAATAAAAAATATATTGATCGATAAATAAATGTAATAAAAAGCCTCAAATTTGGCAAATCAAAATAAATTTAATTAAAAAATTTTCAGGTCAATAAAATTGAATTAAATATTTAAAATAATTAAATTTAAATTAATTAAATTATTAAAATTAATTTTTTTCATCGTCTTCTACACGTTTAACTGCCTTTAATTAACTATTAACTTTGAATGCTGTGATCACATTTTATTAACATTAATCCCAGAAATGGCGGTTCTTCTCAATTTAATTGTAAAATTTTTCAGGAATAATCAGGGAATTTTTTGTAGAAAATAAAAAAATTGAATAAAAAATATTTTTTTTAATTTTAGAAACATCGACGCCAAAAAAGGATGGAAAACGGACAGAGGCGGAGAAGAAGCCGGTCAATAATGAGACATCAATAAATGTTAAATTGGAAAAGGCAATGGAACGCAATGGAGCACAAATTGTGGTAGAGTTTCAACCAAATAAACAGGAATTAAATTTGAATCGAGGAAATTTAATCAAAAAATATTTGGAGCATGCAAATGTAGGAAATTATGCATATGAAAGTGTTTATAAAACATGCAAAGAGACGGAAATGAGAAGAAATGAAAGCAAAAAATTGAAGAAAGAAATGTCGCGAGAATTTATTGGAAGTGAAGACGAAGAAAATGAAGAATGGCGGAAGCAAATGGAGAGAATTGAAGTTTTAAGGAAGAGAGATGCAATAGAAGAAAAGGGGAAAAATGATGAATCGAAGAAATTTGGATTGGGAAAGAAGAGCAAAAAGAAAATTGAAAGAGGTTTAGAAGAGGATGGAGATGAATTAATTAGAGGTAAAGAAGGAAAGGAAGAGAAGACATTTGATGAAGAAGGCAAATCAGGATATAAAGCCAAAATATCCAAGAAATCAGAGAAGAAAGAAGAAGATGAAGCTAAAATTCCAATGACTCGAGTGGAAGAGAAGGCATTTGATGAAGAAGGCAAATCGAGATTAAAGACTAAAATTCAGAAGAAATCAGGCAAAAAAGATGATGAACAGATTCATCGGAAGGAAAAGAAGACATTTGATGAAGAAAATAAATCCGAATTCAAAGCCAAAATAACGAAGAAATCAAGCAGAGAAGATGATGAAAAGATTCATGGGAAGGAAGTGAAGATATTTGACGAAGAAAACAAATCAGAATTCAAAGCTACAAAGAATTCAAGTAAAGAAAATGAAATCCAAATACCTGGAAGGGAAGAGAAGACATTTGACGAAGAAGGAACATCAGGATTTAAAGCCGCAATTCCAAGGAGCTCACCCAAAGAAGATGATGAATCGATGGCTGAAAATGATGAGAAGAGATTTGAAGAAGAGGGCAAATCAGAAATAAAAGCCAAAATAACGAAGAAAACAGCAGGCAAGAAAGAAGAGGATGAAACTCAAATTCAAATGCCAGAAATAAAAGAGAGTGCTCATGGAAAAGGAATATCTGAATCGAAAGCCAAAATTCTAAAGAAATCGGGAAAAGAAGATCAAGATAAAATGCCAAGGAAGAAAGAGATTCCATTTGATGAAAAATCCAAGGTACCGAAGAAATCCGTTAAAGAAGATGAAGAGAAGATGCCTGGAGGGGAAGAGAAGACTTTTGATAAAGATTTTCAATCAGGATTTAAGGCCAAAATTCCGAAGAAATCAGATAAAGAAGATAAAGATCAGATGCCTGTGAAGGAAGAGAAAACATTTGAAGAAGAAGGCAAATCAGAATTGAAGGCTAAAATTCCAAAGAAATTAACCAAAGAAAATGATGAACTGATTCAAGGGAAGGAAGATAAGACATTTGATGAAGAAGACAAATCAGAATTCAAAGCTAAAATTCCCATAAAATCAATCAAAGAAGATGAAAACCTAATGCCAGGAAAGTCAGAAAAGACTTTTGATGAAGAATGCAAATCAGGATTCAAGTCTAAAATAATGAAGAAACCGAGTAAAGAAGACGAAAGCCAAATTCCTGGGAAAGAAGAGAAGACCTTTGATGTGGAAGAAAAATCTGGATTCAAGGCCAAAATTCTAAAGAAATCAAGCAAAGAAAATGAAGCAAAGATGCCCGAGAAAGCTGGGAAGGAAGAGAAGGCATTTGATGAGGAGGTAAAATCAGGATTCAAAGCAAAAATTTCAAAGAAATCTGGCAAGGAAGAAGAAGATGAAACTCAAATGCCAAGGAAGGAAAAGATAACATTTGATGAAAAAAGCAAATTCGGATTCAAGGCCAAAATTCCAAATAGATCAACCAAAAAAGATGAAAGCCAAATGCCTAAGAAGGAAGAGAAAACCTTTGATGAAGAGGGCAAATCAGGATACAAAGCCAAAATTCCAAAGAAAACTGACAAGGATGAAAAAGATGAAAGCCAATTGCCGGGAAAGGAAGAGAAGACACTCGATGAAGAAGGAAAAACTGCATTCAAGGCCAAAATTTCAAAGAAATCTGGAAAAAATGAAAAAGATGAAACCAAATTGCCAGGAAAGGAAGAGAAGAAATTCGATGAAGAGAGCAAATCCGGACTTAAGGCCAAAATAATGAGGAAATCAGGGAAGAAAGAAGAAGATGAAACTAAAATTTCAATGTCTGGAAATGAAGTGAAGGCATTAGATGAAGAGGGCAAATCCGGATTCAAAGCAAAAATAATAAAGAAGACTGGCAATGAAGAAGAAGATGTAACTCAAATGCCAGGAAAGGAAGAGAAGACATTTGACGAAGAAGTCAAATCCGGATGCAAGGCTAAAATTCCGAAGAAATCAGGCAAAGAAAATGAGAGCGAAAACTCAGGAAGAGATGAAGAAATTTTTGACGAAGAGTGCTCGGGATTTAAGGTCAAAATTCCAAAGAAAACTCGTAAAGAAGAAGAAGATGAAATACAACTGCCAGGAAAGGAAGAGAAGACATTTGATGAAGAGAGTAAATCTGGATTTAAGGCCAAAATAATGAGGAAAGCAAGCAAAGAAGATGATGACAAAATGCCAGGGAATGAAGAGAAGACATTTGATGAAGAAGGAAAATCTGGATACCGGGCCAAAATTCCAAAGAAATTGGACAAAAGGGATGAAGACCAAATGATTGGGGAGGAAATGAAAACATTTGATGAAGATATTCAATCTGGTTTCAAGGCCAAAATTTTATATAAAACTAGCAAAGAAGACGAAGACGAAATGCCTATATCCGGGACCGGGAAGGAAGAGATGACATTTGAGGAAGAGGGGAAATCTGGATTCAAAGCCAAAATTCCAAAGAAATCAAGCAGAGAAGAAGAAATTCACTTACCAGGAAAGGAAGAGAAGACATTCGATGAAGAGGAAATAGTGAAAAAATCAGGGAAGAACGAAGAAGATGATGATGAAATTCCAAGACCAGAGAATGGAAGGAAGTCATTTGATCAAGATGGAAAATCAGGATTCAAAGCCAAAATAATGAATAAAACTGGCAAAGAAAATGATGAAAGGATTCATGGAAAGAAAGAAAAGAATTTTGATGAAAAAGGCAAATCTGGGTTCAAAGCCAAAATAGCGAAGAAATCAGTTAAAGAAGATGATGAATCGATGCCTGGAAATGATGAGAAGATATTTGATGAAGAAGGAAAAACTGCATTCAAGGCCAAAATTTCAAAGAAATCTGGAAAAGAAGATGAAAATCAATTTCCAGGAAAGGAAGAGAAGACATTTGATGAAGAAGTCAAATCTGGATTTAAAGCCAAAATAATGAAGAAATCAGTCATGGAAGAAGAAGAAGATGAAAAGCAAATGCCAATGCCATTAAAGGAAGAAATGATATTTAATGAAGAAGGCAAATCAGGATTCAAGGCCAAAATTCCAGAGAAATCAGGCAAAGAAGATGAAGAGATGACATTTGATAAGGAAGTCAAATCTGGATACAAAGCTAAAATGCCAATGCCAGGAAAGGAAAAAAATAAAAAGGAGGAATTTCCTAATAAAGAAAAATCAATCATTGAAAAGGAAAAATATGAATTGGAATCACAGAGGAAATCTGATGATAATGTCAAATATGAAAAATTGGTGAGGGATCAATCAATGGATGAAAATAAGATGAATGATGAAATGAAATTGAAGAAAAAATCTGACAAAAGCGGCAAATCTTATAAATTGGCCAAGAATCTATCAATTGATGAGAAGCAAAAAGATGAATTGAAATCAGAGACAAAAATAGATGAAAGTGCCAATTCTGTTAAGAAGGACAAATTGGCCAAGAATCTATCAATTGATGAGAAGCAAATTGATGAAACTGAAACAGTGACAAAATCTGATGAAAATGACATTTCTGACAAAAAAAGAAAATTGACAAAAGAGAAATTAATTGATGAGAAGCAGAAAGATGAAATAGATACAACGATCAAATCTGTATCGTACAAGGATCAATCAATGAAAGCGAAACAGAAAGATGACATGGAAACAAAGATAAAATCAGATGGAAGTTTCAAATCTGGCAAATTAACCAAAGATAAATCAGGGAAGGAGAAGGTTGAAATGGAATCGAAGATTAAATCTGATGAAAGTGGCAGGAAAAAGATATCGGTCAATGAAAAATCAATCGAACAGAAGAAAAAGGAAGACTTAGTATCAAAAACAAAATTCGATGAAGGTGATAAATCTGTCAAGGAGCACAAATTAATCGAGAATCAATCAATGGAAGGGGAAGATGATTTGGAATTGAAGACAAAATCGAATGAAATGGGCAAATCTGAAAAGTTGGCCAAGGATAAATTATCGGAAGAAAGGAAGAAAGATGAATTGGAATCAAAAACAAAATATCATGAAGGTATCAAATCCGCTAAATTGGTAAAAGATAAATCAACGGATAAGAAGAAGAAAGATGAAATGGAATCAAAGACAAAATCAGATGAAAGTGCCGAATCTAGTAATTGGGCCAAAGATCAATCAATGGGTATGAAGCAAATTGATGAAACAGAAGAGACAAAAACAGTTAAAAGTGAAAAATCCGAAATATTTGCCAAAGATCAATCGATTAATGGGAAGAAGAAAAAGCTTGAAATGGAATCAAAGACAAAATCTGAAGAAAGTGGAAAATCTGAAAAATTGGCCAAGTCAAAGGAAGAGAAGAAGAAGGATGAAATGAAATCAAAGGCACAATCAGATGAATGTGCCAAATCTGATAAATTGGTAAAAGATAAATCAAAATCAATGGATGAGAAGAAGAAAGATGAAATTAAATTGGAGACAAAATCCAACGAAAATGGTAAATCAGATAAATTTGCCAAAGATAAATTAATGGATGAGAAGGAAAACGTTGAAATGGAATCAAAGACAAAATCTGAAGAAAATGACAAATCTGAAAAATTGGCTAAGGATAAATCAGTCGAAGATAAGAAGAAGAATGAAATTGAATCAAAGAATAAATCAGATGAAAATGTCGCATTTGATAAATTGCCCCAGGAAAAATCAATAGATGAGAAGATGTGGAATGAATTGAAATCTAAGATAAAATTTGATGAAAGTGACAAATCTGGCAAATTAGCCAAGGATAAATCTAAGGATGAGAAGCAAAAGGATGAATTGGAATCAGAGATAAAATCAAATGGAAATGCCAATTCCGAGAAAAAGGATAAATTGACAAAGGAAAAAACAATAGAAGATGATCAAAAATATGAAAGGGAACCAAAGGCAAAACCAGTTGAAATGGCCAAAACCGATAAGATGGCCAAGGATAAATCAACAAATGAAAGGCAGAAGGATGAATTTGGATCGAAGCCAAGATATGATGAAAGTGCCAAATCTACCAATCAGAAGAAATTGCCCAAGGATAAATCCATGGAAGAGGAAAAGAAGGATGAAACTTTATCAAAGATAAAATCTGAACTAGGTGTCAAATCCACCGACTCTGATCAAAATATCAAATCTGCCAAAACGAGGAAATTGAACAAAGATCAATCAATGCAAATGAAGCAGAAGAATGAAATCGAATCTGAAGAAATTCAAACGGAAATGCCAGAATATGAGCAAAAATCAAAGGCAGAAATTTCGGAAGGAATTCAAACGGAAATGCCAGAATATGAGCAAAAATCAAAGCCAGAAATTTCGGAAGAAATTCAAACAGAAATGCCAGAAATTGTTCAAAGACCAAAGCCAGAAATTTCGGAAGGAATTCAAACAGAAATGCCAGAAATTGTTCAAAGACCAAAGCCAGAAATTTCGGAAGAAATTCAAACGGAAATGCCAGAATATGAGCAAAAATCAAAGGCAGAAATTTCGGAAGGAATTCAAACGGAAATGCCAGAAATTGTTCAAAGACCAAAGCCAGAAATTTCGGAAGGAATTCAAACAGAAATGCCAGAAATTGTTCAAAGACCAAAGCCAGAAATTTCGGAAGGAATTCAAACAGAAATGCCAGAAATTGTTCAAAGACCAAAGCCAGAAATTTCGGAAGGAATTCAAACAGAAATGCCAGAAATTGTTCAAAGACCAAAGCCAGAAATTTCGGAAGGAATTCAAACAGAAATGCCAGAAATTGTTCAAAGACCAAAGCCAGAAATTTCGGAAGGAATTCAAACAGAAATGCCAGAAATTGTTCAAAGACCAAAGCCAGAAATTTCGGAAGGAATTCAAACAGAAATGCCAGAAATTGTTCAAAGACCAAAGCCAGAAATTTCGGAAGGAATTCAAACAGAAATGCCAGAAATTGTTCAAAGACCAAAGCCAGAAATTTCGGAAGGAATTCAAACGGAAATGCCAGAATATGAGCAAAAATCAAAGCCAGAAATTTCGGAAGAAATTCAAACAGAAATGCCAGAAATTGTTCAAAGACCAAAGCCAGAAATTTCGGAAGAAATTCAAACAGAAATGCCAGAAATTGTTCAAAGACCAAAGCCAGAAATTTCGGAAGGAATTCAAACAGAAATGCCAGAAATTGTTCAAAGACCAAAGCCAGAAATTTCGGAAGGAATTCAAACAGAAATGCCAGAAATTGTTCAAAGACCAAAGCCAGAAATTTCGGAAGAAATTCAAACAGAAATGCCAGAAATTGTTCAAAGACCAAAGCCAGAAATTTCGGAAGGAATTCAAACAGAAATGCCAGAAATTGTTCAAAGACCAAAGCCAGAAATTTCGGAAGGAATTCAAACGGAAATGCCAGAAATTGATCAAAAACCGAAACCAGAAATTTCGGAAGCTTGCCAAACTGATTGGACTGAAATAGAAGAAAAGTTTAAATCCGATTATAAAAAGAAGTCACAAAAGAAAAGCTCCAAAAAGTATGAAAAAGACATTGATTCAAATAAGGAAATTAATGAAGATAAAATGGGCAAAATGGCCAACAAAGATCAATTATTTGATGATGAAGTAAAATCTGAAATTGAATCGAAATCATTTAAATCGGATGAAAACAGAGGCAAAATGATTAAATCGGATAAAAATGGAAGTGAAATAATGGCATTTGATAAGGATAAAGGCAAATTTTTGGCATCTGAAAACAAAATGACCTCTGATAAGAAGAAAGGCTACAAAATGATCGCATCTGAAACTGATGAAGACAACATTTTTGCACCGAACATAGACGGAGGCAAAATAGCGGCATCTGTAGAGGATGAAAGCAGGATACAAGCATCTGATAAGAAAGTGGATAAAATTGCGGCATCTTCGGCATCAGATAAGGATGGAGCCAAAATAACAACATCTGAGGCGGATGAGAGCAAAATGACACGAACTGATGAGAAGAAAGACGACAATAGGACTGCATCTGAAACAGATGGAGAAAAAATTTCGGCATCAATTAAAGATGGAGACAAAGCGGCAGTATCAGATAAAGAAGAAAGCAAAATTTCGGTATCTAATGAAGAAGAAGGCAAAATACAAAACGAATCCGGCAAACCAAAGATAATAGAAAAAATTGAGAAGGGTGTGAAAACACTGATTGAAGGAGCCAAAAAGTTTATTAATGAAGTTGATAAATCTGTAGATGAAAAGCAGGGCAAATCAGCTGGCGTGAATGAGGAAGAAATTAATAAGAAAATGAAGTTAAAAGAAGCAAAAAATGATGGCATAAAATCTGATAAGGAAAACATAATTAAAATCCATGAAGAAATAAATAAAACTGAGGAAGAAAAAAGTCAGAAGAGCAAAAATGAAGAAACAAAGATTTTAGTAGATGAGGGCAAGGGCAAGAAAGAAAGCGAAGACAAAACCGAAAAGCTTTTAGCAAAAGAAGAATCCGATATTAACCTGAAGGAGAAGAAATTTATCGAACACCAAAAAGGAAGAAATGAAGAAGTTACACAAAAATCAAAAACCGAAATATCTGATATAAAGTCAAATGAAGAATTATCAAATTTTAAGGGCGAAGCCGGATTGGATGAAGAAAAGGCCAAAATTGATGAAGGCAAATCAGAAAATAAGTCAAAATTGAAGAAGAAAAATGAAATGATGGTCCAAGAACAAGGAAAAATGCCATTGGATGAGGAAACAATGAAAATTAATGTACAAAAATCCGAAGATGAAGCCATAGGCACAAGAAAATCGAGAAAGCCCAAGGAGGAAGATGTTGGAAGCAAACAGAAGGAAAAAAAATTGATGGAAGATGAAATGAAAAAGATGGAAGGAAATGAAGAGGAAAAAACAGTTATTGATCAATCGTTGGCAATGGACGAGATGGAAAAGGGAGTGTTATTTGATCAGAAAATGAAGAAGGATAAATTGAAGAAATTTGATGAAACTGAATCTGGCAAATTGATCCTGGATAAATCATTTGATGAGAAGAAGAAGGATGAAATGAATACAAAGATCAAATCCGATGAAAATGCCAAATCTGCCAGATCAGATAGATTGGCCAAGGATCAATCAATGGATAAAGAGTACAAAGATGACATGGAATCAAAAGTGGAATCTGGAGAAAGTCTCATATCTGCCAAGAAGGAGAAGGACAAATTGGCAAAGGATAAATCAACGGAAGAGAAGCAGAAGAATGAAATTGAATCGAAGACCGAATTCGATTATAGTGCCAAAAAGGAGAAAATGGCCAATGATAAATCAAAGAATGAGAAATCGAAGGATGAATTGGAATCGAAGACAAAATCAGATAAAAGTTCCAAATCTAATAAATTGGACAAGGATAAATCAGTCGAAGAAAAGAAGAAGGATGAATCGGAAACAATTAAAAAATCAAAAGAATTAGGAGATCAATCAGTTGAGAAGCAAAAGACTGACATTGATTCAACATTTATATCCGATGAAAGTAAGAAATCTGATGAAAACATCAAATCCAGCGAGAAGAATAAATTGACAAAGGATAAACCAACGGATGAAAAACAGAAAGATGAATTGGAATTGGAATTGAAGACAAAATCCGATGAAAATGCCAAATTGTCGATGGATAAAAAGGCGAAGAAAGAAATGGAATCAAAGGCTAAATTCGAGGAAATTGATAAACCTTCCAAGAAGAGCACATTGTTTAAGGATGAATCATTTGATGAGAAGCAAAAGGTCAAAATTAAGTCAAAAGAAAAATCCAATAAATTGGCCGAGGATAAACCAATGGATGAGAAGCAGAAAGATGAATTGGAATCGAATACAGCCGATGGAAGTGGCACAACCGCCAAATTCAATGAAAGTGTCAAATTTGCCAAATCTGATCAAAGTGGCAAATCCGTCAAATCTGTTGACAGTGCCAAATCCGATAAATTGCCAAAGAATCAACCATTGGATGAAAAACAAAAGACTAAAATGGAAACAAAAGGCAAAGATAATGAGAGTGCAAAAACTCTAAAATCCGATTTTCTGGCTAAGGATGGATCAATAAATGAGAAGCAAACGAGTAAAACTGATTCAAAAGCAGAATATGATGAAGCCAAAATGGATAAGAAAGACATATTGGTGATTGATGGAACAATGGATGAGAAGCAGAAGATTGAAATCAATTCGATGGCTATATCCGATGAAAGTGCCAAATCTCTCAAATCAGATGAAAAAGTCAAATCCAAGAAGAGAAAAATTGCAAATGATGAATTCAAGGATGAAATGACCGAAAAGGGTTCGATAGCTATATCCGATGAGAGTGCCAACTTTGTTAAATCCGCCAATGATCAATACATGGAGGAGAAGGAGAAAGATGAATTGGAATCAAAGACAAAACCAGTTGAAAGCAAATCTGTCAAGAAGAACAAATTTGCAAAGAATGAATCAAATGAGAAACAGAAGGATGAATTGGAATCAAAAATCAAATTGAATGAAATTGTCAAATCCGATAAACTGGAAAAAGATCAATCAAGAGAAGAAAAGCAGAAGGATAAATTGGCATCAAAAGATATATCCGATGAAAAAACCAACTTTGATAAATTGGCAAAGGATGAATCAATGGAAGAGAAGAAGAATGATAAATTGGAATCAGAGACAAAATCTGATGAAAGTACCAAATCAGCCAAAGGTGATAAAAACAACAAACCAATCCAAAAAGATAAATTAACCAAAGAAAAATCAATGGAAGAAGAACAAAAGACCGAAATTGATTCGATGGCTGTGCCCGATGAAAGTGGCCAATACAGTAAATCGCTCGATGAAAAACTGATGATTGAAACTAATATGGAGGAAAAATTAGATGAAAATTTCAAATCTGACAAGAAAGAGAAATTGGCAAAAGATAAAACAATGGATTTGAAGGAGAAAGATGAATTGGAATCAAAAATCAAATTCGATGAAAGTGTCAACTCCGACAAGAACAAATTAATTAAGGACGAATCAGTGGATGAGAAGAAGGAGGCCAAAATTAAGCCAAAAGAAAAATCCGATGAATTGGCCAAGGATCAATTAATGGATGATAAAAAGAAGACTAAAATGGAATCAAAGGCAGAATTCGAAGAAAGTGCCAAATTTGAAAAAATGACTAAAGATAAATCAGTCGAAAAGAAGAAGGAGGATGAAATGGAATCAAAGACAAAATCATGTGAAAGTGGCAAATCCGAAATATTGTCCAAGGATCAATCAGTTGATGAGAAGCCGAAGGGTGAAATGGAATCGAAGAGCAAATCTGATAAATATGCCATATCGACCAAATCAGAAGAAAGTGCCAAATCCGACAAGAAGAGCTTAGTTAAGGACGAATCAATGGACGAGAAGAAAGAGGCTAAAGTTAAGGCAAAAGAAAAATCCGATAAATTGGTCAAAGATAAATCGAAGGAAGAGAACCAGAAAGATGAATTGGAATCGAATAAAGCCGATGAAAGTGGCACAACTGCCAAGAAGGATAAATTTGAAATGAAGTATGCTCAAAATGTAAAATCCGACATTTCTGATGAAAGCGCTAAATCTCCCAAAAAGAAGAAATTGAATAAAGATCAATCAATCGATTTTAATCGGGAAGATGAATTGGAATCGAAAGCGAAATCTAATGAAAATGAGAATATCGAAGAAAGTGGCAAATCCGATGAAAGTGTCAAATATGGCAAAAAGGATAAATTGCCAGAGGATAAATCAATGGATGAGAAACATAAAAATGAAATTGAATCGAAGACAAAATCTGATGAATTTGATAAATCTATCAAATCCGAAGAAAGTTCCAAATCCGACAAGAAGAGAAAATTGGTTAAGGACAAATCAGTGGACGAGAAGAAAGAGGCCAAAATTAAACCAAAGGAAAAATCCGATAAGGCCAATGATCAGTTAATTGTTAAGAAGCAGGAATATGAACTGGAATCAAAGGCAGAATCCGAAGAAAGTGCCAAATTTGAAAAGAAGGACAAATTGGAAATGGATAAATTAATGGAGGAAAAGCAGAAGAATGAATTTGAATCAAAGACAAAATCAGATGAAAGTGGCATATCCGAAATATTGTCCAAGGATCAATCAGTTGATGAGAAGCAGAAGGGTGAAATGGAATCGAATGCCAAATTCGCTATTCCCAATGAAAATGATAAATCCGACAAAAAGAAGAAATCAGCTAGAGGTCAATCGATGAATGAGAAGCCAAATACTGAAATGGATAAGGCCAAATTTGATGAAAATAAAATGCTCGATACATTGCCAATGGATCAATCAACTATCAGGAATACTTATTCGGATTCAAAAGAAATGATGACGCTTGATGAAGAAAAATTAAATAAAGCTTCTGAATCAAAAACTTTGGAACAACAAGCAATTGAAGCCATTAAAGAAGACAAAGAAGCGAAACACGGAGATCGAACAAAGATAAAAATTGCGAAGGAAGAAAATGGCTTCATTGACGAAAATATCACATCAAAGAGTGACACTCAACAAGGACAACCTTCAAAAGAAAATTTAGAAGCCGGCAAAATAAATGAAAAAGAAGCTGAAATGAGCATAAATAAAATTGGAGATGAAAAAATTGCCGAGAAATCTGATGAAAAACTCAGTGGACCCTCAGTCAAACAACAAAGCAAAGATAAAGCAGATTTTGTTGAAGCCAATCAATTAGAAAATGACCAAATTGAAGAGAAATTTGATCAAAGTAAAAAATCCGGCAAGAAGGAGAAAATGGCAACAGATCAATCAATGAAGAATGAAATGGAAACAATGACAAAATCTGATGATAGTGCAAAATCAGATAAATTGGTCAATTATAAATTGATGGACGAGAAGAAGAAAAATGAAATGGAATCGAATATTAAATCAGATGAAAATGCCAAATCCGCCAAAAAGGATAAATTGGCAAAGGAAAAACCAATGGAAGATAATCAAAAATACGAAATGAAACCAAAGACAAAATCAGTTGAAATTACCAAAACCGAAATGGCCAAGGATGAATCAATAGAAGGGAAGGAGAAGGATGAATTGAAATCAAAGATTAAATCAGATGAAAAAGCCAAATCTTTTAAATTGTCCAAAGATAAATCGAAGGATGAGAAGCAAAAGGATGAATTTAAATCAATGGCAAAATCAGAAGAAAGTTTCAAATCTATCAAATTGACCAAAGATAAATTGAAGGATGAGAAGCAACAGGACGAATTGGAATCAATGGCAAAATCAGATGGACGTGCTAAATCCGATAAATTGGACAAAGATAAATCAGAGGATGGGAAAAAGGAAGATGAAATGGAATCAAAGGCACAAACAGATGAAAAGGTCAATGCTAAATTGGCCAAGAATGAATCAATCGAAAAGAAGCAAAAGGAAGATGAATTGGAATCAAAGACAAAATCTGATGAACGTGCTAAATCCGATAAATTGATCAATGATGAAATAATGGAGCAGAAAGATGCTGAATCCAAAGCTAAAATCGATGAAAATATCGAATCTGCCAAATCCAGCAAGAAAGACAAATTAGCGGAGAATAAATTAATTGAAGAAAAGTTGAAGAATGAAATTGAATCGACAACCAAATTGGATGAAGGTTTCAAATTTGAAGAAATTGCCAAATCTACCAAATCTGAAGAAGATGTCAAAGCCGCCAAGAAAGGCATATTAACAAGAGATAAATCAATAGAAGAGAAGAAGAAGGATGTAATGGAATCGAATATTAAATCCGATGAAAGTGGCATAAAAAAGAAATCGGCAAAAGATATATCAAAAGATGAAAAGCAAAAAGAAGAAATGGAATCAAAAACAAATTCAGAAGAAAACTTCAAATCTACGGCCAAAAAAGATAAATTAGCAAAGGAAAAACCAATGGATGATAAACAGAAGGATTTAATTGAATCAAAGACAAAATCAGATGAAAATGTGAAATCCAATATATTGGCCAAGGATCAATCAATCGATGTGAAAGAGGATGGCATCAAACATTGTTCAAATTCAGATGTTGGCCTGAAGGAAAGGGATAAACAGGCAGAAAATGATGAATCAAAACTGAATCCAAAAATCAAAGAAAAAGTCGAAACAAAATTGGAACCGCCAATTAATGAAAATATCGAATTGGAATCGACTTCTCCGATTGATGAAAAGAATAGATCAAAATTGAAGCCTTCAATCGATGTGGATAAATCGAAATTAACGCCTAAAATCAGTGAAAATATTGAAACAAAAATGGATGAGACAATCGATGAAAGTGATGAAACGAAATTGAAGTCTAAAATCGATGAAAATGCCGAACCGAAATTGAATCTGCCAATTGAAGCAAAAGTAGAAACGAAATTGAAGGCACCAATCAAAAATGCAGAATTGAAATTAGAACAGCCAATTCCTGAAAAGAATGGATCAAAATTGACCCCTAAATTCGATGAAAATGTCGAATCAAAATTGAAGGCATCAATCAATGAAACGGAATTGAAGGACAAAAATTCCGAAGCGGAATTGGCACATAAAATTAATGGAAATATCGAATCGAAATTGACGGAACCAATCGATGAAAATACCAAAATGGAATTGTCGCCTAAAATTGTTATTGATGCTGATGATGAATCAAAAATGGAGGCTTCCACCAATTTTAATGCCGGATTAAAATTGAAAGCTCAAATCAATGCGGATTCTGAGTCAAAATTGAATGATCAAATGGACGAAAATACTGAATCAATGACTGGGAAAATCGAAATGGAAATGATGCCTAAAATTGATGTTTGTGCTGAATCAAAAATGGAGGATTCCAAAGATGCGGATGCCGAACCAAAATTAAAGGATCAAATTGATGAAAATATTGAATCGAAATTGATAACAAAAATGGATGAAAATACCGAATCAATAACACTTAAAAATGAGATTGAATCTAAAAGTGAAAAAGAAGTCCCAGCGGATGATAGGAAATCTATTGGAACGAATCAGGCAGTAAAACGAGCAGAAATTATTGAAAATGCCAAACAAAATGAAGAAGTGACCCAACTAGAGATCAAATTGAATAGAAGCTTAAACGAAGAAGTATTCTCAACTGTGACGCTGAATATGAAAAATAGTGCCAAATTAACGGTCAAAACGCCGGAAAAATCGGCCAATCTTCAGATAACAGAATTGACGAAAGAATTTGAGAAGAAAAACATCGATAAACAAAATATTGAATTGAAAATTCCGGGCAAATCATTGGAAAAACATGAAATCCATACGACGGCTGAACAGTTGGAAGAGGCGCAAATTGACATTGAAATCGATCATTCCACCAATGATGAAATCCGTGTGGTTGCCAAGGCATTGAAATTGAATGAAGAATTGGAGATGACCACAAAGTCAACAATGGAAAAGGTACGTTCTTTGGCAATGAAACACAAAATATATATGAAATTAGCATTCATATATATATCATATTTTCTTTATTATTAATAAATTCTGATATAAGCCTCCTTTGAAAGATTACTCGAAAATTTAAAAGCCTCGGGCGACTAAGTACTAATATATAAAGGCAAGCTATTGATTAGTCTAATATAAATTGAGAGAAAATACAAAAATAAATGATTGAAAGTGATATTGTGAATTTGGATTGGACTGTTATCTAAAATTCATTTTTATGAAATTTTTTCTCGATTAAACTTTTAGAATATTTGAATTTTTTTCTCTACAAAAACATAACTAGAAATACAATTGCATTTTAACTTTGTTTTAAAGTCTCATATTTTTTTATTCCAGGAGAAACCGACAAAAGTTAGTGAAGAAATTGCGATTGAGGGAGCCGAAGGACCCAAAGAAATAAAAATGATGGAAGAAGGCCTGAAGAAAAATCAGAAAATGCCCAAAAAATCGGATCAAACGAATCAAGATGCCGAGAAAGAGGCTGACGATAAGGAATCCGAATCCGTTTCTCAATTCAAAAAAGTGACCCCTCAAGAAAGCATTGAAGTCCTATTGGTCGATAGACAATTCCAAATTGAACGATTGTCACCGGTTTTCATCAATCCAAAAGTGCCAATGTCACTGAAAACATTCGATTTTATGGAACCAACAACCTCAACCTATGCCGAACAACCGGCAGAGAGTGAATCCGCCCAACAGCAGAAAAGTTCCAAATCGGTCCGATTCAATTTGGAAGGTGCCGAACAATTTTCATATTCAATAATAAGTGATGGAGACACAACGGATGAAGGCGAGGAAATTTTCGATTGGGAACAAAATGGTAATAAATTAATTTTACTATTTTTGTGAATTTAAAATTTAAGTGCAAACTCTTCCGCCTCGTTTTGAGACAAAAGAGAAGGAAATTCTGGCCAAAATTGGTGAACGCCTTTTGCTCCAACTAAAATTGCATTCCGCTGTAGAGCCGAAGGTAGGCTTAATCAAATCAATTATAGTAATTACAAATCAAATGAAATTTTAAAACAAAAAATAAAATTTTAAATTAAAATTTAAAATTTTCAATCGATTTATTAAATAAAAAAAAACATTAATTTACTCAGAAAATCACATTAATATTAATTACTAAATTATTAAAAATTTTCATGGTGAAAAATTGAAGGCCTTACATCTTAGCCACAATTATTTTAAGGTTAATTTAGGCAAAATAAGGTTTAAAATGAAGCTGGATTTGGTCCAATTATTGGCCTTAAAATTCTGAATTTTTCACACTAAAATTTATGGGAAAATTAATTTTCAAAAGCCTCATCAGTCATCAAATGAAATTAAAGAAACCAATTTTCATTTTGTTCATTCTCATAAAAAATTAACAATTTAAGATTTAGAAAAGTAGACAAATTCCATATGAAGCAAATCCATATTAAAAATTAATGGATATTTTATATTTAAATATGAAATTTTATTGCCTCATTAAAGTGTTCACAAAAATATATTACAATAAAATAATTACTCAATTTTCATAATTAATTTAATTTTTACAAAGATGTCCATCTACCATAACAATGCGCATTTGACGGAAGACAAAGAGAAATTTCGTTTTTTGGTGGATCGAGACGATGATATTTGGACAATTCTGTTGCTTTTCCCCAAATTTGACAAAACAATGGAAGGCGAATATGTGTTCATCGCATCCAATATGGAAGGATATGATGAAGCCACAGTCAAAATTAAAGTGAGTTTTATAGTAAAAAATTTATTGTATTATTCCATCAAATTTTATCTATTTTCTCCGAAATAAAAATTAAAAAATTAATTTTAGGCCATTGAGCAATCATCGCCAACATTGGCACCAATCAATGAGGATCGAGCCCCGCACATGAAGGAGACACCGCCACCAATCATCGACATTGATCCGGCGCAATTGGATCAAAAATTAAATTTCAGAATTGAAGGTGATCCATTGCCGCATTCGGAGGTGTACATTGAACGGAATGAGCAAGTTATTCCATGCAGAAAGGTTTTTTTTTATGTGTTTTATGTTTTAACTGGAAAATGCGAACATTTTTGTTGTAAAAATGGCAAATCGGGGAAAATAATTTTGCTAAAAAAATTTTTTTAAATATTTTAGAGAACAAATTTACTAGAAAAAAAATTGTAAAAATTTACAATTGTTTGTAAATTTTTTAAAATGTATTGATGAGAAAAATTACAACTAGAACCCAAAAATCTAAATTCTGAAGATTAATATTAATTTTTGTGAAAAATATAAAATATTTAAATTTGAGCCAAAAATTTTTTTACATTAATTTGATAAAAATTTTTAGGAATCGAATGAATTTTTTTAAAACGCATTCTAATTTTACTAAATTTTTATAGTCAAAAATACTGATAAAAATTTTTACCTTTTTGCTAAATTATAAAAGGCTATATTTCATGAATGCCATTTTTGTCAAAAATGTCACATTACCTTTTGCTTCCTTTTTGCATAACCAAATTTGTCGCTTATGTTCAGTTAAAAATTAACCGTGTTGCTGGCCAACAACAAATTGATTTGGAAATTGCGCTAAAACGGCTGAATTTGAAAAATGGTGACCAAATTGTGCTTCATGCAATTAATGTTTTCGGTGAAGTGAAAAGCAAACATAAAATCCGAATTGTGAAGAAACCAAAAAATGGTTCGAATTTTTTGTGTATTTTGTATTTTAATTCGTAAATGTCCATTGTCGAAAATTAATTTTAAAATAATTTAATAATTAAATTAAATTAATTTAATTAAAAATTGTAAATTAAACAAAAATTTAAATAACGGAAAAAACAAATAAATTTATTATTAAAAAAAATTAGAAAAAGTTTTAAAAAATGGTTTAGAAGATCGAAAGGCATTGCGCCAAATTGAGGGAGAGGAAATTCCATTGTCCAAAGTTGCGGAAGAAATGAAAGATGAGGTTGAAAAGCTAGTCGAGACGGAAAAAGCTGAAGAAAAGCAGAAGAAAAAGAAGAAAGTCCCCGGCGCATTGTTCATCCCAAAAGTATGGAATGAGTGGAAAATAAATATTTAATTGAGAATTTAATTTAAGGAGATCAATTCCCTTTACGGTGATCCATCAGTCAAAGTATCACCGAAGGAGGCTGAAGGCCCATCCAAAAAGGGCGATGAAATTACGGTAGGAGGAGATTGTAGATTAAAATATATTTTACAATAAAATTTAGGATAAAAAGGCGGCAGAACAAGAACCAAAGAAAAAAGTGAAGAAACCTGCAAAATTACCTGTTGAAGAACAGAAAAAGGAACCCGTAAAAATGGAAGAAAATTCGGCAAAAACGCAAATTGGTGAAGCAGGAAAAATAAAGGATGAAATTGAAAAGAAGAAAGACGAAGAAGTAAAGGCAGCTAAAGATGAAGAATCAAAAATGAAACCAAAACCAGAAGAAATTGAAGTTGGTAAAATCAAGAAAGAAGAGCCGGAAATGAAGAAGAAAAAGAAACGAACTGTTTCTGACATTCCGGAGGACAAGGCAAAGGCTGCTGCTGAAATGGAACAGAAGAAAGAAGAGGAAGGCGAAGAAGGCATTCCGGTGAAATCGACTGAACCAAGTGAAGAAGCATTACCGGTACTAAAAGAAGTCGAATCCAAGGCCGGCATTCCCAAGCCTCAAATTGAGGAGGCGAAGGGAATTGAAGGCAAGAAAGAGGCACAAAAGGAAACGCCAATTCCGGAAAAGGAGGAGAAGAAATTGTTGGAAGAGGAATTGAAGCCGACATCAATTTTCGATGTACCAGCGGAAAAGACAGGGACCTCAGTGGAAATGGATCGAACAAAAGCGGAACGGGAAGAAAGAATGAGACCAATAGAAGATGAAAGCGAAAGGGAACGAGTGAAGAATGAAATATTGGAAAATTGGGAACAAGTTGAGAGGCTGAAAAGACAAAGTCAATTGGATAAGGTGGATTTGCATGACAAAACAGTGTCGGAATTGATTGATCGACTCCGAACATTGGAAGGATTTTTGGCCCATCATGAGGAAATCAATTTGCCACCATTACAACGTGTTATGGAAGATGCTGGTCGACAAGATCAAAAACGGATGAAAATGAAGGAAGAAATGGCAGCGGATTTGTTGGGAACGGAAAAGAAATCACCGGTGGAAATGGAAAAAATTGGGGCCGAAATATTGCCGGAAGCAATTGATTATGCGAAGAAACCAATCGAAGAAGAGAAATTGAAAAAGAAGGAAGGAATTGTTCCGGAATCAAAAGAAGATACGGATAAAATATCGACCACAGAAAAACCAAAAATCGATGAACAACAAAGCAAACTTGGTAAAATGGAAGCTGCTGAAGAAGAAAAGCTGGAGAGTTTGGCTTTAGAAACAAAAGAAGCAATGAAACCCGGAGAGGAAAAACGCAAAAAGAAGCGTACCATTTCCGATATTAAAGCGGGTAAAGAGAAGATTGAAGGAGAAAAGCCAAAAGAAGAGGAAAAAATGCCATCAGCAACCGAATCCGATCAAATGAAGCCATCTGAAATCACACCAAAATCTGCTGATGAGGAAGCAAAGAAAAAGAAGAAGCGTACCGTTTCCGATATTAAAACAGATAAAGAGAAGATTGAAGCAGAAAAACCAGCAGATGAAAAACAAATTCCTTCAGTTGCAGAAAAAGTCGAATCAACTCAAAAGCCAGAAGTTGCACCCAAACTCGGAGAAGAGGAAATAAAGAAGAAGAAGAAGCGCACGGTTTCCGATATCAAGGCGGATAAAGATAAAATAGGAGCAGAAAAGCCAGTTGAAGAAGAAAAAATTAAACTAAAGCCGGAAGTCACACCGAAACTGGGAGATAAATTGAAAACTGAGATCAAAGATGAAACTGCAGAGAAAATTAAACCTGGAAAGAAAGGCATCCGGCCTGAAGATGAAAAGAAGGCGGAAGAAGATGAAGCCAAGGCCAAAATGGATGAATTGGCTCGAAAACGTAAAGAGAAGGCTTTAGCCAAAGAAGAAGAGGAACGGAAACGAAAGGAGGATGAAGCCGCGCAACGCCGAAAATCGATTGAAGATAAGCGATTAGCTGAACAAAAAGCCAAGGAAGAAGCGGATGCTGCGATGAAGAAAGCCAAGGATGGACAAGAAAAGATTGACTCAATAAAGTCACCAAAAATTGAAGAGAAAATTCCAACTGATGAAAAGAAGCCTGGAGAATCAGTCCTTGCAAAGGATTCAATTGAAAAAATTGCAGCAGAAAAAGATGAAATGAAGGGTAAAAAAGAGCCAACCTCATTGATGAAGAGGAAAATGGCTGAAGAGCAAGAAAAAGCCAAAAAACTTGCCGATGAAAAGAAACGAAAAGAAGAGGAAGAAGAGAAGAAAAGGGCTGATGAAGCGAAGAAAAGACGAGATGAATCATTGGCCAAAAAGAAAGCACAGGAAGATGAAAAGAAAAAAGCTGGAGATAAAGGAGAATTGGAGAAGAAATCCACTCAAGAGAAAGATATTGAGGAGGAAGAGAAAAGAAGAAAAGAACGAGATGATGTTTTGAAGAAGAGACGAGAAGCGGACGACAAATCTAAAGCAGAGGCAGATGAAGCCAAAAAGGTGAAGCAATCTTATTAAATATTAGTGAGAATTTTCGGTAGGCAATTAATCCAAATTAAAAATACAAAAACGAGAAAACGAAGAAATTTGGTAATTTACTTATTATCTGTACCTAGATTTCGAAAAAAAATTAAGGGCTACCTTATAGGTGATTAGGATTAGAGGGATACAAAACAAAGCATGATATCATCTTCCTGTGAATGACTTAAATATATACCGGATGATCCATAGAGATCCACCTTCATTTTTCCCTAGTTGACCCATAAAATTTGCATACAGATAATACGTATGTATCGAAATTTGGATATTCTTTTACAACATAACAAATAGTAATCTTAATTGATTTTCTAATTTTTTCTTCAAAATTGTTAATTTTTCGGAAAAGAATACTTTTTTAATTAAAATGTTTTCAAATTCAGAAAATGGATGAAATGGCAACACGACGTGAAGAAGCCAAAAAGAAAAAAGAAGAGGATGAAAAACGAGTGAAAGAGGAAGCACTTTTGAAAACAAAAGAATCGGATAAAGAAAAAGCTCGAAAAGCATTGGAGGCAAAGAAAGATGCCGATGCTGCATTGAAGAAAACAATGGATGAACAAGAAAAGGTGGACACAACTATGAAAAAATTTCAATTAGATGAAGAGAAACCGCCAACCACAAAGAAACCATCAATCGATAAAGGCGAATCAGGTGGGTAGACATTTCTTAAACTTAATTTTGCACTATTTTCTAAAATCTCTTCTCATCTAAAATATCTAAATTTGCACAAAAATTATTTAAAAACAATAAATTGTTTTTAGAAGCTGTCGTTGATGATGGCAAGAAGAAAAAGAAACGAACTGTTTCAGATATTAAAGAAGATAAAGCCAAAGCTGAAGCAGGCGAAGAGCCAAGCTCTGCCTTCACAATTAAAAAGCCTGGCGATAAAATTGATGAAGAATCAGCTTCGCAAATGGAAGAAAAATTAGTGAAATTGGAACAGCCAAAGACCAAAAAAGCTGGCGAAAAACTTTCACCGGAGGAAGAAAAAGCTGAACAAATGAAAGCAGGCAAAAAAGGAATTCGGCCAGAAGATGAAAAGAAAGCTGAAGAGGACGAAGCCAAGGCTAAAATGGATGAATTGGCACGAAAGCGTAAAGAGAAGGCTTTAGCCAAAGAAGAAGAGGAACGGAAACGAAAAGAGGATGAAGCCGCGCAACGCCGAAAATCGATTGAAGATAAGCGATTAGCTGAACAAAAGGCCAAAGAAGAAGTGGATGCGGTGATGAAGAAAGCCAATGATGGACAAGAGAAAGTTGATACCACAGTGAAGAAATTCCAATTAGATGAAGAGAAACCGCCAACCACAAAGAAACCATCAATCGATAAAGGCGAATCAGGTGGGTAGACATTCCTTAAACTTAATTTTGCACTATTTTCTAAAATCTCTTCTCATCTAAAATATCTAAATTTGCACAAAAATTGTTTAAAAACAATAAACTATTTTTAGAAGCTGTCGTTGATGATGGCAAGAAGAAAAAGAAACGAACTGTTTCGGACATCAAAGAAGATAAAGCCAAAGTTGAAGCAGGCGAAGAGCCAAGCTCTGCCTTCACAATTAAAAAGCCTGGCAATAAAATTGATGAAGAATCGGCGTTAAAATCGCCAATGGAAGAAAAATTAGTAAAATTGGAACAGCCAAAGACCAAAAAAGCCGGCGAAAAACTTTCACCAGAAGAAGAAAAAGCTGAACAAATGAAAGCAGGCAAAAAAGGAAATCGGCCAGAAGATGAAAAGAAAGCTGAAGAGGACGAAGCCAAGGCTAAAATGGATGAATTGGCACGAAAACGTAAAGAGAAGGCTTTAGCCAAAGAAGAAGAGGAACGGAAACGAAAAGAGGATGAAGCCGCGCAACGCCGAAAATCGATTGAAGATAAGCGATTAGCTGAACAAAAAGCCAAAGAAGAAGCGGATGCTGCGATGAAGAAAGCCAAGGATGGACAAGAGAAAGTGGATACTACAGTGAAGAAATTCCAATTAGATGAAGAGAAGCCGCCAACCACAAAGAAACCATCAATCGATAAAGGCGAATCAGGTGGGTAGACATTCCTTAAACTTAATTTTGCACTATTTTCTAAAATCTCTTCTCATCTAAAATATCTAAATTTGCACAAAAATTGTTTAAAAACAATAAACTATTTTTAGAAGCTGTCGTTGATGATGGCAAGAAGAAAAAGAAACGAACTGTTTCGGACATCAAAGAAGATAAAGCCAAAGTTGAAGCAGGCGAAGAGCCAAGCTCTGCCTTCACAATTAAAAAGCCTGGCGATAAAATTGATGAAGAATCAGCTTCGCAAATGGAAGAAAAATTAGTGAAATTGGAACAGCCAAAGACCAAAAAAGCTGGCGAAAAACTTTCACCGGAGGAAGAAAAAGCTGAACAAATGAAAGCAGGCAAAAAAGGAATTCGGCCAGAAGATGAAAAGAAAGCTGAAGAGGACGAAGCCAAGGCTAAAATGGATGAATTGGTACGAAAGCGTAAAGAGAAGGCTTTAGCCAAAGAAGAAGAGGAACGGAAACGAAAAGAGGATGAAGCCGCGCAACGCCGAAAATCGATTGAAGATAAGCGATTAGCTGAACAAAAGGCCAAAGAAGAAGTGGATGCGGCGATGAAGAAAGCCAAGGATGGACAAGAGAAAGTTGATACCACAGTGAAGAAATTCCAATTAGATGAAGAGAAACCGCCAACCACAAAGAAACCATCAACCGATAAAGGCGAATCAGGTGGGTAGACATTCCTTAAACTTAATTTTGCACTATTTTCTAAAATCTCTTCTCATCTAAAATATCTAAATTTGCACAAAAATTGTTTAAAAACAATAAACTATTTTTAGAAGCTGTCGTTGATGATGGCAAGAAGAAAAAGAAACGAACTGTTTCGGACATCAAAGAAGATAAAGCCAAAGTTGAAGCAGGCGAAGAGCCAAGCTCTGCCTTCACAATTAAAAAGCCTGGCGATAAAATTGATGAAGAATCAGCTTCGCAAATGGAAGAAAAATTAGTGAAATTGGAACAGCCAAAGACCAAAAAAGCTGGCGAAAAACTTTCACCGGAGGAAGAAAAAGCTGAACAAATGAAAGCAGGCAAAAAAGGAATTCGGCCAGAAGATGAAAAGAAAGCTGAAGAGGACGAAGCCAAGGCTAAAATGGATGAATTGGCACGAAAGCGTAAAGAGAAGGCTTTAGCCAAAGAAGAAGAGGAACGGAAACGAAAAGAGGATGAAGCCGCGCAACGCCGAAAATCGATTGAAGATAAGCGATTAGCTGAACAAAAGGCCAAAGAAGAAGTGGATGCGGCGATGAAGAAAGCCAAGGATGGACAAGAGAAAGTTGATACCACAGTGAAGAAATTCCAATTAGATGAAGAGAAACCGCCAACCACAAAGAAACCATCAACCGATAAAGGCGAATCAGGTGGGTAGACATTCCTTAAACTTAATTTTGCACTATTTTCTAAAATCTCTTCTCATCTAAAATATGTAAATTTGCACAAAAATTGTTTAAAAACAATAAACTATTTTTAGAAGCTGTCGTTGATGATGGCAAGAAGAAAAAGAAACGAACTGTTTCGGAAATCAAAGAAGATAAAGCCAAAGTTGAAGCAGGCGAAGAGCCAAGCTCTGCCTTCACAATTAAAAAGCCTGGCGATAAAATTGATGAAGAATCGGCGTTAAAATCGCCAATGGAAGAAAAATTAGTAAAATTGGAACAGCCAAAGACCAAAAAAGCCGGCGAAAAACTTTCACCAGAAGAAGAAAAAGCTGAACAAATGAAAGCAGGCAAAAAAGGAATTCGGCCAGAAGATGAAAAGAAAACTGAAGAGGACGAAGCCAAGGCTAAAATGGATGAATTGGCACGAAAACGTAAAGAGAAGGCTTTAGCCAAAGAAGAAGAGGAACGGAAACGAAAAGAGGATGAAGCCGCGCAACGCCGAAAATCGATTGAAGATAAGCGATTAGCTGAACAAAAAGCCAAAGAAGAAGCGGATGCTGCGATGAAGAAAGCCAAGGATGGACAAGAGAAAGTGGATACTACAGTGAAGAAATTCCAATTAGATGAAGAGAAGCCGCCAACCACAAAGAAACCATCAATTGATAAAAGCGAATCAGGTGGGTAGACATTCCTTATACTTAATTTTGCACTATTTTCTAAAATCTCTTCTCATCTAAAATATCTAAATTTGCACAAAAATTGTTTAAAAACAATAAACTA
Source organism: Pratylenchus scribneri (assembly GCA_030063045.1). Taxonomy (NCBI): domain Eukaryota; kingdom Metazoa; phylum Nematoda; class Chromadorea; order Rhabditida; family Pratylenchidae; genus Pratylenchus; species Pratylenchus scribneri. The sequence goes on from JAQSEB010000203.1 coordinate 851,846, forward strand.
TTTTTAGAAGCTGTCGTTGATGATGGCAAGAAGAAAAAGAAACGAACTGTTTCGGACATCAAAGAAGATAAAGCCAAAGTTGAAGCAGGCGAAGAGCCAAGCTCTGCCTTCACAATTAAAAAGCCTGGCGATAAAATTGATGAAGAATCAGCTTCGCAAATGGAAGAAAAATTAGTGAAATTGGAACAGCCAAAGACCAAAAAAGCTGGCGAAAAACTTTCACCGGAGGAAGAAAAAGCTGAACAAATGAAAGCAGGCAAAAAAGGAATTCGGCCAGAAGATGAAAAGAAAGCTGAAGAGGACGAAGCCAAGGCTAAAATGGATGAATTGGCACGAAAGCGTAAAGAGAAGGCTTTAGCCAAAGAAGAAGAGGAACGGAAACGAAAAGAGGATGAAGCCGCGCAACGCCGAAAATCGATTGAAGATAAGCGATTAGCTGAACAAAAGGCCAAAGAAGAAGTGGATGCGGCGATGAAGAAAGCCAAGGATGGACAAGAGAAAGTTGATACCACAGTGAAGAAATTCCAATTAGATGAAGAGAAACCGCCAACCACAAAGAAACCATCAATCGATAAAGGCGAATCAGGTGGGTAGACATTCCTTAAACTTAATTTTGCACTATTTTCTAAAATCTCTTCTCATCTAAAATATCTAAATTTGCACAAAAATTGTTTAAAAACAATAAACTATTTTTAGAAGCTGTCGTTGATGATGGCAAGAAGAAAAAGAAACGAACTGTTTCGGACATCAAAGAAGATAAAGCCAAAGTTGAAGCAGGCGAAGAGCCAAGCTCTGCCTTCACAATTAAAAAGCCTGGCGATAAAATTGATGAAGAATCGGCGTTAAAATCGCCAATGGAAGAAAAATTAGTAAAATTGGAACAGCCAAAGACCAAAAAAGCCGGCGAAAAACTTTCACCAGAAGAAGAAAAAGCTGAACAAATGAAAGCAGGCAAAAAAGGAATTCGGCCAGAAGATGAAAAGAAAACTGAAGAGGACGAAGCCAAGGCTAAAATGGATGAATTGGCACGAAAACGTAAAGAGAAGGCTTTAGCCAAAGAAGAAGAGGAACGGAAACGAAAAGAGGATGAAGCCGCGCAACGCCGAAAATCGATTGAAGATAAGCGATTAGCTGAACAAAAAGCCAAAGAAGAAGCGGATGCTGCGATGAAGAAAGCCAAGGATGGACAAGAGAAAGTGGATACTACAGTGAAGAAATTCCAATTAGATGAAGAGAAGCCGCCAACCACAAAGAAACCATCAATTGATAAAAGCGAATCAGGTGGGTAGACATTCCTTATACTTAATTTTGCACTATTTTCTAAAATCTCTTCTCATCTAAAATATCTAAATTTGCACAAAAATTGTTTAAAAACCATAAACTATTTTTAGAAGCTGTCGTTGCTGATGGCAAGAAGAAAAAGAAACGGACTGTTTCGGACATCAAAGAAGATAAAGCCAAAGCTGAAGCAGGCGAAGAGCCAAGCTCTGCCTTCACAATTAAAAAGCCTGGCGATAAAATTGATGAAGAATCGGCATTGAAATCGCCAATGGAAGAAAAATTGGTGAAATTGGAACAGCCAAAGACCAAAAAAGCTGGCGAAAAACTTTCACCGGAGGAAGAAAAAGCTGAACAAATGAAATCAGGCAAAAAAGGAAATCGGCCAGAAGATGAAAAGAAAGCTGAAGAGGACGAAGCCAAGGCTAAAATGGATGAATTGGCACGAAAACGTAAAGAGAAGGCTTTAGCCAAAGAAGAAGAGGAACGGAAACGAAAAGAGGATGAAGCCGCGCAACGCCGAAAATCGATTGAAGATAAGCGATTAGCTGAACAAAAAGCCAAAGACGAAGCGGATGCTGCGATGAAGAAAGCCAAGGATGGACAAGAGAAAGTGGATACTACAGTGAAGAAATTCCAATTAGATGAAGAGAAGCCGCCAACCACAAAGAAACCATCAATCGATAAAGGCGAATCAGGTGGGTAGACATTCCTTAAACTTAATTTTGCACTATTTTCTAAAATCTCTTCTCATCTAAAATATCTAAATTTGCACAAAAATTGTTTAAAAACAATAAACTATTTTTAGAAGCTGTCGTTGATGATGGCAAGAAGAAAAAGAAACGAACTGTTTCGGACATCAAAGAAGATAAAGCCAAAGTTGAAGCAGGCGAAGAGCCAAGCTCTGCCTTCACAATTAAAAAGCCTGGCGATAAAATTGATGAAGAATCGGCGTTAAAATCGCCAATGGAAGAAAAATTAGTAAAATTGGAACAGCCAAAGACCAAAAAAGCCGGCGAAAGACTTTCACCAGAAGAAGAAAAAGCTGAACAAATGAAAGCAGGCAAAAAAGGAATTCGGCCAGAAGATGAAAAGAAAACTGAAGAGGACGAAGCCAAGGCTAAAATGGATGAATTGGCACGAAAACGTAAAGAGAAGGCTTTAGCCAAAGAAGAAGAGGAACGGAAACGAAAAGAGGATGAAGCCGCGCAACGCCGAAAATCGATTGAAGATAAGCGATTAGCTGAACAAAAAGCCAAAGAAGAAGCGGATGCTGCGATGAAGAAAGCCAAGGATGGACAAGAGAAAGTGGATACTACAGTGAAGAAATTCCAATTAGATGAAGAGAAGCCGCCAACCACAAAGAAACCATCAATTGATAAAAGCGAATCAGGTGGGTAGACATTCCTTATACTTAATTTTGCACTATTTTCTAAAATCTCTTCTCATCTAAAATATCTAAATTTGCACAAAAATTGTTTAAAAACCATAAACTATTTTTAGAAGCTGTCGTTGCTGATGGCAAGAAGAAAAAGAAACGGACTGTTTCGGACATCAAAGAAGATAAAGCCAAAGCTGAAGCAGGCGAAGAGCCAAGCTCTGCCTTCACAATTAAAAAGCCTGGCGATAAAATTGATGAAGAATCGGCATTGAAATCGCCAATGGAAGAAAAATTGGTGAAATTGGAACAGCCAAAGACCAAAAAAGCTGGCGAAAAACTTTCACCGGAGGAAGAAAAAGCTGAACAAATGAAATCAGGCAAAAAAGGAATTCGGCCAGAAGATGAAAAGAAAGCAGAAGAAGATGAAGCCAAGGCAAAAATGGATGAATTGGCTCGAAAACGCAAAGAGAAGGCTTTAGCCAAAGAAGAAGAGGAACGGAAACGAAAGGAGGATGAAGCCGCGCAACGCCGAAAATCGATTGAAGATAAGCGATTAGCTGAACAAAAGGCCAAAGAAGAAGCGGATGCGAAACGAAAAGAGGATGAAGCCGCGCAACGCCGAAAATCGATTGAAGATAAGCGATTAGCTGAACAAAAAGCCAAAGAAGAAGCGGATGCTGCGATGAAGAAAGCCAAGGATGGAAAAGAGAAAGTGGATACTACAGTGAAGAAATTCCAATTAGATGAAGAGAAGCCGCCAACCACAAAGAAACCATCAATCGATAAAGGCGAATCAGGTGGGTAGACATTCCTTAAACTTAATTTTGCACTATTTTCTAAAATCTCATCTAAAATATCTAAATTTGCACAAAAAATATGAATTATTTTTAGAAGCTGTCGTTGATGATGGCAAGAAGAAAAAGAAACGAACTGTTTCGGACATCAAAGAAGATAAAGCCAAAGTTGAAGCAGGCGAAGAGCCAAGCTCTGCCTTCACAATTAAAAAGCCTGGCGATAAAATTGATGAAGAATCGGCGTTAAAATCGCCAATGGAAGAAAAATTAGTAAAATTGGAACAGCCAAAGACCAAAAAAGCCGGCGAAAAACTTTCACCAGAAGAAGAAAAAGCTGAACAAATGAAAGCAGGCAAAAAAGGAATTCGGCCAGAAGATGAAAAGAAATCTGAAGAGGACGAAGCAAAGGCTAAAATGGATGAATTGGCACGAAAGCGTAAAGAGAAAGCTTTAGCCAAAGAAGAAGAGGAACGGAAACGAAAAGAGGATGAAGCCGCGCAACGCCGAAAATCGATTGAAGATAAGCGATTAGCTGAACAAAAAGCCAAAGAAGAAGCGGATGCTGCGATGAAGAAAGCCAAGGATGGACAAGAGAAAGTGGATACCACAGTGAAGAAATTCCAATTAGATGAAGAGAAACCGCCAACCGCAAAGAAACCATCAATCGATAAAAACGAATCAGGTGGGTAGACATTCCTTAAACTTAATTTTGCACTATTTTCTAAAATCTCATCTAAAATATCTAAATTTGCACAAAAAAATATGAATTATTTTTAGAAGCTGTCGTTGATGATGGCAAGAAGAAAAAGAAACGAACTGTTTCGGACATCAAAGAAGATAAAGCCAAAGTTGAAGCAGGCGAAGAGCCAAGCTCTGCCTTCACAATTAAAAAGCCTGGCGATAAAATTGATGAAGAATCGGCGTTAAAATCGCCAATGGAAGAAAAATTAGTAAAATTGGAACAGCCAAAGACCAAAAAAGCCGGCGAAAAACTTTCACCAGAAGAAGAAAAAGCTGAACAAATGAAAGCAGGCAAAAAAGGAATTCGGCCAGAAGATGAAAAGAAAACTGAAGAGGACGAAGCCAAGGCTAAAATGGATGAATTGGCACGAAAACGTAAAGAGAAGGCTTTAGCCAAAGAAGAAGAGGAACGGAAACGAAAAGAGGATGAAGCCGCGCAACGCCGAAAATCGATTGAAGATAAGCGATTAGCTGAACAAAAAGCCAAAGAAGAAGCGGATGCTGCGATGAAGAAAGCCAAGGATGGACAAGAGAAAGTGGATACTACAGTGAAGAAATTCCAATTAGATGAAGAGAAGCCGCCAACCACAAAGAAACCATCAATTGATAAAAGCGAATCAGGTGGGTAGACATTCCTTATACTTAATTTTGCACTATTTTCTAAAATCTCTTCTCATCTAAAATATCTAAATTTGCACAAAAATTGTTTAAAAACCATAAACTATTTTTAGAAGCTGTCGTTGCTGATGGCAAGAAGAAAAAGAAACGGACTGTTTCGGACATCAAAGAAGATAAAGCCAAAGCTGAAGCAGGCGAAGAGCCAAGCTCTGCCTTCACAATTAAAAAGCCTGGCGATAAAATTGATGAAGAATCGGCATTGAAATCGCCAATGGAAGAAAAATTGGTGAAATTGGAACAGCCAAAGACCAAAAAAGCTGGCGAAAAACTTTCACCGGAGGAAGAAAAAGCTGAACAAATGAAATCAGGCAAAAAAGGAATTCGGCCAGAAGATGAAAAGAAAGCAGAAGAAGATGAAGCCAAGGCAAAAATGGATGAATTGGCTCGAAAACGCAAAGAGAAGGCTTTAGCCAAAGAAGAAGAAGAACGGAAACGAAAGGAGGATGAAGCCGCGCAACGCCGAAAATCGATTGAAGATAAGCAATTAGCTGAACAAAAAGCCAAAGAAGAAGCCGAAGCAGCTATGAAAAAGGCCAAGGATGGACAAGAGAAAGTTGACACACTCAAAGAGCATTCTGATCATCTCAAACCGGGGAAATCTGAACTAACTAAGGATTCAATTGAAAAAATTTCAGCAGTAAAAGATGAAGTGAAGGGTAAAAAAGAGCCAACCTCATTGATGAAGAGGAAAATGGCTGAAGAGCAAGAAAAAGCCAAAAAACTTGCCGATGAAAAGAAACGAAAGGAAGAGGAAGAAGAGAAAAAACGAGCTGATGAAGCGAAGAAAAGACGAGATGAATCATTGGCCAAAAAGAAAGCACAGGAAGATGAAAAGAACAAGGCAAAAACCATCAAAGATGAATTGGGCGAAAAATCCGCTCAACCAAAAGACTTGACGGAAGATGAGAAAAGACGAAAAGATCGTGAAGATCAATTGAAAAAGAGGCGTGAAGCAGAAGAAAAAGCAAAAGCCGAAGCAGATGAAGCTAAAAGAGTAAGTATTCTGTTACTTTGAATAAATAAATCTAGAATTATATACTAGTCAAACTGTTTTAATATAAAATATAATGGTTTTTCCTTTGTATAATAAAAATCGAATTTAACTTAAAGTAAATTTTTAATTCGCTATAAATTATTTTTTCTTACAAAAACACATTTTTATTAACTAACTAGCTCAGGAGTTCGCCCTACGGGCGAACTCCTGAGCTAGGCAAAATAATCAACAATAATCATGCTAAATATGCAAAAAATTTTATTTTTAATTCTGATTTTATTCTGATTTTTAATTCTGATTTTTAATTCTGATTTTATTCTTTTTCTGATTTTTAATTCTGATTTTATGCTTATTCTGATTTTTAATTCTGATTTAATTCTGTTTTTTAATTCTAATTTTGTTACTTTCCTGTTTTTTTGGGTCGTGGGGCAAGAAAATTATCACTTATCAGGGGGCAAGACTTATAATATTTAATAGAATGATTAGAAAGATGATGATGCATCTCATCTTCATCATCATCATCTCATCTTCATCATCATCGTCTTCATCTTCAACATCCTCATCATCATTATCATCCTCATCTTCATCATCATCGTCCTCATCTTCATCATCATTATTATCATCCTCATCTCATCTTGATCATCATCATCTCATCTTCATCGTCTTCATCTTCATCATCCTCATTATCATCCTCATCTCATCTTCATCATCATCGTCCTCATCTTCATCATCATCATTATCATCCTCATCTCATCTTCATCATCTCATCTTCATCATCATCATCTCATCTTCATCGTCATCTTCATCATCCTCATTATCATCCTCATCTTCATCATCCCCTTCATCATCATGATCATTATCATCCTCTCATCCTCATCTTCATCCTCATCATCATCATCTTCCTCATCTTCATTATCTCCTTCATCGTCATTTTCATCATTATCTTCATCTTAATCATCATCATCCTCATAATCACATCTTCATCATCATCCCCATCTTCATCCTCATCATCCTCTCATCCTCATATTCTTTTTCAGCATCTTCCTCATCTTCTAATCATTTTCATCTTCATCATCCTCTCATCCTCATCATCTCACTCATCTTGATCATCATCTCATCTTCATCATTATCCTCATCTTCATCGTCATCATCATCTCATCTTCCTAATCATCCTATTTTATATTATAGGTCTTGCCGCCCCCGCCACAAAAAAATGGTTGAATGGAAAGAACAAATGAAGCAAAAATCGAAAATAATTATTAAGATTGAGTGAATGTGTGAAGAAGGAATTAAAAATTGTATTGTTTTCTGTCATTTAAATTTAGTTAAGTTAAAAATGATGCATTGTATTCTTTTAAATTATTCCATTTTTATGTTCCGAATTGACTCTGCTTTTTCAGAAAAATAAAAAGAAAATAAATCTTTAATTAATTCTAAAGAAACTTTCCAAGGTGCTTTTATTCTTTGGGAAATTTCACAATAGTTCCAGTCAGTAGAAGTAAATAAAAATAAATAGCTGAAAACAAATTTCCATAATCAAACATTTAGTTGCAGTCTGGATTATTAGAAATAAAAAATAAAAAAGAACTGAAAAAGAACATGCACATTTTTCTTAGAGAAAACACATTTTTCTTAGTTAAACGAAAACACATTTTTCTTAGAGAAAACACATTTTTCTTAATTAAACGAAAACACATTTTCTTAGTTAAACGAAAATACATTTTTATTTAAACGAAAACACATTTTTCTTAGTTAAACGAAAATAAATTTTTATTTAAATGAAAAAACATTTTTCTTAATTAAACGAAAACATATTTTTCTCGTTAAATTAAAACGTATTTTTCTTTAAATGAAAACACATTTTTCTTAGATAAACGAAAACACATTTTTCTTAGAGAAAACACATTTTTCTTAGTTAAACGAAAACACATTTTTCTTAGAGAAAACACATTTTCTTAGTTAAACGAAAATACATTTTTATTTAAACGAAAACACATTTTTCTTAGTTAAACGAAAATAAATTTTTATTTAAATGAAAAAACATTTTTCTTAATTAAACGAAAACATATTTTTCTCGTTAAATTAAAACGTATTTTTCTTTAAATGAAAACACATTTTTCTTAGATAAAACACATTTTTCTTAGTTAAACGAAAACACATTTTTCTTAGAGAAAACACATTTTTCTTCGTTAAACGAAAACACATTTTTCTTATTTAAAAGTAAACACATTTTTATTTAAATGAAAACATATTTTTTTAGTTGACACATTTTACTTCTATTCAAGAATTGATCATATTAATTATTAATATTATTTTTTAGGCAATGGATGAGATGACAAAACGACGAGAGGATGCAAAGAAAAAGAAAGAAGAAGATGAAAAGAGGAAAAAAGATGAAGCACTATTAAAAGCAAAAGCAGAAGAAGAAGAAAAAGCTCGAAAAGCATTGGAGGCCAAAAAGGATGCAGATGCAGCTTTGAAGAAGGCCATAGATGAGCAAGGAAAAGTGGACACAACCGTGAAAAAATACAAATTGGATGAAGAAAAACTGCCTCAAACCAAACAGTTATCATCAGATAAAAGCAAAATTGAAGAGCCAAGCTCAGCATTCACAATTAAAAAGCCTGGTGATAATGATGAAGAATCAGCGTTGAAATCGCCAATGGAAGAAAAATTAGTGAAATTGAAACAGCCAAAGACCAAAAAAGCAGGCGAAAACCCTTCACCAGAGGAAGAAAAAGCTGAACAAATGAAATCAGGCAAAAAAGGAATTCGGCCAGAAGATGAAAAGAAAGCAGAAGAAGATGAAGCCAAGGCAAAAATGGATGAATTGGCCCGAAAGCGTAAAGAGAAGGCTTTAGCCAAAGAAGAAGAGGAGCGAAAACGAAAAGAGGATGAAGCCGCGCAACGCCGAAAATCGATTGAAGATAAGCGATTAGCTGAACAAAAAGCCAAAGAAGAAGCGGATGCTGCGATGAAGAAAGCCAAGGATGGACAAGAGAAAGTGGATACTACAGTGAAGAAATTCCAATTAGATGAAGAGAAGCCGCCAACCACAAAGAAACCATCAATCGATAAAGGCGAATCAGGTGGGTAGACATTCCTTAAACTTAATTTTGCACTATTTTCTAAAATCTCTTCTCATCTAAAATATCTGAATTTGCACAAAAATTGTTTAAAAACCATATACTATTTTTAGAAGCTGTCGTTGATGATGACAAGAAGAAAAAGAAACGGACTGTTTCGGACATCAAAGAAGATAAAGCCAAAGCTGAAGCAGGCGAAGAGCCAAGCTCTGCCTTCACATTTAAAAAGCCTGGCGATAAAATTGATGAAGAATCGGCATTGAAATCGCCAGTGGAAGAAAAATTAGTAAAAATTCCGGCCAAAAAGAAAACAGATGACGATAAAATGAATCAAGAAGAGGAACGAAAACTTGAAGCCGAACAGGACAAGAAATTTGAAGAACAAAAACAAAAAGCTGATGAAGATAGGAAACGAAGAGAAGAAGAACGTAAAAAGAGAGAAGAGGAACAAGAAAATGAACGAATTCAACGAAAAAAGCAACGAGATGAAGCCAGAAAATTGGAAGATGAGGAAAGGAAGCGAAAAGACGCTGAAGAAGAAAAACAAGCGGAAGAACAACGAAGAAAGACCGCTGAAGAAAAGAAGCGAAAGGATGATGAAATGAAGGCAAAACAAGCGGAAGAAGAGAAGAAACGGGCTGATGAACTAAAGAAGAAAGAAGAAGATCGAAAACATAAGGAAGCGGAAGATGACAAGAAATTTGAAGAGCAAAAAAGAAAAGCTGATGAAGATCGGAAACGGAGGGAGGATGAACGTAAAAAGAAAGAAGAGGAACAAGAAAATGAGCGAGTTAAAAGGAAAAAACAAAGAGAAGAAGCAAGGAAATTAGCCGAAAAAGGGGATAAAGAAGAAGCTGATGCCGAATTGAAAAAGACTAAGGATGGACAGGAAAAAATGGATGCAACTTTGATGAAAGAGAAATTGGATGAAGAGAAGCCTCAAATTGCGAAGAAGTCTTCGATCGATAAAGGCAAAGAACCTGTTGAGGAACCAAGCTCAGCTTTCACGATTAGAAAGAAGTCAACTGAAAAAGTGGCCGAAGAGGAATTACAGAAATCTCCTAAAGAGGAAAAACTCGTGACACCTCCAGCCAAAAAGAAGGATGACAGTACAGGTGATGAACAAATTGGAAAGAAAATGCAAGATGAAATGAAAAAATTAGAGGAAAATAAATTCGAAGAACAAAAACGGAAAGCAGAAGAAGAACGAAAACGAAGGGAAGACGAACGTAAAAAGAAAGAAGAGGAACAAGAAAATCAGAAGGCTGCTCGTAAAAAACAACGAGAGGAAGCCCGAAAATTAGAGGATGAAGAGAGGAGGCGAAAAGAAGCCGAGGAAGAAAAGAAAGAAGCTGAACAAAAACAAAAAGCAGCCGAAGATAAAAAGCGAAAATATGATGAGATGAAAGCAAAACAAGCGGAAGAAGAAAAGAAACGTGCTGAAGAAATTAAAAATCGAGAGGAAGAAAGGAAGCGTCAGGAAGCGGAAGATGATAAGAAATTTGAAGAACAAAAACGAAAAGCTGATGAGGATCGCAAACGAAGAGAAGAAGAACGTAAAAAGAGAGAAGATGAACAAGAAAATGAACGAATTCAAAGAAAGAAGCAACGAGAAGAAGCAAGAAAATTGGAAGATGAAGAAAGAAGGCGAAAAGACGCCGAAGAAGAAAAACAAGCAGAAGAGCAACGAGGAAAGGCCGCTGAAGAAAAGAAACGAAAGGATGATGAAATGAAGGCAAAACAAACGGAAGAAGAAAAGAAATGGGCTGATGAACAAAAAATGAAAGATAAGCCAGATAAGTACATAAAACCTGAAGATGAAAGGAAAATGTCCGGCGAACAACGAGATGCTAAAAAACAAAAGGTGGATGAGGAAGATAAACCTAAAGATCAGCGCAAGAATAAAAAAGATGATGAAAAGAAACATGATGAATTGGAACGGAAAGCGATAGAAGATGAGGAAAAAAAGAAAAGAGCTCAAGAACGAGAAAAAGCGGATGAAAGGAAGGCTAAAGACGAAGAAATGAATAAAATGATGGAAGATAAAAAACGAAGGGAAGAAGAAAGGAAACGCAAAGAAGCCGATGAAGAAAAAGCGCTGGAAGAATCAAAGAAACAACGTGAACAAGAGAGAAAAAGAAAAGATGAAGAACGCCGAAAGAAGGATGAAGAAGAAGAGAGACAACAAGCAGAAGTGAAACGATTAAAAGACGAGAAAAGGAAGAAGGAGGAGGAAGAACGAAAAAGGATGCTAGAGGAAGAAGATAAGAAACGAGCGGAAGAAGAAAAGAAAGCTGCCGAATTGAGGAAACAACGTGATGAAGAGAAAAAACGCCTAGAAGAGGAAGAAGATAAAAGGCAGAGGGAGGAAAAAGAACATAGGGCGGAAGAGAGGAGACGGAAGGAAAAGGAAGAAGAAGAAAAGGAGGAAGAAAATCGAAAAAGAAGAGATGAAATGAAACGAAAGAAAGAGGAAGAACGAAAACGGAAAGAAGAAGAAGAAGAACGGCAGTTGGCAGATGAGAGGAAACGTGAAGAGGAAAGACGTAAAAAGGATGAAGAAGAGAGAAAGCGGATGATGGAAGAGGAAGAAAGAAAAAGAGCAGAAGAGGAGAGAAAGGCAACTGAATTGAGGAAACAAAAGGAGGAAGAGAGAAAACGTGAAGAAGAGGAAGATGAAAAAAGACGAAAAGAAGAAATGGATCGGCGCGCAGAAGAGAGAAGACGGAAACTTGAAAAAGAAGAACAAGAGGAGGAGGAAAATAGGAAACGACGTGAAGAAATGAGAAGGAAAAAGGATGAGGAAAGGAGGAAACGGGATGAAGAGGAAGAAAGACAAAGAGCTGAAGAAGATAGGCAAAAGGAAGAAGAGAGAAAACGGCGAATTGAGGAACAAAAACGAATGGAAGAGGAACAAGAAAGGAAACGCTTGGAAGAAGAAAAGAAAGCCAATGAAGAAAAGCAAAGAAAGGAGCAAGAAAAAAGACGCCAGGAAGAAGAGGAAGAGAGGCAAAGAGCTGAAGCCAGAAGGCGAAAGGAAGAGGAGAGAAAGAGAAAAGATGAGGAGATGAGACGCCTAGAAGAGGAGGAAGAAAGAAAATTGGCTGAAGAACGCCAAAAAGCCGCTGAAGCACGCAAAAAGGAAGAGGAAGAACGAAAAAGACGAGCGGTAGAGGAGGAAAAAGAGCGGGAAGAGGAAAGGAAGCGTAGAGAAAAGGAAAGAAAACAAAGGGAAGAAGAAGAAGAGAAGAAATTGGCCGAAGACAGAAAGCGATGGGAAGAGGAACGAAAAAGAAAGGCCGAAGAACGAAGGCGCCAGGAAGAGGAGGAAGAAAAACGAGCGGCTGAAGCGCGAAAGCGCAAGGAAGAAGAGAGAAGACATAAAAATGAAGAGGCCGATCGTCGGGATAAAGAAGATGAGAGAAGAGAATTGGCAAAACGAGCTGAAGAGGAGAACAAACGAAGGAAAGGGGCGATGCCTGCAGATGATGAGGCAAAAACGAAGGTGAAACCAAAAAGTCAAGAAGATGGGTTGAAGAAACAAGAAGTGGATGAAATCAGAAAAAGGGACAAAGAAGAGGCGGAATTGAAGAAACGTGAGGCCGAAAAGATGAAATCCCCGCAAAAGGAAGTGATTTCGATGGAGGATGAGAGGGAAGAGCAACGAAAGAAGGCGGCCACCCCAGTGCAAGATGAAGAGGAAGTGGCCCGATTCCACAAGGAACGAGATGCCCGAATGAAAAAGCGAAAAGAGGAAGAGGAACGCATCCGGGCTGAACAAGAAGAGGAAAAACGCCGAATGGAAGAGGCCAAAGCGAAGGAATTGGCGGAAAAAACCAAAAAGAAAGAGGAGGAAGAAGAGAGGACGAAAAAACGAGACGATGAGTTGAAAAAGGAACGCGGCTTTGAGGATGTTGAGCAAAAATCAATGAAGCGAAAAGTTGTGAAGAAGAAGAAAATGCCAGAAGAAGAATCGGGCGAAGGAAAAGCGAAAGAAAGTACAGCAAAAGATGAATTTGGGATGGCCAAAATGGAAAAGAAGAAGACAGCCGGAGAGGATGAAGACGAATGGGAATATGTTTATGAGGAAGAAGAAGGAGAAGGAATGCCACTGAAACGTTACGAAACAAAGGAGGTGAAATTCGACGAGGTCGAAGATTTCCTGGGCAAGCGACGAATGCAACGGCTGGAAATTGGCGAAGTGGCACCATTGGAAGATTTGTTGCCGGTGGCAATCCGGCATAGGACAATCCGGAAAGGTTTCGTCACCATCCCCGACCGTGAAGTGCTTACCGCCCGTGGTGATACGGCCATTTTCGAATGTGAATTGTTCAATGAAAGTGACCAAGTGAGTTGGACGGTGAATGGCAAAACACTGCAACAACTCGGCGACCCGCGTTGTTTCATTCAAAACTATGCCTATATTCGACAACTCAAAATTGAGCATGTTCTGCCGGCGGACACCAACATTCGTGTACAATGCACGCTGGAGGATGAAACACGGCAAATGCATGAAAGTCGATTGGTTGTGGATGAAGTCCCAGTGGAATTTGCAGAGAAATTGCCAAGAAAAGTCATCGCCAATTTGGGTGACACTTCCACTCTCACAGCCGTCCTTACCCATGATGCAGCCAAAAAGATTTCATGGAGCCATAATGGCCGACCATTGTTCAATGATGACATATATCAAATCAACAACAATGGCTGTATATGTGAGTTCTATTTTTGTCATTTTAAATATTTATTTTTTTATTTTAACTTTACATTCAAAATTTTCGTCAAAATAATTTTTAAAATCAAATGTAAAATGGTAATTCAAAACATAAAAAGTATGAAATTTGAACTATAAGTAATGTTTTTGGATGGATTTTTAAGAGCACGAATTGTCTTCTCCCATTTTACTATAACAACAATTGTCCTTTAATTCGCCAGCTGCAAATCTTGCTTTACATTTGGCCCAATCCCTTCCATTTTCTCTTTTAAAACATTAAACCCGGGGCTGATCAGCAGCCAGAAATTTTCCCAATTCTTCAATTGAATAGCCACTTTATTAATATCCATTGATCCTGAATGGTCAGTAAAGCATAGCAAATTTCAATTTGTATTAAATTTTATTAAACTTGAATTGTAGACATAAATTTTAGAATTTTTATTTTTTTAAACAGTTATTTCTAAATCTCCCTAAATTTTTATTATAAAAACACAAAAAAAAAAAATAAAAAGGTTAAATTTTTATAAAATACATTAAAGATATTATCCTTTTGGAAATCTAATAAAATTAAATAAATTAACATAAATTATTGAGACATTATTTAATTTTATTAAATCTTAATTATTTTTCAATTTTTAATAAATTTTTCAAATAAATTCCCTCTCATATCAGGCTCTTTGGTGATCAAAAACACTGACTACAAACTGGGAGGCAGATATTCCCTCAATGTTGACATGGTCGAATCCTCAACAATCCTGGAAGTACACGGCAAGCCACGAATGGATGCAGCGGATGAAGGCCGTGTTCAAAAGATCATAATGGATGCCAACGAGAATTTATCATTGAATATTCGCCTAAAATCATTGCCCGAACCCGAAGTTGACCTCTATTTGAACAATCAACTGTTGACGCCCGAATTGCGTACGCATGTCACCTGCCTTGAGGATAATGTTCTGTTGACTCGACGGGAATTGACCAAAGCAGACCGAGGCCGCTACAAAGTTGTTCTGTTCAATGAATACGGCGAAGACAAATTGGAATATGAAGTGTATGTACGGGATGTGCCCGAACCGCCTTCAGGCTTAATGATCACTGAAATTGGGCATGATTATTGTTTCTTGAAGGTAAGCTCATTTGCAATATTTAATTTAATAAATTCTCAGAAAAAAAATAAAGAATGATGATTCACTAAAAAATAGAAAATAAATATTTTCATTTTTCCGCAGAGTGATTTTCCTTCAGGCATAATTATTCGCAAATTCTTTATAAGTATTTCTGCTCTTAGATTTAGCAAAAAGAGGAATTTTAAATCGATTCCAAAAATACCAAAATATACTTATTAGTAGGGGGCGGATTTTTATTGATATCAATATTTTTCTTGCGAATTTAAAATAGCTTTAAAACAACATAAAACATGTTTTTATCAAGGTTTTAGTTGATTTGCATGAACTTTTATATCAATATTCATCAATATTTTGCCATTTTTTGGCCATCAATATTGACATCAATATTTCGGCATTTTTTGACAATTTTTGGCAATTTTTGTCAATATTTTGAAGATCTTAGAAAAAAATTGAGATTTTTTGAAAAAATCGAAAATTTTTTTAAAAATATTTTTGAAATTTTTTGAAAAATTTTCACGATTTCTTAAAAAATTTAAAGAAAAAGTTCATTTTGTAATTTTTTGAAAATAATTAATGAAAAAATTGATTTTGGAAAATTTTTAAAAAATTATTGTTGTGTGTAAAAATTTTTAGGAAATGGATTTTGAAATTTTTTGAATAAAAAACTTTGAAATATGAATAATTTTTGATTAAGGATATGGAAAAATATTTTTTTCGAAATTTTTGATAAAATACAGCAATTTTTAAAAAAATTTTCATCAATATTTCATCAATATTTTGCCTATTTTGGGAAATTATATCAATATTTTAACAATTTTATGTCAATATTTTATGCCTATATTTCGGAATTCTATATCAATATAAATCCGCCCCCTACTTATTAGTATACTTATTACCACAATAAATATTTGCCTGTCTTTTTATTCGGATTTGTTGCTTTACGAAAATTTCTAAATATTAATAAGTTATTTTATAGCTTATTATTAAGTCAAATTTATTGACACAATTTTTAATTTTTTAATGTATGTATTTTAATAAGATTGGAAGGGCAACATTTTTTGTCTTGTCATATTTTGATGAGAAAAACACATAAGTAGCTTTTATCTAATTTTCTATTTGGCATATTTTTGAAAGACACTCATGAATATGAATCCCATTATGAAAAATTTCAAAAAAAAATTTAAAGATCACTATTTTCCCGATTATTGCTACCTAAAAATCCGAAGAAATATATAGAAATTAAATTACATATTGCAAAATTATGACAAAATATTTTTCAGTGGAGCCCACCGGCCAATGACAGCATGGTCGATGAGCGGGAACGGACCACGGGCTATGTGATCGAAAAGAAGGGAGCCAATCGACGAGTTTGGCAACGAGTTGGCCAATTGTCGGCATACACTATGGAAATATTGGTCGAAGATTTGGACTACGATACGGACTATGTGTTCCGGGTGGCCGCGATGAATCGTTTTGGCGTTGGTGAATTCTCAAAATTGGCTCAAATCACAACGGGAACGTAAGTGGAAAATTTCATATTTTACTACTTTTTAGAAAGTAAATATAATTTTTATAAGAAAAATAGTTTAAATAAATTAAATAGAAAATTCAAATTTTATAAAATCGCAGTTTTTACTTTTTATTAGGTCATTACATTTTTATTCATTATATTTTTAATATAATTTGGTCATTCATATAACGATTTATCATTTCATTTTATTCCATTTCTAGTTAAAATTTGAGAAAAATAAATATTATCCATTAAATCATTGATTGAATTTGCTCAAATTTTCATCCAGCATTTTTGAAGAATTTTAGTTTGAATATAAAGAAATTTTTAAAAATAAGTTTAAGGTTAAGTTAGAGTCAGGTCTTACGTTATTCAGAACAAAGATTGAAATGGTGTCAGATTTGACCAAATTTTAGGGTCTCAAAAAAACTAGATATTTGACAAAAAATTGCATTAAAATTCAATGATTTTATTTTGGGTAAAAATTTTGGAATAAAAAACATTAAATTATGATTTATAAATAATTGAACAAATTCGCATGTCACACCACAATATTAAATTTCAGACCATTCTCCGCCCCAGTGATGCATTCCGCCCCACGGATCACGCACACTTACGAGCAAAGTGTCCGCCTTGAATGGGACGAGTGCTGGGATACCGGCGGAAGCAAATTGTTTGGCTACGACGTTTTCTGCAAGCAACAAGGCGGCGATTGGCGCAAAGTCAATCAGGAAACGGTGTTTGCCAGCAACTTTTGGCTCGATGAATTCCTGGATCCCAGCAAAAAGGACTGTGTGTTCAAAGTGGAAGCCCAAAACTATGCTGGCCTTCATTCCGACTCAAATGTTCAATCCGAACTATTGAATGTCGAGAACAGGGCATCGAAGCACATGGCCCCACCTCGCATTGAATTGATCAGCGGCACAAAAGTGCGCGTTCATTGGAACACAGCGGAATTGGCCTCTGCCCATCATTATAATTTGCAGGTGATAAATTCAATTTAATTTAATTCATTTCATTTTTAATATGGAAAAAATATAGTAAATGGGAAATGAAAATTAAAGATCGGACAGGGTGATCGATCTATATATCGGGTTTAATATATCGATAATTATCGATACGATATATCGGAAATATCGACCGATATATCCTATCGGTCCGATCTCTAATGAAAATATAAATATTTGATGAAATCATATTTTAAAAATAGCAATTATCATCAATAAGTCAAAGAAATCTAATTAAAAAAAAATAAATGTTTCTATATTATCGCAAATTTTCTATTAGAAACCCTGAGAATAAAAAAAATTAGAGTCCTTCCCAGGGTATTTTTAATAGAGAAGGAGCTTCAAATAGATGATTTACGATATTCCACAAATTTTATTTGGCATAATTTCTTTTCTATTTGCAATAAATTATATATTTTTAGATTTTATTTAATATTTATTAGCCCCTTCAATAACCTAATTTATTTAGAATGGGATTAAAAACCACATTTTATGACCTCAAATATACTCAATTTTGTCATTAATAATTTACAGCAAAAAATAATGAGCAAAAATTTGTGAATTAAAATAGAAAAATTTATAAATTAACATATCACAAAAATTTATAGTATCGCTCGGAAGGCACCTATTTATGGAATGAAGTGCTTGAACAATTCAAATCATCGCCAGCCATTGTGGAGGATGAACTGAAGGAGGGCGTCTCATATAGAATGCGAGTTGTGGCCAAATCGGCTGATGGCGAACAAATGACAGTGTCCGGCGAAAGTGATGTCATCAAAATTTCGGGCTTCAATACGCCAATTCTCACAAAAACTTTACGTGACGCACTGGTGCCGAAAAAAGAGGAAATTCGATTGGAAATTTGTGCCGTTGGAGAACCGGCACCCCTCTTTGTGTGGTTCAAAAATGGCGAAGAAATTGTACCCAGTCCGGAGAACGACAATTTATCTATCAGTAATGAAGGATTCGTGAGTAAGGTGAGTCTGGCTGATTAGTTTGATAAGATTGGATTTAAAACATTAAAATTTGAAACATTTAACTTTGAATTATTAGATTATCCTAGGCCCCATCTCTCTTATCTTGGCCATTTCTTTGACCATAATTTTAGTAGGAAGCAACTAATTCTGGAAGGCAATAATATACCAAAACTCTCTAAAAAGATGGTTATCTAATTTTCGGACACATATAGAAATTTATAAAATAAGTGAATTTTTCTCAACAATTCGGTTTTATTACACTAAAAGACATGGATTAAAGAAAATTGAAAAAAGCCAATTTCTAAAGAATATTTTGGGCTTTTCAATGTTATATTGCTTTCCATGATGGATTATTTCTTTGAGGAAAAAAATTTTGCGGATTTTATTCAGCGATACTCCTAAAAAATGAAAAATAAGCATACATTAGTAGAAATTTCATGTTCTGCCTATCTAAAACCTTACAAAAAATGGCAAATAGCCAAATAGGAACTCACTTATTTTTCAATTTAATTTATCCAAATTTGTAGTTGGTCATTCATCGGATGGGTGAACAAGACGAGGGCTACTACGCGTGTCAAGTGCGCAATGATTTTGGCAGTGTGGAAACGAAGGCATATTTGCGAGTGGGCGCCGTTCAGGCACATTTCAACAAAGCATTCGCTGATCGCATTGAAGCAATCGAGGGCAAAGATATTGTGCTGGAATGTGAAGTTTCCGGTAAGAGAGAGAATATTTCCAAGGCTTAAATTTTGGCAAAAATTTCCAAAATTGAAAAAAATGACAAAAATTAATTAAATTTTGAATAAATTAAAGAAAAAAGAAATTTCCAGAATAAATTTTCAACCTGGATTCCTGCTGGAAGCTATTAAAATCACTGATATAATTTCGAATTTATCGGTTCAAAAAATAATAAAATTCCTCTTTTAAAAAATTCAGAATTCAACTCAAATGAAAATCTGCATTATGAATATTTAATCTTAATAATTTTATTTCATTATTTTTAATTAATTTTAAATAAATTTTTATATTAAAGAAAATGTAAATAAAATAATAACAATTCATCTTCCCCCCTTAAAAAGATCCCGAGGCAAATATCCGATGGCTTCGAAACAAACGGCACATTGGCGAGACCACAAATCGCATTACACTGGAGAAACAGGGTTGCAAACGGCGATTGATTCTATACGGCGCAATGCGTGACGATTCCGGCATTTACACATGCGAGACGGAAGGCGGTGAAGATCGCGTTCAAACGGAAATTACTGTTCGGGCAGAGAAGACACGCATCATTTTCTCGCCTCAGGGCAGAACAATAAGTGAGTACAAATTTATTCAATTTTAGTAAAAATAAGTATAGTTTTTACGAAGCTCTACTATAATCGGTGTCGTTGATGGATTAAATAATCTGTTCCGAAAATTACCAAAATAAATTTGTCAAATACCAAATATTAGGTTATTTCATTCGATTCTTTCAACCTATAAGATTATGCCAACGACGATAAATATTATAATTACTTACCAAGATTGGCATAAATATTTTACCCACCCCTCTATTCTTAGTCATATTTGGACATCTTGATAGAAAATATGCCAACATTCATAAACATGGCAAATTCGGAATTTCTTACCAAGATTTATACATGAAATAAAATTAGGTCTCACACTAATTATGCTTTTTAAATACTATTATTTGCCATCCTGGATTATTGGTAAATAAATATCTGGTAAAATTATGCAGAGTACGAATACCGATATTTACTTATATGAAAAATCTACATTTCTTAACAAGAATCGGCATAAATATAAGAAAAAAATAATTCATACTCCATAATTATACTTTTGAGATTTTTAAATTATTTTATTCCCCTCTTCAGATCGTTACGGCGAAAAAGTTCTGCTTTATGCGGATTTGTCCAAGGGCACGGACGATGTGGTTTGGTACCGTGATGGACAGCGTTTGATCTCGAAAAAATGTTTTGCCTACACTGAAAACACTCGGGCAATATTGGAAATTTACAACTTTGATGAGACCGAAATTGGTGAATACTCTGTGGAATTGGATGGAGGCGAACGAAGTGCACCGGCCAAACTCAAATTTGAAGTACCACCAAAAATGGAGCTTCGACGCTACAATGATGAGAGGATCACAAAAATTGGCGGCGATGATTTCACGGTCAGTAAATGATAAATTTATTTAAAAAGACCAATGAAACCCACACAAAATTGAGTATACAAAATTTTATTTTATTTTTGGATGAGCTGACTGAATTAAAAATAAGATAGTTTGACATCATAGCTTTTTAAGTACTAAACGGTTTCCTATCAATTTAATATTAATTAGTATTAGAAAGTGGTTTATCTATCGAATTTTATATTTATTTAAAAGATTGATTCAATCTCAGCAAAAATATGATTCTAAAAATATAATTTGACACCATTTTTCTTTGTTTTCTGATATTTTAAACCAAAACTTTTTGAATTTTAAACTGAGATTTAGGTGAATTCATAGAGGCCATATGGAGTTCTTTAATCTGATATAAAATTCATTGAAAATGCTTCAGTATTTGCGCCTAACTGGGCCTCTACCGAAGTGAATGGAACAATAATAAATCCAATATAATTTATGACAAAATAATTTAAAAAAGTTTAAATATACTAAAATTTATAATTTATTGCAGGTCATTGCCAATTGCCTTGGCTATCCAAAACCACGAATCAGTGTTCTCCTGAATGATCAACCAATTGGAGATGCGATCATTACGGAATTGGATGGCGGCGATCAACAAATTCAAATCAGAAAACTCAATCGAAGCCACAGCGGGCGAATTTGGCTTCGGGCAGTGAATTCGCTTGGCGAAGATTCGGTCTGTGTGGATTTGAAAGTGTTGGATGTACCACCGGCACCAACAAATTTACGTGCCAAAAATATCACCTCTCAATCGGTGGATTTGGCATGGAATATGTCCACAGATTCGAGAAGAGGAGAGGAAAACATTGAAAGTTTCATCATTGAACGCAAAACAGCGGATCGGTAAAAATTGGGGGAAAATTTTAAAATTGGATAGAAGATTAAATCTTTTTTTTTTAATTATTTATGAAGGGCACTTATTTTTTATAAATCCATCAAAATTTTCAAAAAATATTTTCCTAGTGTTATTTTGGATGCTATTTTGGGCTTACTAAATTGGCTTAAGTTGAACAAAATGGAGATAAAATTAGTATTTAGAATTACAGAATTTAAAATTTTTTGAAAATATCAAATTTTGGAAAACTAAATAGGAAAAAATCCAGAAAGGAAAATTTCTCCCCAAATTTAAATTGAAGGATATTTACTAGAAATTATAGCCTATTCTTATTAAATAATATTAAAGAAAAAGTAAAAAATTTTTAAATTGGAATAAAAATTCTAATTAATTTTTATTAAAATTTTCCAAAAGTAATTTTCATTTATTTATATCTTAATTTTGATATAAAATTTGCAGTTCTCGATGGCGTCAAATTCAACGCAAAACAGCGGATCGCATCCAAACGGATCATGGCTTCCTCTACACTGTCCATGGCCTATATCCCGGTGAATTCTATGCATTCCGCATTTTGGCAGTCAATGAAATTGGCGAATCCGAGCCAAGTGCCACCGTCGATGTCCAATTGCCGGAGGAGGAAGATGATGCGGACATTTCGCAGATTTCCTCCGCTTCCAATGATCCATTGCATATTCCACGACTTTCTCGGCCCAAAAAGCCAACCTTGACAACAGATGGAATGCAGACGAAAGCAGTGCTCAGCTGGGAAGCGGTAGACCGTGCCATTATCTACGGGGTTGAACGGAAGAAATGTGGGACCGGTGCCAATGAATTTTGGCTGGAAGTGGCAAATGCGGATCGACCAACGTAAATATAAATTCGATTATTTTATTTCATTTTTGGATAAAATAATTCAAAAGACCAATTTAATGCTCTATTAAAGAACACTTTAAAAAAATATTTTGATAAGAAATAATTTCTGGCAAAAAATAATCTTATTTAAGTCCTGAAATTTAGCGAATAAAACTCATAATAAAGAGTTAAATACTTTGATTTTTTCACGAAAATTTATTCCAATTTCAATGTCTTTTATTGAAAAAATAAATATTTCTTTTGTTTATTAATTATTTTTACCAATAAACCAAATCCACTTGATTATGTTTTAAAATCTACGCAATTAAAAAATTTATATAAATTTATAGTAAATTTTTCATAAACAAAATTGTGACGGATTATTATATCAAACATTTTCCAGTTACATCGATCGATCCGTTTTTGAAGCTGGCCGATACATTTATCGAATTGTGGCGAAATTGCCGGGCGTGCTGAACAGTGAGCCAGGTGAACCTAGCGATGAAGTGTACATCACTGTGAAACCACCCGAGAGTCCAAGGGAATCGACAACAATGGGAGGATACGGAGTGGGATATATGGAGAGAAAGAAATCCGCTACGACAACCGAAGAGCCTGTTCGACGACAACAACAATTGGTGGAAAGACCCGATTCTGGGGATGAACATTCCCAAGCATCATCCGTGCTCTCAGGCAGTCTCATGGATTCTGGTGCGTTCAAAATTTTTAATTGCGGGCATTGAAGACAAAACTCTCAAGACAATCACATAATTATTTCTATTTTTGCACATAAAAATCATAAATAGACTCATAACCATTATTGGAAAAAAAATGGTGGACCTATAAGATCCATCATTTACTTAAGGGATTTCTTTCTAACAGTAGATTGAACAGAAAAAATATCGACAATGTTTTTAATTTGGGGGTTTCGAAGGGGCAATGCCTTAAGGCAATTTCACAAAATCACTGCACTGCAATTTTCCTATTTTTGGATTTAAGGGTTTTCCTGTGAATAAATTTATATTTTGTTAAATATTCTGGATTTCGAAAAAAATATAAGTAAAAATTCAGAAAAAAATTCATTTTCCTATTTTTCATCCACAGGCATTCAAGAAGATGAAACATTCCATCAACCAATGAAGAGTCCAGCAATCCGCAAAATTTCCAAGGAAGGAAGGCGCGTCAGTTTTGCCATGGACGACGGCGAAGTGACTCCAAAAGCCGAAGGCACATCCACCCCAATGAATGGCCATATGACAAATGGTATTAGCAGCAAGAAACGGAGGGAGAGCATTCCGGAAGAGACAAAAGAAGGTGGCAGACAACAAAAAGGTCATAATTTGATGAACATATTTAGAGGGATTATTTGCAGAATTATTTAATTTTGAAACAAAAATATTTAATTAATTTGCCAACAACTTTGTCCAAAAATTGGCAAAACCATTTTCATTTTAAAGTTTAAACCTTATTTTACCTCAATATTTTAAAGTAAGCTCTGTTCTTATTTGCCTAAAAGTAACCTTAAACGTAGTAAACTTTAGGACTTCTTTGTAGCCAAATTTTAGTGCCTTAAAATAGGTTGCCAAATTAATTATTTTTACCGCTAAAATTATTTTTTTTCTCAACATTTTCTTCCAAAAAATAGGCAAAAAGCAATTCTTAATTTTTGGCTTCATTTTTTAAAATATTGGTAATAAAAATTTTCCTTTTTTAGACGAACAAAAAGAGGATTCAAAATATGGAGCTCGGTACAAAATTGAAATGTCAGCGGATAAAGGAGAAGAAGAAGCGGCCAAAATGAGAAAAGAAGCCGAAGAAGAGGTAAAAAGAAAGGAAGAAACGGAAAGAAAAGAAAGAGAAGAACGTGAGGCAAAATTGAGGAAAGAAAAAGAGGAAGAAGAGGAGTCAGGGAAACGAAAAGAAAAAGAAGAAGCGGAAGCCAAAAAACGAAGGGAAGAGGAAGCGAAGGAAGCGGAAGCCAAAAAACGAAGGGAAGAAGAAGCGAAGGAAGCTGCCCGAAAGAAGGAGTCGGAAGAACGTGAAAGGAAACAAAAAGAAGCCAATGAAGCGGAGACAAAACGAAAACGTGAAGCGGAAGAGAGGGCAGCAAAAGAGGCGGAGAAGAAGAAAGCAGCGGAGGAAAGGCAAGAAAAAGTGAAACGGTTGGCCGGAAGATTTGGCGAAAAACAAGAAGAGAAGAAGGAAGAAAAGATGGAGGAATCTGCGACGAAGAAGAAAATTGAACCAAAAGAGGAAAAACAGAAACCGGAAATGAAAGAGGAAGAGCCTGAAGTCAGTGGCGGCGACGGTTTTGACCGTTTGCTCCAAGACACGGAGGCAGTAGAAGGCCAAATGCGTGTGGAAATGGTGGCACAATTGGATGCGAACACAAAGGACAATGTGATGCGCGCAAAATGGTCAGTGTTCTCTAATTAGATTATATTTTATATAACTATGAGATGGAAAATAACATTTTAGATACCTATATTTGTTGAGTTGACTTTTAGGTTATTTTTAAAATAATGGCATGGACCTAAACAAATTTAAAGCTTTTCAGTTCAACTCACAAATCCTTTCTCCTTCATTTAAATTTTTAATAGTCACAGAAAATTTAAGAAAATTAAAAACCCTTGGGCTTCCATTGTTGAAAAATTAAATGACATTAATTTGGTGCAAAAAAGACATAATGCGGGACTTGACTTTGAATTTGATACCATATTAATTGACTGGAATGTTTACAGAAATATAATTAATTAATTTCCCAATATTTATTAGTACAATTAAATGTATAAAAATTCAACATAAATTTATGTAGGTACAAAGATGGCAAATTGTTGAACACACGAACCTCAATCAAACACAAAGCAATGTTGGACATGAAAGGCGAGGCCAAATTGGTGATCAGCAAAGTGGAAAAAGCGGATGCAGGTAAACAAAAATACAAATAAACTTAAATGAATTTTAACATCAAAATATGAAAATTTGGTTAATGAAAAATTATTTTCATCCTCTTATAGGCCGCTACAAACTTGAATTGGAGATGAGCAAACAAGATAAGAAACCGGCAACCGAAGCAACATTGATTGTTCGGGTAATAAAAAATTCGATAAAATTTTCTTCAAATTGAGAAATTTTTCAGGGAAAGAATGATCCACCAAGCACGTCGACACAAATTAAAACAATTGAATCGGGAAAAGATAAACCCAAACTTGAAAAGACCAAATCCAAGGAAAGGGATGAAGCAGTGAAGAAACCACCAACATTTGTTAAGAAGCCAAAGCCAAGCGTGGTCAGTACAACACAATGGAATTTATTAAATTTTATTTTTGGTTATACATTTTTTCGGGGGAATTGAAAATTGGTTCATTATTGGCCATTTTGATTTTTTAATTATTTTATTCAAAATCTAAGCCAAAATTTAGCAAATTGCTGTAATTTTATAAAGGACGAATTTGGACTTATTGAGGATTAGGATTAATATAAAAATAGTTTAAGAATAATACGGAATTAGGCAGAATATAGGAATTAAGCAAACATTTAACCAAATTAAGAAGCCCATCATTTTGGCAACGAAATTTTCATTTTTTCCACAATAAAATTGTAAATAATTATTTTTAATTTTTATTTTTTCATTATTAATTTTTTCAAATAACAAATTTTTTAATCATACGAAAATATATTCAATTTATTAGGACGCAATCAACGGTTCACGCGTTTGTTTGGCCGGCTCATTCAGCGGCACACCAACACCCCAGCTCCAATGGCTGCGAAATGGAAAACCATTTGGAGCGGATGCGCGCATTTTGTTGAATAAAAATTTCAATGCCGACATTGGGGTCACCGAATTCATGCTTGAAATACTCAAATTCACACCGGCCGAACATGCCGGTGGGGGCAAATTAATCCAAAATATTCAAATATATTTTTTAAAATTAATTTTTTGAGAGTAATTTTAAACGAATTCGACCTTATATTCTTTTATATTAGGCCATTTGGTAAGGCAATACTAAGATTTACTAATATTAAAAATGTACCATATTAAATGTTGGCATTGATCTTATTAAGATGAATAAATTAGACAAAATTTTAGTCAAACGTACCAATATTCGTAATTACCTCTAGTAAAATTTCTTTTTATTCTTAAACCCAATAACAATCAGTGAATTAATTTTTTTTTATGAGAATTTAATTCGAAACAAAGTTAAAATTATTAATTAATTTAATAATGAGTTCGTATATTGCTTTTTTTTTCAATAACAACGCAATTATTTTTTATATATTTTAGGCACTTATACTGCTGTGGCACAAAATGATCAAGGATCTGATTCAATTTCAATTCTTGTTTCCGAACAATCATTGGAGGAGAAAATGAGAACTTTTGGCGGAACTGCTGGCAAAAATGGCCAGGCAAGTGTCCCTCAGTGAAAGGAAACTATTATTTGAAATAATTGTTCACGAATTTGATCGATTTATAAAATATCTACCAAAAATAAATTTAAAAAAATATAATCGGAAAATTTAATATTTAATTGTAAAATAAAATTCGAAATTTTTAAAAGAATTAAAAAAATGGATTCTTTTGAATTAAAAAAACTAACCGATTTTCCGGTGTCTCAAATTTGTTTGGTGAGAAAAAATATACACAGGTAAATGACTACTGTATCGGAAATTCTGTACAGAATCCATCCAGTTTCACAAAAAGATTTTCCCTACAGCAATTTTTAGAAAATCCATTTTTAAAAAGCTGATCAAATTCAAACAATTATTTCACATTTTCATTTTTCTTCCTCTTTAAATTTGAATAACTTGTCATCCACCACCCTGTATAGAACACAAATAACTTGTAGAAACATTGGAACATAAACATTTTATAGCTTCCAGCAGAAACAGGCACCACAACCACAGCGGAGATGGCCCCCGGCGGGCCAACAATGAGGCGGAAGAAAAGAGTGATGGAGGGAGGGGAGAAGGAGGAGAAGGGAGAAGAAGGCGAGGAGAAGGAAAAGCGTAGGTTGAGGAGGAAAAGTAGCAGCAACACCAAAAATGACAACAACAACAATATCAACGACAACAAAATAAAAGACGACGAAAACAACAACAAATCCAACAAAACAAAAGACGACGAAAACAACAAATCCAACAAAACAAAAGACGACGAAAACAACAACAAATCCAACAAAACAAAAGACGACGAAAACAACAAATCCAACAAAACAAAAGACGACGAAAACAACAACAAATCCAACAAAACAAAAGACGACGAAAACAACAACAAATCCAACAAAACAAAAGACGACGAAAACAACAACAAATCCAACAAAACAAAAGACGACGAAAACAACAAATCCAACAAAATAAAAGACGACGAAAACAACAAATCCAACAAAACAAAAGACGACGAAAACAACAAATCCAACAAAATAAAAGACGACGAAAACAACAAATCCAACAAAACAAAAGACGACGAAAACAACAAATCCAACAAAACAAAAGACGACGAAAACAACAACAAATCCAACAAAATAAAAGACGACGAAAACAACAAATCCAACAAAACAAAAGACGACGAAAACAACAAATCCAACAAAACAAAAGACGACGAAAACAACAAATCCAACAAAACAAAAGACGACGAAAACAACAAATCCAACAAAATAAAAGACGACGAAAACAACAAATCCAACAAAACAAAAGACGACGAAAACAACAAATCCAACAAAACAAAAGACGACGAAAACAACAACAAATCCAACAAAACAAAAGACGACGAAAACAACAAATCCAACAAAACAAAAGACGACGAAAACAACAAATCCAACAAAACAAAAGACGACGAAAACAACAACAAATCCAACAAAACAAAAGACGACGAAAACAACAAATCCAACAAAATAAAAGACGACGAAAACAACAAATCCAACAAAATAAAAGACGACGAAAACAACAAATCCAACAAAACAAAAGACGACGAAAACAACAAATCCAACAAAACAAAAGACGACGAAAACAACAAATCCAACAAAATAAAAGACGACGAAAACAACAAATCCAACAAAACAAAAGATGGCATCATGAAAAAACATCGTATCAGCAACAACAGCAAAACATCATCACCTAAACCAAGTGGCGGCGACAACGATGATGCGGAAGAAACACAAACCCAAAAGTGGGTTTTTTAATCATTTTTTGAAGATAATTTCTCAAATTAACCATTTACAAAATTACGAACCGGTATTAAATATCCTATCTTAGATCCTTATTTTTATTGTACAGCTTATTCACATTTCAGGAATAGGCTAATTCATTTTCCTATAATCAATTAATATTTTAAAATGCAAATTATGGTTCTTTTTTCTAAAGTTTTAAACATTGATAAATAAATCAAAACAATTTGGGCTTAAACTTAAAAATTATTAGTTTTTAAGTCAATATAAATATCTGTAAAATAATTATAAACAAACATTGAGTCGGTACGAAACTTAAAATTTGAATTCATTTTCTTAAACAATTGCAGACTACGACGACGACGATCAAAATCAAAATCAACAACAAAAGAACCGGCATCAAGATCAATGACAAACACACCAACCAGCATGCTAGAAGGTGAGATTAATAAATGTAAAATATAGACAATTTAATAGTTTAAATTGTAGATTTTCCTTTTCTGCAATATTTTAATAATTAATAAATTCGCCAATAAAAATTTTTCCTTTATAAAATTTTTTGAGAATTGAATTAAATTTTACCCAATTATTTGTTTCAGAAAGCCGACAAAATTCACTGACAAATTTGAACGATGAAATTGTTCGACTTGGAGGCGAAGGAGGAGAGGAGAATTTAGGCAAAGAACCAATGGAAATTAGCATGAGCAGCGAAAATCGAAAGAATCAGAAATCAGGCAAGAAATTGGGAATAATGAATTTTAGAATAAATTTTGCCATTTTTAGCACTACAATTCGTCAAAGCAGCGATTGATCAACGCAACGCAAAGTTTGTTGGAAAATATTAACGAATTTTGCGCAATGACCAATATCTCATTAATTTTTTAACTTTTTAATAAAACATTCATAATAAAAAGCACTTTCTTTAGAACATTTTTAAGTACTTACATATTTATTATCTTCTCCAGTTGAGATTCTTATTTTATTATTCATATTTGATTGTAAAACAATAAAAAATACCATTTTAGGATTAGATTTTATGACCAATTTTGGGGTAGCAAAAGGTTCTTTTTGGAGGGTGAAAAATTTTTTGGAGTGGAGACAGATAATATTAAATACCCTTTTTATATCAAAATAATTTATAGAAATATAATAGACTAGAAGGTTATAGTAGCGTCCGAATTTAGCCTATTTGCACATTTTTTGGTCATAACTTTTTTGCAATTTTCAAATGAATACGCTAATTCCGGATTGCATAATTCTATCTAATTTTCCAAATTTAAAAATAATATTAAAAATTGGTGCATAAATTAGTTCCACCAAGGGAAAAACTATTCCTTTTACAGAACATGTAGACCAAGATTTTTTGTACGACCGAAACCGAAGAAACAAATTGACGAAGGAAAGAATTTGAGGTGAAATTTGGTGAAAAATTTTTCTTCACATTTTTTTTGTAGATTGAAAACGGCAATCAGCGCAAATCCAACACCCGAAGTTCAGTGGGAGAGGAATGGCGTCATCCTCGAGACTGGTAAATTCCATTGGGGGAAATTCTATAATAATTTTTGAAATATTATTTTCAGGCGCCAAATACAATCTATTCCGAGAAGGGTGGGTTCACTTGGAAGAAAATTTTTTAATTAAATTATGAATCCTAAAATTCACTGAATTGCTATTTAGTCGATTTAAAATGGAAATGATATTAAATTGAACAGAAAAAATTTAAATGAAAATTGAAGGTTTTTGAAAGGAAAAAAAATAAAAAATGCAACATTCACATTTTTATCCCATTTATTTCAATTAATGAAGAATTTAAAAATTTTCAAAAATAAAAAACCTTTTAGTTAATGCTTTAATTTTAGTGCGGAAATTAAATGGGTAATAATAATTTAATTTACTCTCAAATCAATTAATTTTACCCAAATTTTTGTGGAAGAAAATCCACATTTTTAAAACCAATTTTCTAGACATTATTTTTTTGAAAAATTTCAAAAAATTATTAATTTTTCTACACAAAAAAATTTTTGAGTAAATTCAATGATTTCGGATAATTCAAGTTTATATTCCATTACAAAAACCAAAATTACAGCGACTTTTTCTACCTGGAAGTGCATTCATTGAGCACCAGCGACAGTGGGGATTACAATTGTACGGCAAAGAATTCGGAGGGCATTGCAATTTGCACTGCCCGTGTGGAGGTGATGCAGGCGGCAAAATCAAGGGAAGGAACGCCCGGAGCAGGGGCACAAAGGAGGAAATCAAAAAAGGAAATTCAACCAATTTTGGCACCAAAAAGCACAAAGGAATTGCCCAAAAAGATGAAGGTGGGAATAGGAATATTTAGAAAATTTTTATTTCATTGACTAAGGATAAAAATAATTTTATAATTATTTTTCAAGGGCACAATTGGAGAGCCATTGACCGTTATGTGCGCATTTGAGGGTCTGATTTTAATTAGAAATTTAGAAGACTGAAAAATTTCTATATATCTAGGCGTACCTACACCATCAATTGCTTGGACTCATAATGGCACTCCGCTGAGTTCGCATCCAGAACGATATTGTAAGAAGCAAATGAAAATCCAAAATTTTTGAATTTTTTCCCTAATATTTTGTAGCACTTTCATTCGACGGAGAAACAGCAAAATTTGCTCTGTTGAAGGCATCAAGCATTGATGCGGGCAAATATACCGTAAGAAGGGAAAGGGAGAGAGTCACAAAAATGCATTAAAAATTGTTAAATTAATTTTCTATAAAAAAATTATTTTATTATTTAATAGTTTTTAAAATTATTTTGAATAATTTTTTTTACAAATTAAATTATTTTCCCTGCTATTTCCATTAATTTTCGTATCATATTTTTGTAGTGCATTGCCACAAATAGTGCCGGCACTTCAACGACCCAAATGGAATTGGAAATTCAGAAACCACCAATTCGGGAAGGCGACAATTTGGCTCCAAAGGTCCAGCATAAAAAAGAACGAAAATTAGCAAAACATTTTTTTTTAATTTGAAAAATTTTTTAATTTGAGAATTTAAAAAATTCAATTAATAATATTTTAAAGTTTTTGGAGTCGAAAAAACGAGTGCGTTATGAAATAGGCGGCGAAGGAAATGGCACAAAGCAAAATGGGGCAAATGAGACTGTACTCATCGCTGAACTGATTGAAGGTAATAAATAAGCCAAGGCCCCATAATTTGATTCATTTTTTAAAATGTTTTTTGGACCATGATTAAATTTTTTTATTGCCAACTTCAAATTAAATTTTGAAAAAGCCAAAAGACATTCCTTGAGTTAATGCTAAATTCTTATAAAAATTCGTTCTATTGATTTTAATTTCATTTTTTTTTGATTTTAGAGGCAGTAAAAATAACCTTGTAATATTTATTAAATTATTACTTTGTTTTTGAGGCTATTTTTGAACAACTCTACCCGAATTTATAATTAAAATTTATTGTAGTGTACCTATATAAATATAAAATACTATGGAATTTTATTATTTTACACCATTATTTATAGGAACTGAACCAATTGAGGTGAAATGGATTTCACCAAGCCGAATTGAAATGGCTACCGATTCGACCGCCTATCGAATTGGTTTGTGAATAGGGAATACCTCTGGTTTCATTTTTAAATATTTTTTTTCCTGAAGATCGAATTGGCAAGAATTCTCAACTGACCATTTTTGATGCGTTCCCAACCGACTCTGGGGACTACAAATGCGTGGCCGAGAATAAATGTATGATCAAGCAATTTTTGGGAATTATTATTAATTTATCCAGAAGATCATTTAATAAAACCATAAATTTTTATGTCTAAAAATCAGCATTTTTTGTGACCATATAACTTGATCAATAAGAAATAATATGGCTTATAATAGGCTTTATGCTAGTGACTAACTAAGAAGATCGAGTACCTGATCTTCTATGTAATGCTGATTCTTCGCCGAAATTTTTTATACATTAAATTAGTTAAATTAATTATCATCCATTTTTAATTAATTTTATTTATATATTTAATATTCACAGATGGCAATGCAAAATGCTCAATTGACTTGAAAATTTATGGTAAATTTGATTTAAAAAAAAGAAATTAGCTTGTAATGACCAAAAAATTCTTGAATAATTAAATCTTATATAAATATTTATTTTTTTACCCAAAAAACAAATAAATCAGAAATGATCAATTTTGAAAATTTTTGAAATTCTATTAAAAAGTGAAATTAATGCAAATTAAATCAATTTTAATTCAGAACATTCATTCAAAAATTTCACGAAAAATGATATAATTATAAATTTAAAGAAAAAAGTAAAGCAACAAATTTGGAAGACACCACCACCAAACAACCAACAGTTCAAGCAAAAAAGAGAGAATTGAAGGCTAAGAAAGGCCAAAAATTCGTGGATTTGGTATTCCACGTTGATGGAGACGAACCCGTTCTTTGGTCTGTTTTTTAAATGGGAATAATTTAAATTATTATTATGAAATTTATTTCCAGTTGGTATCGTCTTCAAGCCGATGCCCAAGAACAGCACATCATTCCGAATAGCAAAAAATATGAGGTGAGAATTAGTGAAACAAAAATCATAATTTTAAAAAAACTTGAATTAATGTATTGAATATTTTTTACAATATTAAATTAAAAATAGAAAAGTTTTCTAGATTTGATTGAAGCCATTCAATTTTTAATTTTTTTTTTAATTTCTATAAAAATGCCCACCCATTTCCCTCATTTTTGGACAAATTTGATATTAAAATTAAATATAAATCTTATAGAAATTTTTCGCCTCCATAATTAAATTATGCAAAAATAATTCAACCTAAAATTTTGTCCCTTAAAACTCTGACTGAGAATTCATTTAAATTTAGGTATTTTTTATTGTCGAAATAGACATTGAACAAATTTTTTTACTTGAAAAAAAATTATTTTTTTTGCAGACCACAAACAAGGAAAATGGCCAACAAGTAACCCTACGCATTTATGACATTCAACCAAGTGATTCTGGCAAATACAAAATTGTGGCAATGTTTGTCCTATATTTTCCTTCAATTTTATTCATATTTTCATGCATTTCCAGAAATCGATCTGGCGAAGCCTCAGGCACAATTGAACTCAAAGTTTCCGAGTGAAAAAAGTGAGTTTTAAAAATGAGATTTAATGAATTTTTTAAAAATGTCTACCTCATTTGATTTTCTAAAACCTAATACCAATAATAATTTCCAAATATCTTTCCTCAAATTCGGTTTATTACGAACCGAAAACTGGCAAAAAAGTGATAAAAATAACCAACATTTGATTTAGAAAAACTTTTGGGACTGATTTTTACCGTTTGAGCAACTCAGTTCTAAAAAAATCTCCCAAACCTAAGCACAATTAATCGTTATTTTTTGAAGATAATTTATAAATTAGATTTTAGGGGACAAATTTCATATTAATTCCTTGGCAAAATTTTTAAATTTTCATCTAATTTTCAGATGCAACAAAATGTGATCATCTCCAAACAGTTCATCAAATACAATCAATCCAAAAATACGTGTCAACATCCAAACAAATCAATCAATCAAACAAAAGATGTGCTTTAAATATTTTTATTGTTTTTATTTTCTTCCCAAATTCCCCATTCTGCTGCTGCTGTCGGATTATGGAATATTATATTGTGCCGCTAGTTTCTATTTAGGCATCACATTTTTATAATATTTTACAATAATTATATCAACAAATATATAAAATATTTTTATTATTTCAATATTGTCCCTTTAATCTTTTTATTTGTTCGCCTTTACATTTTTTTTTGTTCCACTCGGTGACATTTATTTAGTTTAAATGTTTATGCGCATAAATTTTTATTAGAATTTATTTTATAATAATTTTAATTTGGCATATTTTGGGAAAATATTATTAGATGTTGAGTAGAAGTGGTGCAATTGGGAAAATAGGAAAGGGTTAAGGAATTGCCCTTTTTGGTGTTGGCAAATAACATTGATGGGTGGTTTTGGTTCATTGGAAGGCTAAATCCCCCCCCCCCCCCTGAAAATTGAAGGAGGCATCCAATAAAAGACTTGAATCGATTTATGGCAGCATTTGGAAATACACCGATTTGATAGCTCTATACATGGATGAATTTGCCGTGCGTGAGAGGACTCTCCTTTTCCAATTTTAAGCGTTATATATTTTTCCGAAATTGGCTGCTATCCACTCTAGAAATATAGTTTTTTATTCTTATCGATTCAAATGCATTGATTATTTTATATTATTCTAGTCAAAATAAAATAAATGTTTATTCAAGAAAAAAGATTTTCAATGTTGACAAATTTCATTATTTTAATTACCCTCTTTATTTATAACAATGTAACAATTGTGGAAGCCTCCGGAATTGGTAATTTGGTACTTGTTAAGTTTGAGTCCTCTATTTGAAAAGTGCTTGGCCCCCCCCCCCCTATGGGTCATCAGGTTTGGGGTTAGGGTCATTCAGGGATATGTTAGGGATGGGATGGGGATTTGGTAAAAATCATCCCAAATGTATCCTAAACCCAAACCCAAACACCCAAAGGGGGACCCTTCACTTTTCCTCACTTTTACCAAGGTGACACAAAAAAGGACTCAAACTTAACAAGTACCGGTAATTTAATCGAAAATAATAAACCCAAAATTACTGAATTTATCCGAAATATTTCGTGTCGAAATATTATATTTTAAGGCCATATAACTTGGCCAATACTTCTCTAAGATTCCTAACATACATAGCTAGCCATAAACCTATCTGGGCATTAAACCTAAATATATAAACTCCTATTATGGTCAAATTATATATGCCCAAAAAATATTATTTTTCGGCACCGAAATATCTAGGGTAAATTCAGTCTTTTTTTGGCTAAATTATTTAATTTTATTAATAATTATAAGCATTAAGATTGTCATAGGAAAAATTGAAAAATTAAATACCAATAAAAATTTAAATATTTTTTAATACTTTGAATTTTTGGTGCAGAAAATGACGATCTAGATGTGAAATACATCACTGCTGTTTATAAAAGTATTCTTTTCAATGAAGTTGAAGATTTTAACGACACAGAAAGAATGAAAGTTGCCCAAAAGGAAATTGCTTCCTTCTTTTATAAAAAATTTTGTTGGTCAATTTTGACCAATTTTGAGCATATGGAAGAGGAAACGGATGAATTTCGCTCACATTTCCAAAAAATTCAAGGAGAATATCAAATTTTAAGTGAACGAAATTTAAAACTTGATGAAAAAATTTGCAAATTCTACAAAATGTTTGTGCGAATTATTTTCGACAATGTTCTGGAAAAAAGCGAATATTGGAAGCAATATTTACGCTTTCGGACTCGACATTTCTTTTGGCTAGATAATCAGGTTTTTATATATTTTCTTAATTGTCCATTTAAATTGGATAATTTATATGGAATTCATTTTATTTTTTTTTGCGTGCATTTTCTGCATTTCTTAACAAATTTAAAAAATATTATTAGATTTTTTATTTAATTTGATTGCAAAATTATAACATTTGACTCGATCCTCTATTGAATTTTTATAAACAGATGCTGGCCTGACTGATGAAATTTTAGGCTACTACGAAGTACGAATTCCCCAATTAGGGGAAATAATTTTTAAAATAGTTTTACGCCCCCGCAATTTGGGGGCATAGTTTGCAGAAGACAGTATTCCGGGGGGTGGTATTGGCTCCAACCCAAAAATAGGCAGCAGCCAAAAAAATTAACCAAAAATTTTTAAACCTTACAAAAATCTGCTAAGTATCTCATTTTCCTTGAAAAATCTAATAATATGGGGCCATGTTCATAAGGGGCATAGCTTCGGGGATGTGAACGGTGGTTTGGAACGGCTTTTGTGGGGATGGGGTTGAGGCCCAAACATTGCGGGGAACTCCGTCAAGGGTAGCAATGCGATGAAATACACCGTAGACGCAACCCTAATTTAAACTTCCGCCCGCGATATGGAAATTAATAGAGTGAAAGAGTGAAAAAGGATGAGAAATTAAAAGATATAGATAAATTGTTTAATTTAGTGGAAAATAAAAACGGAAGAATTCTTGCAAAATATGTATTGGAAATTAAAAGAACAGAGCATGGAAATGGAATGTGAAAATTTGAAAGAATATTTGGCCAAAAATTCACAAAATTATGTGGCCAATTATTGGTCGTTGGAATGGCTTCTGGACAATTCATTGGATTTCCAAGAAATTGTCAAAAAACAATCGGATGAAAAATTTATGGAAATGAAAAGACGAATTTTTATTCTAACCGGCCACATCCATTTTGACCGTTTGGAATTGGCCAGAATGGATATTTTGAAAATTGGTATTTATTGAAAAAATTATTAAAATTAGAATAGGAAAAGAAATTATTTTAAAATAATAAAATAAATTATTCAGAAAGATTATACTATAATTTAAATTTTTCCAGAATCTCCGATATTTGAATTTACGCAAATCTGTTTGAAAAGGTGAGCATTTTAATTTTAGGTGGAAATGAGAAAACTTAATAAATTATTCATTAAAAGAGTTGGAGCCAGAAGCCAAAAAATTTAAATCTAAATTTTCCTTACAATCGAATCTTAGCTTTTAGTAGGAATCGAAAAACACCAGAATTCCTGTGGAATCGGAATTTTTCAAAAAGTGCCTAAATTGGCAATAAAAACCGCGAATTTTTATTGAAAAAAATGTAATAAAAAATATTTTCAACGATTAAAATTATAATTTAATCATTTTGGCGAATGAAAATAATTATTCGAAAAGAAAAAGAAGGAAATTAAAGGAATTTATTCCAAAAATAATCCACATTTTCGAATGTAACTACCAAAGTTTCCTCTGTTTTTTTTCTTAAATTTTATTTGAAATTCAATAATTTTCAGTGGAATTCCTGGAATCGGAATTCCGGCTTTATCTTTGATATTGCTAATATTAACCCATTATATTATATCATAATGGTACATTTATTTTACAATGGAAATATAAAATTCATTCAGATATTTGATTGGGATGGAAGATTCACGAAGATACCAATTAAGAATGTCAATCAGTTTTCTGTTAAATTCGTTCTTCCAATTTCGTCTAAATATGTCTGAAAACGGGAAAAGAAGTGTTGGAAAAATAATAAGCGAATTTAGAGAATCAAATGTGGTCAAATTCGATCAAATTGTTGACAAAATTAATGGCATGCTTAATTCGATTGCTGAAATGAATGATATGAATTTTGGGCAAGAGGAAGCCATAATGGAGCAAACACTTTGCATTCTGTTCAAATTAATTTCTGTTGATCATTTAATTCCAATTTTTAAAAGCACATTGCTTTTTGAGATGAATGTGGATGAATTATTTAATAATACAAATTTGGACATTGAAATGCTGGAAAAGAAGTTTATGCTTTTTTATAATTTTAATAACTAAATTAATAAAATATAAAATTTTTGAGCATATTTTATTCCGTTATTTTCAGATTATTTTCAAAATAATTTTAAATTTTGAAAATATAGCTTATTTTGAGAAAAATTTTAGAATTCATTTATTTTAAAAATATTATGCGATTATGCATATTCTTAAAATATTTTTAAAATTTAGCCGAATTCTCTGAATATTTTGCGTCCATATTTTCTTTGCTACCCTGGGCGCTGCATGGAATGAAAACCTTAATTTAATCTATTAATTTGTAAAATAAATAATCCAAAAGCCTTAATCTTTGGATCTAATTTTAATTTTTTCACTGATGGAAAAATATTGAATTTTTAAAGACAAAATCATGGCCATAGCCAAATAAAATTTTAAAATTTTATAAATATTTTAATCTAATAATAATTAAACATTAAGAAGAGAACAAATTTTGGCGCCTTTTTATTTTAAAGAAATTGAAGAACAATTAGAAAAAGCCGACAAGGATATGCAAATTATTTTAAAAAACAGAACCGGCTCAATTTTAAGATTGACTTCATTGATTGGAGGCACCACAAATTTGCGCCGAATATGGGAAAAGTACAAAGAGAAAATTCGTTCAATTGATTGTAAGTTTATTTTAAATTCTCCTATTTATTGATTAGTATTTTATTTGTTTGCACATATTTTATTAGAATATGAAAAAAAATTAATTATTCAATTAATCAAATCTTGTCCTTAATTAAATTATTAGTAAATTAAAAAAAATTGTTTTTTTAACACATTTTTTATTTTTTAAATCATTTTCCGCAAAAAGTAGTTTTTGACTTTTAATAAATTCGAAAGCGGTTTTAAACCCTATAAACTTTATATTATCTTGTAGATCATATTGAGATTCGTCTTTCTACATTTATATTTCTTAGTTTAAATCTTATTAAATCATATTTTCCCTTTTTAAACCCTTTAATTTTGGACCAAACCTGATATTTTCTCTATATATCGTTCGATGCTTCTCGATGAGATCTACAAATTGATATAAAGTTTACAGGGTCTAAAACCGATTTACGATATATTTGAGTTAAAAGCATTTGGGGTAAAAAAATTGTCTTTCATTTATAAAGATTAAAATTGCATACTAAAAGGAGGTAATCAACTGTTAATGGAGAGGAGTTGTCTATAGAATCCGGTGAAAGTAATAAATTTAAAGGGTTGAAACCGGATTTTGGAACAAAAATTCTGTTGGATTGCTATTTAATAATTATTAATTTTTTTCAGTCTTTATCATCGATTTTGATAAAAGGACCAGAATAGATTATGAAATAATATTTACGGACGACAACGAAAAAAGCCAACTTCTCAGCAGAACAAATTTGAATATTTTTTTATTGATGAATACAATTGAAAAAATGCTGAATAAAAATAAAAATTTCGCACCATTGATGGAAGATTGGCGCCGTATGTTCCGTTTAAAATATGACGTCCTTCATGTTAGGCCAGATTTGTTGGCAAAAATTAACATTGAAGTGACATATCAAGGTAATAAGAATGGCATCTAGCCGTACATTAAATGTCACGTTTTAATAATACTTTTTTACATGCCGATTTTAATTTAATTTAAGATGATTTTTTAAATTTACTTTACTCTCACTATTTTTTTATTACTTTTTGAATCTTAAATTATAAAATAGATTTGTAGATAAACAAAAATCCGAAATTTTTATTTAAAAAGTGAGGGAAATTATTTTACAACATGCTGAGAAATATTGATAACTGCAATAATCTTCTACTTTAAAGGAAATATAATATTGGAATTTGTTGAAAAATGGGCAAACAAAAAAAGTTCGACACAAAAAATCCTGGCTGATGAATTCAATAAAATAAACGATCGAGTGTGTAAAGAAGTTTTTGCATTGTTTGATAAGCTCAAAAATATCAAAAAAGAGAAAATGGGTAAGAATGAGGAATTTGATGAATTTGAATGGCTCAAAAATCAAAATGCATCATCGCTTTCTTCCCACTTCCAAAACATCCATATTGAACAGTTGGCAAAATTGGCTGAGGAAGACTTGCATAAAAAGACTAATGATAATGAGGCTAAAATATTTGATTTTTGGCTTTATTTCCAAAGTAGGATTGGAAAAATTTTATTATTTTTAAAATTATGAATAGAATTAGGGCAATTAAAATAAAATTTTGTATAAAAAGTTTGCTAAAATATTATAAATGAATTTGAATTATTAATAAATAAATATGTTACAGTTATTCACATTTTTAGCCAATTCTAATTTTTTTTTCCAATATGACCAAAAATTATAGATAGTGGCCGACATTTTAGTTTGTGATCAATGGCCATAACAGAACTCATTAGCTTTTAGATAATAACCATTCTATTAATATTTGTTCATTAGATTTAAGGAAAATTAGGGCGTATACGCAATTTTTTATTTCAGAACCAATCTGGACGAATGATAGCCCATTCGACGAAAAACTGAAGGGGTGGGCCAAGTCCGAAAACCTCCTCAGGGGCTGAAATAAAGTAAATCAAAACCATTATTGCCCTAACCCTACCCAAGCTCTAGCCCTAAAAATATAAATAGAAAATCAGTTAATAACGAGATCGGTACAAAATATATTAAATTTATTAATTGAGAAATGATTTTTTTAATAAAATTGGCAAACAAATTCTTAGATTTAATCAATCATATTTTTTAGAATTATCAACAAGCCCGGATAAAAGAATAATATCCAGACTGAGAATCCTTTTAAGCGATGAAGGAATATTAAAATTGGTGAAAAAGATATTTGGAAAATATTCAAAAGTGACGAAAATCGAGGAACAACAATTTACGGGAAAGAAATCAACAAAAGGAAAAAAGAAAAAGAAAACAGCGATGGGACAACCTGCACAAGAAGAAGGTAAATGAAATTATTATGGAGAATATATAAAATTTTTTTGCAAAATTAATTCAAGGTTACAAGAAAAAATGTACATTAGCCATGAAAATAAAGATTGTTATTGAACAAGAAAATAAGTTAAAATTTATTAGATTTTTTATCATAAATAGAAAAGGGGATAATCAAATTAGGTCAAACATTTTTTGAGAATGAATATTTTCATTTTTAAGCCAAAGGAAAAAATTTCTAAGAAAAAATGGTCACCAGTTTCTAGGAAAAAATTAACTAAAAATGAAAATTAGCGAAAAATTTTACCAATTAAATACCATCAATTGTGATCTGTAACCAATCCCTGTCCTTGTAAGGGCTATTGGGTAGAAATCGCGACATAATGGCGAGGCACAATATCTATTCTCTTCACAAATTTTGCCCTAAAACCCGTATCGAAACCACCTTAATTTCCTGTAAGCAGAGATAATTTCTGGAGCAACTTCCTCCCTGATAAAGCTTGTTACTCCCTAAAATGACAAAGAGAGCGATATTGACGACTCTCAAATTTTTTGAAAAATATTTTATTAATTAGATATGAATATTTTGGGGAAAAAAGAATGTAAAAAATACAAAAAAGCAGGAAATCATTATATTTGCATTTAATTATTTTAGACCTTCAAAGCGGTGTGATTATTGAGAGTATGAATAAAGGAAAAGTTTCATCATCACAAGAATCACAATTAGAGAAAGATTTAAATGTTCAACAAAATTCTCCAAAAGCACAACAAATATTGGACAATGTAATCAGTGCTTTTGGTGCTGATAAATCGCATTCATATATTGTAATGGGCGGTAATCCAATAGTGGCAAATTCTCAATGTAAAATTTATTTAATATATGAATGGATTATTAAAAAACAAATTTATAGACAGGAAATGTTCCTAAACATTAACTAAAGAACATGAAAATTTATTATTTTTAATACCTTTTTTTCTGTATAATTTTTATTAAAAATAATTTAGTTTAAAATGCTAAATAATTTTACAATTAGTGTAGTGACTTAGGAATTTTCTTTGTACTCATACCTTATATTTTGATATTCTTTTAATAATATACATGTATATCACATTTTCTTGTCTGGCATACTAAAATCTTGAAACTTGTTGTAAAATTTATAAAAAATTCTAAAAATTTAATTCATTTTAAATAGGCCAAATATGAAAAAAGGGAAATCTAATATTTTTCCATATTAAATTGTAGCTTCTTCGGCTTATATGCTCTCACCAATTGTGAATATTAGCACTGAAAATGCATTGACTCAAGCTAATTTGGAATCGGTATTGAATGCATCTGAAGAACTAAGAATGGATATCATTGATGCATATTTGGAAATATTGACCCGTGGCAATGCTAAAAATTTTGGCCTCATTCCCAGCTATGCTATCCATTCTTTCCGCACAGAAGAACAATTCCCACCTGAATGGCTACAAAACATAAAAAAACAAGGAATTGTTGATAATGTGAAATATTGGCTGATTCCAGCGCATTTGAATGTCGATCATTGGGTGCTTACCGTGATGGATGTGCATGAAATGCGACTACATTATTTCGATTCCTTTTCACCAGGCAGCACAAATCAACA
The DNA here is from genome assembly GCA_030063045.1 of Pratylenchus scribneri. NCBI lineage: Eukaryota > Metazoa > Nematoda > Chromadorea > Rhabditida > Pratylenchidae > Pratylenchus > Pratylenchus scribneri. The sequence continues at coordinate 894,092 of JAQSEB010000203.1, forward strand.
ATTCTCGATAGACATTTTCCTTATTTTCCATATGTTGTACGCACAGTGTGGACACCAAACTCTAAGCGAACAATTCTTTTTCTATCAGAATAATCCAAAAACGAGTAGTCGAAATGATTTGCCGGTTCAAGAAAATGCAATCGATTCTGGCGTTTTCATGCTAATATTTGCATGGGATATTATTGAACAAAATAGTTTAAATGCTAAAATGCATATTACGCAGAGCGGAATAAAAGAAGCACGAAAGCAGATTTACCGTCAACTGGCATATGGATTGTAAGTGTGTATATGTAACAGATAATTCTGTGAATTGGCTGATTCCCGGGAATTAGCACAGCGCTGGGTTAGCTACTTTTAGAATTCCAGATTTTTAAGCGTCGTAGACTTGTGAATAAGCTTATTCGATTCAGCATGGCCGAATTAGCATTTGAAAAATTCAATTTCAAATCGGTTTACGGATTACAGCTAGTGCGCCAGAGAAGGGAGAAGAATCTAGCAAAAGGTGCTACTTAACAGTTCATAATATTGAAATTGAAATCATAGTGACTTAATCGATCATAACGAGTGTAATGAGCCCTACTCTTGAGTCGGAATGATGTCTAGAAGCCTAGATTCCCGAAATTACTAGCCCGCAACTATCTAATTACGGATAATATTAGCCAAAATTCCCAGAATGAATTGCAAAATATATTTTATTACATCATAAAATATCAACATATTCTTTTATAAACCTAAAATAAATGGATAAATAAATTATTTTCTTATCATATTTCTCTTCCATTTTATGGCAAAATTAAAAAAATTATCATTTTAAAACAAGAATTTTGAATTTGAAAAAATTTATCCTAAAACTAGCTATTTTTGTCTTATTCGCTAGACCGGATTTTAATAATTTGTATTTTGTATGCATCCGGAATCGGGCAAAGTTAAAATATTGGTTAAACAACCCAATTCAGAATCTGACAATTTTTCAAATATTTTCGAAAATCCGGTTTAATCCGAAAAATTTAATTTCACATAGCTCTAATTTTCTTATACGAAATGCTTTAAAAATTGAAAATTTTACCATAAATTTTGAAATAATAAAATTTAAACCAAAATCAATTTTTAGTGGTATTGAAATCGATGAGAATATGCTGGAAAATCTCAATTTCCTTCCATCATCGCCGGAATTGACACCACCAACATCACCGGCCAAATCAATTTCAACATCATTAAAAAAAGATTCTCAAAATGAGGCCGAACAGACAACGTCGAATATTTTGCCACATTCCAAGCTTGAACGCCTTCGCTCAATACATGTAATACCGAAGGAAGGTAAATTTGAAAATAAAAATAATGGGATTTGAAAATGATATACATATATTTTAATAATACCAAATAAAAGAGTTAAAATTTTAATTTTTGCATTAGTCGAATAAATCTTTACAAAATGACTTATTAAAGATGGCAATTGCGGAGTTGGGTTTTCCCAAAAAAATATCTAAAATCTTATAAGTAAGGAGTTTTTTTGACACTCAATACGAATCTGCTGATCTCTATTTTTGTCATCATATCTTATATATTGTTTAAATAATCAATCTCTTAACAATGCGGGGGAGGGGACCAAAAGCATTTTTTTGAAATTTTTGTATGAATAATGAATAAATTTTGTTTTCGGTGTCCCAAATTTTTTAGAAATAAAAAAATTTTGGAGAAATCCCAATTCAATGCTTAAGTTGAAATCCACAAAAAATTGATTTCAAAGCTAGAGTTTCTGGCAAATGTTATATAATTTGGTAAATTAACTTCCATATTATAAAAAAATATTGCCCAATGTTTAGATTTATGGTCAAAAAAATTCTTTTATTTACTTACAATTACAATTAGATTGTTTCCTTTTTTCGGAATTTCAATATTACTATTGGTCGATTTTTTTTTTGAAGATTCTGTAGCTTTTATTTGTTAATTTTATTACTGACTGCCAATGAATGTAGATCCGAAAAGTTCCGAATAATATTAATTAATTAAACTTCATTTATTTCAACAATATTTATTTTGTAAATTATAAACAGAACCAAATGATAATGAGCTAAATGCTTTAAAAAATATGTATTATGGTGAAATTTTTGCCAAGGATTTCAATGCCAGCAATTTCAATAAATCCTCAGGCGTGGATATTGCACTTTTCCATTTCTCAAATTTGGCCTATTCCATTTTAAGCGAACTTAAGAAAAGAAATATGGCCAAAGCGGATGAGATATTTTATAAAGAAATAGATGTCATATATAATGAATTTGCGGAATTGCTCATGCTAGGCAGCAAAAATATTGATGAATTGGCGTGTATTTACTTTAAATTTTTCATGCGATTGAGAATGAACATAATTTTGGCAAACAATGAAGAATGGAAGAATTATATCCACTTCAGAATGCGTCATTTTTATTGGATTGATCCAAATGTATGGCAAATAAAAAAAATTAAAATTTTAAATTATACAAATTTAAATATATTTTCAATATTAGAATAATAAAGAAATTTTAAAGATAGAAAACAGCAGATGATAAGTGGATAATTAAAATAACTCATAACCTAAAAATCATTGACTAATTAATAATTCTAATTAAAAATTATTTAAATTTGTATTTGGAAATTTTATTAAGTAAATGAAGATATTTTTAGAGATTTAATAAAAAGTATTATGATTGCATTTTAGACTTTGGTTGGAATACATAGAATGAATCTAATGTAAATAAATTCCGATTTTTTATTTGCAAAACAAAATTATGAATAAATTTTCACTAATAACCCAAAAATACCAATATAATTTATAAATAATAAATTCAATTTTTAGTGGGATGAGAATGCAAAACTCCTCATGACAAATATAATAATGGAACAGATTAATAATTGTACTAAGAAGGAAATTAAGCAATTTTCTAAAAATGTTGCCACTATTCGCCCGTATTCAAATATTTCACATTGGTGGACATTGAAATGGATGCTGCAAAATTCGCCAGATTTTATTGAATTTGTAGACAATTATAAAGGAAGAGAATTATTGATTATAAAAAGGAATATTTTCAATTTGATAGGGGAAAAGGGTTTTGAAAAGTTGGAAATGGCCATTCCAGCATTAAAATTCAGTAAGCAAGCAGCTTATAAATTTGTAAAGATGATATAACAAATCAGAATATTAAATAGAATAACGGAATTAAGCGACTGCATTTTCACAAAAATAATTACAATGAAAATTAATAATCTAATTGAATTTTGATTGAAAATAGAGTCATTTAAATTTCTTAATTAAATTCAAAATTGATCTAATAATTCACCATTAAATTAGAATATTTCATCTTTTAATCTGCTGAACAAATCAAATGCAAGAAAAAAACATTTTCCCTATTAAAATTTTTGAATGATTTAATCTTTTAAATTTAAATTTAAATGATTTTGATTTTAAATTTTGAAGAACCACCGTTTTCCATTTTTAGAAATTAAAAAAATGGATTTTTTTACGCTTTATAAAATAAAAAATGCTTTCCTATTATTGATAAAATAAATTAATCCAGTTAAATTTTTTAATTTTCTTATAGATGCTTGTATAAATGAAATGGCTCAAATTAATTTAACAAGGTTTTATAATTTTAAAAATTATATAATTTGTTTATTAAAGATGTTTTTCTGGAGGTTTAGAAGGAACGAAATATGAATTTCGACATTCGCTCTCCTATTTATTGAATCTTTTCTTACAATTCCGAGCTAACTGTAAAGATTTGGGCATTCACGAAGAAAAAACAATAAAGTTGAATATAGAAAAAATGGATAAAATTTATAACCAAATTGTTGGAGTCAAACTTGTTAAACTCATTGACGAGGAATACACATTGGAAGAAGAAGTGAATGAATTAAAAGAGTCGCTTTGCATATTGCTGAAATTTTTTGATAACGCCGAAGAAGTATCTTCAGAAAAAGTTTTTTCTATCAATTATGAACAGGCTATGCAATGTACAGTCAATGAATTTGAAACCACACTGGAAAGGTTAGAATAAAATTGGGCCAATTTCAAAAAAAATAGGCTGAACTTCAATTATGGACTAAAAATTTTAATAAAAAAAAAGTGAAATAAAAATTTATAAGAAATTCTTTACTCAAAATTAAATAAATTCCGATAATTCTCAGTTTTTTTTTAATTTTATAAAATTCAAATTTGAAAAATTTATTTAATCTGAAGAATTCGAATTTTCGACAATATCTTCGTTAAATATAATTAATAAAACAAAAAATTGCAATTTCGAATTAGTTATTTCAAAAATAGCATCAAATATTTATTAATTAAAAATTATAATTCTGAGAGTGAAATTTTTATTTAATCCCTTTAAATTAAAAATTAAGACAACGTTTTTTGCTGCAATCAAAAAATAATAAGTTAATTGGAAACCATTTATCAGCTGGTGATAAGGATTTGGAAAATATTTTAAAATATAAAGAAGGAGCTTTATATCGATTGACAGAATTAATTGGCTATGACAATTTTCTTGAATTATGGAATAAATATCGCGAAAATATTAGAGACAAGAAATGTAAGTACTATAAATTCCTTTAATTACCTAGGAAATGAAATTTGAAAATGTTGTACCAATAATGCAGTTTAAGCTATATTAAAAAGTGTTTTCGATTAAAATATATTTTCGATTAAATTGTGTTTTCGATTAAAATGTGTTTTTGATTATAATGTGTTTTCGACTAAAATGTGTTTTCGATTAAAATGTGTTTTCGATTAAAATGTGTGTTCGATTAAAATGTGTTTTCGATTAAAATGGATTTTCGATTAATGTGTTTTCGATTAAAATGTGTGTTCGATTAAAATGTGTTTTCGATTAAAATTTGTTTTCGATTAAAATGTGTTTTCGATTAAAATTTGTTTTCGATTAAAATTTGTTTTCGATTAAAATGTGTTTTCGATTAAAATTTGTTTTCGATTAAAATATGTTTCGATTAAAATGTGTTTTCGATGTTTTCGATTAAAATTTGTGTTCGATTAAAATGTGTTTTCGATTAAAATTTGTTTTCGATTAAAATGTGTTTTCGATTAAAATGTGTTTTCGATTAAAATTTATTTTCGATTAAAATGTGTTTTCGATTAAAATGTGTTTTCGATTAAAATTTGTTTTCGATTAAAATTTGTTTTCGATTAAAATGTGTTTCGATTAAAATGTGTTTTCGATGTTTTCGATTAAAATTTGTTTTCGATTAAAATTTGTGTTCGATTAAAATGTGTTTTCGATTAAAATGTGTGTTCGATTAAAATGTGTTTTCGATTAAAATGTGTTTTCGATTAAAATTTGTTTTCGATTAAAATGTGTTTTCGATTAAAATGTGTTTTCGATTAAAATTTGTTTTCGATTAAAATGTGTTTTCGATTAAAATGTGTGTTCGATTAAAATGTGTTTTCGATTAAAATGTGTTTTCGATTAAAATGTGTTTTCGATTAAAATGTGTTTTCGATTAAAATTTGTTTTCGATTAAAATGTGTTTTCGATTAAAATGTGTTTTCGATTAAAATTTGTTTTCGATTAAAATGTGTTTTCGATTAAAATTTGTTTTCGATTAAAATGTGTGTTCGATTAAAATGTGTTTTCGATTAAAATTTGTTTTCTATTAAAATGTGTTTTCGATTAAAATGTGTTTTCGATTAAAATTTGTTTTCGATTAAAATGTGTTTTCGATTAAAATGTGTGTTCGATTAAAATGTGTTTTCGGTTAAAATGTGTTTTCGATTAAAATGTGTTTTCGATTAAAATGTGTTTTCGATTAAAATTTGTTTTCGATTAAAATGTGTTTTCGATTAAAATGTGTTTTCGATTAAAATTTGTTTTCGATTAAAATGTGTTTTCGATTAAAATGTGTTTTCGATTAAAATTTGTTTTCGATTAAAATGTGTTTTCGATTAAAATGTGTTTTCGATTAAAATTTGTTTTCGATTAAAATGTGTTTTCGATTAAAATGTGTTTCGATTAAAATGTGTTTTCGATGTTTTCGATTAAAATGTTTTTTCGATTAAAATGTGTTTTCGATTAAAATGTATTTTTATTTAAATAATTTTAAACCGAACTAATAAAAAAAATAATAAGTCATAATTCAATCTGTCTGGAATGTGCAACAATCTTGGACGAAGAATGAATAAAATTGTATAGATAATAATTTCTAATGATGTAATATAAAAAGAGTTAAAATTTTTCTATATAAATTTAATTTGCGGCATAAATTCAAACAAAATTTATTTTGGATTTTCTAATAAATACATTGCAGATTTTACTAATACACTCAATCAAATAAGACAATCATTTGAAATGTTTATGAATACAAAAATTGAACATATACGGCGATTGAATAGGACAAAGTTGAAAATATACATACTAATGCGGTGGCTTGAATATACTTTGCAAAGCAATAAAATTTTTGCCAAATTTTTCTCAGCATGGCATAAAATGTTTCGCTTGGATTTGGATGAATTAATTATCGAACCAACCAATTTGAAAAATATTGAAATTGAATGCACAATTAGGGGAGAAAAAATCATTGAATTTGTGCAAAAATGGATTAGAAATGGGAGAGATGAAAAACAAATTCGAGAGGATTATAAAACAGTACAAGATGCATTCAATAAATTGATAGCCCATTATATGGATGATGTGAAAGAGAACCCACCTTTACAGGATGGATTTCAATTAATTCATTTGCTAACATTGAAAGAATTGGCTAATCAGGATAAAAATTTAAGCAAAACAAAAATAGAAGATATGGAAAAAAGAAAAGAAATTAATTTTTGGCAATATTTCAATGGTATAATTTTTAATTAATTATTTTATTTTGCTTTGCTTAATATTGTTATTATTAGACGGATTTATATTGGATGATAAATCCTGAAATATTGACGAAAATTGGAAAATATTTAAAACAATGGCAAAATATAGGCAATTATATTTTATCAGAAATTAATTTTTAAAAAATTTTTCCTGTCAATTATAAATTATTTGCATTTCAAAGTTTTTATTCAAAAAATTTTTAAATTCATTTCCAAAAATGGAATTTTTATATAGATCAATAATTTTCTAAAAAAAATTTCAAAATCAATTTTAATTTTTTTCAAAAAAGAATTTTTTTCGAAAAGGTGCTAAAATTTTTCAAAAATTTTTCAATTTATTTATAAACAATAATTTAGTAAAATTCTTCAGAAATTTTAAAATATTGAGGATTGCCAAAATATTAATGAATATTTAGATAAAAATTCATGATTAATAAAAAATATGTTTTCCATGGGTTTAAATCTATTTTAAATTCGCAAACCAAATATCGAAATCAATAAATCCGTTCTCTAGCTTATTAGAAAATTATAAAATAATTCCCAAATACTAATTAATTATGTTTTATTCAATTGCAGAGCTTCACAATCATCCCGATCGAATTGCACGAATTGGGGAATTATTAAATATTAATTCTCTAAAACATTTGTATGAATTATTAGGGATAAAGTTTATTGAGAGCCAATTTAGTCAATTGACTAAATTATCAATGCAAGATTCAGAAACTGAGGAGGGGAATACATTGCAAAAGAATTTGTCTCCTAGTGGCATTCAGCAGCAGGAAGATGGACTCACAAAATCAGCAAAAAAGAAATTAAAAAGGAAAAATAAATCAAAAACCTGTACAATATCAACCGATGATAAGCAACAAATTGCGATAAAGCCAAGTGAAAGTGAAAAAACGATTGAAAGTGTTCGAGAAATTCCACCAGAAAAAAAATTAGAAGAAAAAGGAAATTTAAAGGAATTAATGGGACAACAATCTCATCTTTATGATGGTGAACAAAATACATCGAACATTTCGCTGCAAAAAGAAAGCGGAAATGAAAAATCTGGAACATCACCAAAAGGAAAAACAGAGGGAACATCATCGCCTAATGGAAAATCGCACAAAATAATGGAAGAAAGCAGCGTTAATAAAAACAAAAGAAAAGAAGAAGAAGAAAAACAAAGAGAAAGCCAATCATTTGAAAAGATTGAAAAATTAAATATTTTGAATGATTATAAATTTGAAGGTAAAAATAAAAATATGAACAAAATTAAAATTAAAATTATTATATAGATTTAATGCAAATGGACACACTTAATCAGCATTACAAAGAATTAATGAAAGACCTAAATAATCAAGAAAAACGCCGACTGACGGATATAACAGTTTTCGCTGTTGAAATTGGCCAAAGATTAAAAGCATTGGAAATTAGCACAAAATTATGGACAAATAAAATGAATTTGGAGAATATCCGACAAGAAGTAAACAATTTTGCCATAAATAAATTCAAACACATGGATGAATTGGAAGAAGCACTTTATAATTTATTGAAAAGAATTGAATTTGCCATGGAAAATCCAATAAATATGGAAAAGATTGAAATGAATAATAACGAAAATATTTTTAAAATGAGGAAACAATTACACAAATTGAGATTATCATGGATTATTCAGCATGATTCAAATTGGCAAAATGTGGAAAAGGAGGATTTAAATAACATTTTATTAGCGCTTAATTTGGAGACTGAAAAAAAATTTAACGAGCAAATTAAAATATGGGAAACAATTTTAGGGCAAATAAAACTTGGTAATTAAAAATAATTATTACTATATTTCTACTATTAGAAAACATCCTCTAATAGAGGCCCACCCTAAAAATATCCTCCATGTTCGATTTTTTATTTTATTTGGAATTTGGATGCTTTGAATGGTAAAAACATTGTCTGATATAAAAAAATATGTTATGAGTTGTAAAAAACACATATTTAAAAACAAATTCAGAATCTCATAAACATGTTGTAATATCATATTTAATTTAATCCTAAAAAAATGTTTTGGATTCTGTTGAAAACATGTTTTGAATTGAAATTCTAAAATTTTCTAAAAAATGTTTAAACATAAAAATTTATATTAAAAAATGTTTTGAATGGAAATTTTCGAATAAATTTTATTTCCACGCATTTTCCCTCTCTGAAATTCTCATTTTGTACACTCTAGAGAAGCTGTAAAATTTATTAGCTCATGTAATTGTATCAGAAGAAAAGGTAATTCAAATAAATAAATATTTAGATCATGAATTGGCCATTCAACGAGGAATAAAGGGAAGAGTAATTGAAGTTATCGATTTTGCTAAATATTCACAACAATTATGCTTTGATGATGAACAAAATAAAAAGGAAGAGGAATTAACTGAAAAAGTATTCATCATAATTGATATTAATTTAAATTATTATTTTTTCAGTTAATTGAAGAATTTAAATTTGTTGATGTTAAGGAAATTGAACGGGGTACACCGATAAAATATTTATGGATGCAAAAATATATGGAAACAAAAGAATGGGTCATAAATTTTGTCAAAGAATGGGTCTGAAATAATTGAATATAATTTAATTAATATTGGAATATATTTTAGCATTCAAGTGCGGAAATATTATTCACCGGTTCACATTTGTTGGGCACAATGATATCCCGTTCTGATATGGACACAATTGTGGTGACCAATGATGTACAAATTCATGAATATAATCAAAAAGCGGAATGCATTATTGAAGAAATTGGTTTTAATGCAGAACAAATGAAAATGGAAAGGAGAAGACAATGCCAAAATGATCAATTATTTATATGCAAATTTTGCAAAGTATAATTTAAATTATTAAAATTTACATATAATTTGGGAAAATATTTCACAGATGAGCCGTGTGATTTCGGCAGTTAGAATTCCAGGTTCATTGGAACTTGTTAAAGCATTTATTTGTGCTGATGAAGATTACGAATCAAAAAGCTTTAATGAATGCAGATATAAAGTTAAAGTGGACTACCTTTTTGCCACTCTCCTAAAGGAAGATCATTTAAGCATTTTAAAAAGAAAAGAAGTCAAAAGTGATGAAATTGATGAAATTCTGGTAGAATTATACAGATTATATAGCAGTAGAGCCAGTTTTTTGGCATTATTAGGTATCAAAAATTGTGTTGTCTTTTTACAAAATAATCTAGGGATCAGAGACAATATTCGAATCCTGGAACAATTTCCTAATGATGGCAAAAATTTCCGAATTGCTTGTGCAGCTCTGAAACTTTGGGCCAAACGTGAGCATATTTATTAATATAATAAAATTATAATATTTAAGAATTTTAGGAAATAATATTTATGGGCCAAAACTTGGCTTTCTCAAAGGTGTACACATGAATTTATTGATGGTTAAAATTTATTTGCGCTATCAATCTGCATCCGTGTCTTTCCTTATTGAACAATTTTTTGCTACTTATATTGTTTGGTTCGAAAATATCATTTTACTTAATTTATATATTTATAAATAAAGGCCATGGCCATTGCCTGTTCAATTGCTACAAATATCGAAATTAACTTACGAAAAAAGTGGAATTGGATCCCAAAACCTTTTGTGGTATGAAAAGGAGCCAAATGCGGAAATGCCGATTATTTCGCCTGGCTTTATTGAGAGCAATAAAGCATCGGATGTTGACCGGTACACAAAATCAATTATGCGTACATTTATGAGTGAAGGTAAGAAGGAATAAAAATGTACAAAAATAATTTGTTTTCTATCAAAAATAGGACTAAAACAAATACGAGAAATACGCGCTGGAAAAGTCAAATCCACCGGCGCGAATGAATGGCATGATTTCATGCGTGGAAATGATTTGGCACAAAGAGTTAATACAAAATAATTTAATTTAATATTATGTGTTTAGTATGCACATTATCTTGTGGTCAATTGCCTCACAAAAGTAAATCAAGGCACTTTTGGCGATGATTTTTGTGCAATTACCTCATTGAAAATGCACGATTTTATTCCAACTGATATTGGAAAATTGTTGCCAAAAGAGATTCGTTGGTATCATATAATAGAGGCCGGAAGTCGGAAAGAATGTTTGATAAATCGAAATGGATATGAAGATATTTCGTATAAATAATAATTATATGCTTATAAAAATTATGAATAATTTTAGGAAATATAAATGTGATATTTGGTTGGTTGGTTTGCAATTGAAAAGGGATAAACAAATTGATCCGGAAGAAATGATCAAATTGGAAAATGCAAAAGAAATGAACGAAGCAAAGGAAAAAATTTACAATGATTATTACGAGTATAAAAAAAGATTCAATGTAAATTGTTTTTAATTATAAAAAAATATATTTTTATTTAATTTTGTAGAAAACAATTGGAGTAGAGCACAAAAATTCTTTAACGGGAAATTTGCTTTTGTCAATAAATTATATTAGCGTAAATGATTTACATAAATGGTTTGTTTCTTTACATTAAATATTAATCTAAAAAATTATGGATAAATAAATTAAATATTAGCATAAAAAGCAGGACATAAACATAAATCATTTAGATTTTAATTAATATCTATTTTTGTAACAAAATATTTTGTAAAACATTTTCCTAATTTTCATATTCAATTTCAGGAATATAAATCTGCGTGGATGGGAAATTAATGTGAAAAATTAAGATTAATGATTGATGATATATTTATTCATTTGTTGATGAAAAATGAGATTATTTTTAATGTTGATATTTATATATTTATTAAAAGTTATTGATATATATATAAAAGTTTTACTTACATTAATCACAAAAGTGATTACACTGATTGCGTCATAAAGTTATATTAAAAATTGGCAAACGTCCCTTATAACATATTTAAATTTTAAAAAGACAAACGCTCTCCTTGTTTTTAATTAATGAATTATTACTTAAAAAAATTTCATTTTATTATTTTTTTTTATTCATTTTAATTATGTGGATAGGCAGAGTAAAAAGGTAATTTGTGAAAAAGGAAAGTTATTATTAGAATTCAAATTTTTGAATACATTAAAATTAAAAATCAAATTACTTTTAAAAAATTTTTTACCTAAAATTCCTCCATTCTTTAGCTACTTTTGCTCTGATTTTTTCCTGCGGGATCCATTTGACTGAAATATACTTTTCTTTTTTACATATATATATATCTTTTATTTTTCTAAATTATTTAATTCGATTCAATGTAAAAAATTTTATCCGAAATATGAAATAATAAAAAAAAATAAAATTTTGATGAATTGTTAAATTGTATTTTCGATAAATTTAATTGTATAATAAAATTAATTCATCTGTAAATATATGTAAAATAATAATGCATCGAACTTCATTAATAAATGACTGAAACATTTTCATTTTACATAGTCAGTTTAATTTCTATTCCAATCTACATCATCAATGGACGCAATATTTCTGGCATCACTGCTGAAAAAGTTCCCTGTTCACTAATGGTATCAATGTAAACAATTAATTCTTTATTCTTTTGGGTGGTGGAAATAATGCTCCAAAGCAATTGAAGGCATTCCGAATAACGAAGTGCGCCTTTTTGATCACCAAATTTCATTTGTTCGAATCGAAGCAATATTTTGGCACATTTTTCTGTCTCCTCATTCATTATCGCTTGGCCAAATTTAGAAAGGGATGAAATTGCTTAATAAAAAATAAATATTTATTTTTACCGAAGATTTGAATATATTTACTTGAATTTGTGAACAATAATGACAAAATGAATGCAAATTCTTCTCGGCAGGGAGCAATTTGCAAAAATTTTTTCATTGACAAACCAAAAATAGCTACTGCCAATTTTTTAATTCTGAAAATATTTTTAAATGATTTTTTAATTAATTTAAAAAAATCGAACACAGGTTCCTCGGAATTTTTCAGAGAATAAAATTTAACAAAAGGATAATCGATAATTTCCATCAATTCCGTTTCGGCATTTAATTTCATTGAATTAAAGCGATTAATTAAAAAGCCTGCTGCCTGCGCAAAATTGCTTACAGCGGCCATCTTTAAATTTTAAATATTTTTAAAATAATATATTTATATAATCTATTATCTAGTTATTCTCATTTTAATTATAAAATTCAGCTATTCTTATTCTTACCTGATCATTCAGATTTAATCGAGAAAATGCCGGCAATAATTTTGCAATATCAATTGCGATTAACAATGTTTTGGTTAAGGGAAGTGGCTCTGTATGGAAAACACCATATTTTGTGATATTTTCTTCAAATTTTTCCTTGTCAAAAAATTTGATCGGCTGTTTCTGAAAAAAAATATTTATTAATAAATCATTTGTTGATTAACCCTAAATAATTCAGCATGAGCCAACAAATTATCTTTGCTTTCAATCAATTCTTCAAGTGAATCGAATTGGTCAATAAAACTGTTCGGAAATCCAAAAACATTCAGGAAAACATGATTGGCTTTCTCTTCAATATTCAATAACTTTTTTAAGAAAATTTGATCTTTGACATCTTCTATTAATTTAATTTTAATAAATTAATGAAAAAATATGAAATTAACCAGTAATAATGCTGATTTTATTTTCCATTTCTGTGAATTGTCTTTTTTCGCTCTTTTTGACCACTAAAAATTAATAATTTTTTGTTTTAAATTTCAAATTTATTCAAACATTCTTCTTTCATCCCAGCCCCAAGACATCCACGCAACCGACATCCACGGCATTTGGAAATTCGCATTTTTCTGGCCGATGAACTTTCCACTGTTCCCTGCAATCTTACATCACAATCACATTGATATTTACGATTGCTAGTGACAAGACGTCTTTAAAAAGCAAAGATTATTAATTGAATTTGGAGAAAAAAAATATTGGCTCAATTGCACTTTAGCCGACCTTTCGCTGTTTAGGCGACTTTTATAAGCGACATTGAAAAATTTAGGTTAGCTTTAGACTATCAACGCTAAAATTAGTCACAAATCTTTCGCCTACATGCTTTGAGCCTAAAACCTAGCCTTGCCTATAATGTAAAACCTCTGCTCCGAGCTGCCTTAAAACTTTTTTTAAATTATATTTGTTACTTAATTTGATGAAATAAATGTCAAATTAATTTTAGGGTAATATTTAGAAGATTATAGCTAGACCGCTAGATTAAGTTAGGTTTCAGAGTGTTAGGATTTAGACATCATAGCCGGATGGCCATTTTCTTGAATAATTGGTACTTTTGATGCTTTTTACTGAAACCTTCCATTCATTTACTTGAAATAGTTTTTTTTTATTATTATTTTTTTACGAATTTTCATAAAGTTGAAAAGTCGCTTAAACTTTTTACTAAACAGCGAAAGGTTCTTAAACGGCGAAAAGTCGGCTAAACTACAATCGAGCCAAAATATTTTTGGATTAAATTAAAATTGAATCGAAAAACAAACCGACCGAAAGAATGCCCCACATGCTCGACAGGTCATTGCTCCATATTGGGAAATGGCTTTTGGTGATTCGCAAACAGCGCACAATTTGTTGTTCCTTTTTCGTCCCATTTAATGTTTAATTAGCTTTTAAATTGGAATTGAGAAAAAATAATTTTAAATGGGAATAAAATTGTTGATTTTGAATGGTATTATGTCCCAAAAATGGTGCAAATGAATTTTAATTTTTGATGAATTTTAAATTATTTGTAAATTTAATATAAAATCAATGAGAAATATCAAAATTGAACATAATTGACAAATTTTTTTAAGCGACAAAATGCGGCAAAATTATAAAAAATTCGTGCCACATTTTCACGGTAATTGGGTCTCCCTGACAACCCCTTTTCAAAGCAATATCCAATTCGACTGAATATTGAATATTATATAATTTGAGGAACGAAAATTCTCAGGAAAATAAATTTAAATAAATATTATTTTTTATAAAATTAAACTAAATCAAAGAGTCATTGGCAAAATAGCAGCATTAAAAATGTCATAATTAGAATTTTATTGGAAAAGGGGAAAAATGAGGATAGATAGGCTTAAAATTACGAATTTATTCTATTTGCCCAGCAGAGGCAGCAGGCACCACAGAGGGCCATTTGCTGTTGCCCTTTGCTTTTCCCAATATTATTTATGGCTGATCATTTTAAAAATAATGTATGGATGATCTCAGATCAACTGTGAAAACGAAACGATTGATCATTAGCGTGGTGGGGGATCATCCAAAATGGAAAATAATATATTATAAATGGAGCGAATATGCATTTTATTTCATGTGATTTTGTTTTATCATTTGATTCAGAGGCGGAACCGAAACTCTAAAAATCGGAATCGAAATTTGCATCGAAATCAAAACTCACATCCAGAATGAAACCGAAATCGAAACCAAACATAAACATGGAAATTTCTTCGATCGAAATCGAAGTTTTTTAAAAAAAAATTTAAATCTTTTAAAATTTGAATAAAAAACTGGAAATGCAAAAAAAATGAAATTTAAAAAAATAAAATGTAGGGTTTTGTATTTAGTTGATTAAAAAAAGTTTTCAAAATTTACATAAAAATTTGCTTAAAAAGATATAAAAAAAGATTGGCAAGGAATCCGGTCATCATTTTCTAATTATTTTTAATTCCCAAAAAATATAAAAAATTTCTTTTTTGTTCTTCTTACCCAAATAAGTAAAATGACTAAAAGAAATAATAAAATTAAATTATTAAAATAAGTAATTCATTAATTCAAAAAGTGCAGCGTTTGCATCTTTGAAATTTAGTATTTTTATTATATGGGAATTTTTCCAATTTTTAACAATAAATTTTACAATTATGTATAATCATTTTTGTGATTAATATTAAACAAAACTTTTATATATATTAATAACAATCAATAAATGAATAAATATCATTCATCATCCATCATTAATCTTAATTTTTCACATTAATTTCCCATCCACGCAGCTTTATATTCCTGAAATTGAATATTAAAATTATAAAAAATTTTATTAAATATTTTGTCAGAAAATAGATATTAAATAAATTCTAAATGATTTATGTTTATGTCATGCTTTTTTGTGCTATTATTTAATTTATTTATCCACAAAATTTTAGATTAATATTTAATGTATAGAACAAACCATTTATGTAAATCATTTACGCTAATATAATTTATTGACAGAAGCAAATTTCCCGTTAAAGAATTTTTGTGTTCTACTCCAATTGTTTTCTACAAAATTAAATAAAAATATATTTTTTTATAATTAAAAACAATTTACATTGAATCTTTTTTTATACTCGTAATAATCATTGTAAATTTTTTCCTTTGCTTCGTTCATTTCTTTTGCATTTTCCAATTTGATCATTTCTTCCGGATCAATTTGTTTATCCCTTTTCAATTGTAAACCAACCAACCAAATATCACATTTATATTTCCTAAAATTATTCATAATTTTTATAAGCATATAATTATTATTTATACGAAATATCTTCATATCCATCTCGATCTATCAAACATTCCCTTCGACTTCCGGCCTCTATTATATGATACCAACGAATCTCTTTTGGCAACAATTTTCCAATATCAGTTGGAATAAAATCGTGCATTTTCAATGAGGTAATTGCACAAAAATCATCGCCAAAAGTGCCTTCACTTACTTTTGTGAGGCAGCTGACCACAAGAAAATGTGCATACTAAACTCAAAATATTAAAATAAATTATATTTTGTATTAACTCTTTGTGCCAAATCATTTCCACGCATGAAATCATGCCATTCATTCCCGCCGGTGGATTTGACTTTTCCAGCGCGTATTTCTCGTATTTGTTTTAGTCCTATTTTTGATTGAAAATAAATAAATTATTTTATTTATTATACCTTCACTCATAAATGTGCGCATAATTGATTTTGTGTACCGGTCAACATCCGATGCTTTATTGCTCTCAATAAAGCCAGGCGAAATAATCGGCATTTCCGCATTTGGCTCCTTTTCATACCACAAAAGGTTTTGGGATCCAATTCCACTTTTTTCGTAAGTTAATTTCGATATTTGTAGCAATTGAACAGGCAATGGCCATGGCCTTTAATTTTATAAATATATAAATTAAGTAAAATGATATTTTCGAACCAAACAATATAAGTAGCAAAAAATTGTTCAATAAGGAAAGAGACGGATGCAGATGGATAGCGCAAATAAATTTTAACCATCAATAAATTCATGTGTACACCTTTGAGAAAGCCAAGTTTTGGCCCATAAATATTATTTCCTAAAATTCATAAATATTCGAATTTTATTATATTAAAAAATATGCTCACGTTTGGCCCAAAGTTTCAGAGCTGCGCAAGCAATTCGGAAATTTTTACCATCGTTAGGAAATTGTTCCAGGATTCGAATATTGTCTCTGATCCCTAGATTATTTTGTAAAAAGACAACATAATTTTTGGTACCTAATAATGCCAAAAAACTGGCTCTACTGCTATATAATCTGTATAATTCTACCAGAATTTCATCAATTTCATCACTTTTGACTTCTTTTCTTTTTAAAATGTTTAAATGATCTTCCTTTAGGAGAGTGGCAAAAAGGTAGTCCACTTTAACTTTATATCTGCATTCATTAAAGCTTTTTGATTCGTAATCTTCATCAGCACAAATAAATGCTTTAACAAGTTCCAATGAACCTGGAATTCTAACTGCCGAAATCACACGGCTCATCTGTGAAATATTTTCCCATTATTTTTAATAATTTGAATTACTTTGCAAAATTTGCATAGAAATAATTGATCATTTTGGCATTGTCTTCTCCTTTCCATTTTCATTTGTTCTTCATTAAAACCAATTTCTTCAATAATGCATTCCTCTTTTTGATTATATTCATGAATTTGTACATCATTGGTCACCACAATTGTGTCCATATCAGAACGGGATGTCATTGTGCCCAACAAATGTGAACCGGTGAATAATATTTCCGCATTTGAATGCTAAATATATTCCAATATTAATTAAATTATATTCAATTATTTCAGACCCATTCTTTGACAAAATTTATGACCCATTCTTTTGTTTCCATATATTTTCGCATCCATAAATATTTTATCGGTGTACCCTTTTCAATTTCCTTCACATCAACAAATTCAAATTCTTCAATTAACTGAAAAAGTGTAATAATTTAAATCAAAATATCATTATAAAGAATACTTTTTCAGTTAATTCCTCTTCCTTCTTATTTTGGTCATCATCAAAGCATAATTGTTGTGAATATTTAGCAAAATCGATAACTTCCATGCCTCCTCTTCCCTTTAACTCTCGTCCACTGTACAAATCATGATCTAAATATTAATTAATTTGAATTACCGTATTCTCCTAATACAAGTACATGAGCTAATAATTTTTAAAGCTTCTTTCGAGGTTGAACAAAATGAGAATTTCAGAGAGGAAAAATGCATGAAAACAAAATTTATTCGAAAAATTTCCATTCAAAACTTTTTGTATTATATACAAAACATATTTTTGAAAAATTTTTAGGTTTAAAACATTTTTTAGGAAATTTAAGAATTTTACAATTCAAAACATGTTTTCAACATTATTTAGAATTCACAACATGTTTTTTTCGGATTAAATATAATATTAGAACATGTTTATGAGATTCTGAATTTGTTTTTAAATATATGTTTTTTACATTCAGCAGAACATATTTTTATATATTAGAGACGTTGTTTTTACCATTCAAAGCATCCATATAAAATTAAAAATCAAACATGGAGAATATTTTTAGGATGGTCCTCTATTATAGGATGGGTTTCTAATAGTAGAAATATAGTAATAATTATTTTTAATTACCAAGTTTTATTTGCCCTTGAATAGTTTCCCATATTTTAATTTCCTCATTGAATTTTTTTCCAGTCTCCAAATTAAGCGAAAATAAAATTTGATTTAAATGCTTCTTTTCCACATTTTGCCAATTCGGATCATTCTGAATAATCCATGATAACCTCATTTTGTGTAATTGTTTCCTCATTTTAAAAATATTTTCATTATTATTCATTTCATTCTTTTCCATATTTATTGGATTTATGACAAATTCAATTCTCTTCAATAAATTATATAGTTCTTCTTCCAATTCGTTGATGTTTTTGAATTTGTTAATGGCAAAATAATTTACTTCTTTTTGGATATTCTCCAAATCCATTTTACTAATATCAGTCCATAATTTTGTGCTAATTTCCAGTGCTTTTAATTTCTGGCCAATTTCAACAGCGAAAACTGTTATATCCGTGAGTCGGCGTTTTTCTTCATTATTTGTGTCCTTCATTAATTCTTTGTAATGCTGATTAAGTGTGTCCATTTGCATCAAATCTATATAATAATTTTAATTATAATTTTGTTAATATTTTTATTTTTACCTTCAAATTTATAATCATTCAAAATATTTAATTTTTCAATCTTTTCAAATGATTGGCTCTCTATTTGTTTTTCTTCTTCTTCTTTTCTGTTGCTTTTATTAACGCTGCATTCTTCCATTATTTTGTGCGATTTTCCTTTAGGCGACAAGATTCCTTCAGTTTTTCCTTTTGGTGATGTTCCAGCAGATATTTCTTTTCCGCTTTCTTTTCTCTCTAACTTTTTCCCTTTTGGTGATTTTCCCGATATTTCCTTTATGCTTTCTTTTTTCTCCAATATTTTTCCTTTTCGCGACGATGTTACTTTTATTTCCACTGGGCTTTCTTTTCCCTCCAGCAATTTTTTTCCTTTTGGTGAAGTTTCACTTGTCCAATTCGATATTTCCTTTTTATTCGATGATTTTCCAGATTCCGATGCAGGCGATGCTAATTGTTCATTATTTCCTGCTTTCTTCTTCTTACCTTGCTTAGAAATCTCAATTTTTTCATCATTTTCAATTTTGGATTCGGGAAATTTTTCCTCATAAAATTTTAAGCCAAGTTTCTGATACAAAATGCGAATATTTCCTTTATCAAGAATTTGAGAAATTTGGGCAATTTGTTCAGGCAAATTATGTAGTTCTGTTGAGGAATATTTATTAATTTGAAATTGAAAAATTTCTTTTCTTTTTCAAATAAGATATTAAGATATTTCTAATAGCTGATGTTTTCCTAAATTATAAATAATGAATTTTAAAAATTTTGAAATTTGTTGTCGAGATTGAGAATGAATGACTTTTCAACTTTAAAAATATTCCAAATTTTTAAATAATTATTTCTTCAAAATAAAAAAATTGAATATTTCAAATATTATATTTGAAAAAATTTTGAGATTCTTTTTTAATTATTCATATTTGATTGTAAAACGATGAAAAAACATGATTTTAGGTGATTTTAGAGTTGACCAATTTTGGGGGTAACATAAGGTAATATTGGGGGGTTAAAAATCTGGTGAAAGATAATATGCAAGTATCACATAAAATAGCTAAAAAATTACCCTGAAAAAAATGCCAAATATTTGTCGAATCTTTTTTGCTTTTATCTCGATCTTCTATTGCAAATTTTTGCAAATTTTCGACATGAATTTTTTGTAAATCCTGTGACAACATTGGCTCCGGCAAATTTTGCTTAATTCTTTGTATAAACTCTTTTTCCCCATCCAATTCCTCATTTTTAAAATCTTCGGCCAATTGCTTTGGGTCTTTTTGTTTTCTTTGATTTTTTGTTCTTTTTATAAAGGCGACAATTTTTGCTGGCATTATTGCAACTTCCATGCCAACATTTTTTTCAAGTTCTTGATGAAGATACAAATTGTCTGCCCAATAGCGAAAATCGCATCGCCAATTTTCAATCAATATGTTGAATGATTCATCCTGGTCAACCATTGATTCAATCGATTTCATGAAGGCATAAATGTTCAAACCAATTTTATACGCATAACGATCGTACGGTTTTGTAGAATAAAGAAATTTATGATAGCAATCCCGCAAGAAAACTTCCATATTTTGATGAGAAAAATCTAAAAAAAAGCGTAAGAGAATGATGGGAAAGGAAAAGGATGCCCCCACATGTTTTTGATCTTATCAAATTTGGATGCAAATGCCATAATTTGTTCAAATTATTGAAGCCGCCAATAAGTTCATTAAGTTTGCAAATTGATCCCGCAGTAAATTGTAATATTGATTGCATTTCCATATCCTTAACCAAGTGATTTTCAATGATTGCATAATTATTTTTGAACAAAACAAATCGTTGTCTAAAACATTGTCAATTTTTAAAAGAATGTTCGATTAAGAATGAATTATTATTATTATAATATTATTGAAAGGAAAGATATGAAAAATATGAAAAGAGTATTTAAAATGTTGAAAAAAATTTCAATTTTTCTTTTTTCTAAATTTTAAAACACTTTTAGCCAATAAATTGATCTACACGAAACACATTGAACCAAAAATGGAATCGTTTATGCTTTTTTAATGTAGGACAAACTCTTAAGCCATTATATAATTATTTTGCTGTTATGTACTATTTTTTCGACTATTCTTTCAATATTCTTTTCTGTAATATCCATGTTTTTTCGACAAATTAAATATCAACGAAACCGAAAGTAAATATAATCTCAATCCCTCATTGTCTAATTTTACTATATAATTGATGGAACACCACAAAAAAGCAAACCTATAAATGCTTTTTTCCATCTCCTCTTCTGAACAATCCACGAATTCTTCATAAGTTTTTACACCAAAATTTTCGATATTGATCATTATAACTTCCCGTTTAGCTTCATTTATTTCATGAAATTTAAGTGCAATGCAAACCGCATGACTCAGGATAGTTTCCTCCTCTTCTTGGCTTTGTTCTTCATCAACGAGTGAATTCAATTTTTCCGAAATTTTTGCATAAATATTGTCGAATTTGACTATATTATCTTTGAAGAAATTACGATCTTCATCAAATGCAACTTCTTCTAATTCAGCTAATTTGTCACGGAATGAAAGGGCTGTATTCAACAAATAATTCAATGCCATTCGCAGTTCATTGCGTTTAGGCCTTTCACTATTTAGTACACTTAAAAAAGAATTAAATTATTTTCAGAAGATTTTGATTTTTCTATAGATTCTAATTCGGCATCCAGAGAACCAAATCCAAGACTAAAATAGATTTTACTAGGATTCATTTAATTTGTTAGGGTCTCAATTTCAAATCAGTTTATTCGGTTTGAAATCAAATTAGTAAATGGGCTATTTCAATCAGCAGTTCGCAATTTACTCTAGTGTTAATTATGGTTCATAATATTCACATAATTTTAGTCTATTTAATTGGGAACATTTGGCTAAATTCGTTCAATTAAAAATATTAAACCTATTTAAAATCTAAAAATTCAATATTCCATAATATTTAGGTTCATACTAATTAAAACAAATTTGATTAGAAATCTTATAAATAAAACCGATCCTAAGGAATCGAAGGAGCCATAAATTAAGGCTATTTATTATTATAATGCCGTAATCAGAATAGAATTAGATTGCAAAATATTAATCATTATTAAAGATTAAATTTAATGAAAATAAAAACTACCGTTTTATGCATTCAATTGTAAACAATTCCAATGGTTTATCTAAAATTTTTCAAAATTATTTAATATTTATTAATAAAATTTAGACCGACAGTTTCATAATTTGACGGTTAAGAAAACCAACAAAATTATAGAATTGTCGGACAAAATCTCAATTCAACAATAATCCGTCAAAAATGATTTTGCAGTTACTAATTTTCTCTTAAATTACCTTTTTTAATCGCATCAGGCGCTATCAATTCCAAGTAGTAAAATCCATCATGACCAATAAGCTCATAAATGTTTTGCTTGAAATTCATCAAATCCTGTCTATTTAAATTGTTTATTTCTTTGTTGAACTCTGAGGAATTGTTCAGTAGCCATTTCAAACACCAATAATTGGACTGTTGGGATTGAGGTGGTGAAGTATAAAAGGAAATAAAATGTTCATATTCATTCGATGTGCAATTCAATTCATTCAATTTTAGTTTTGTCAAAATGTCAACATTGTTCTTCTCCCACTAAAATTTAATATGTTTTATATAAATATGTTGCCGATTTGTTTTCACTAATCAAAATTTATTAATAGCAGACATAGAATTTAAAGGTATTTATTTGGTTTACATCCCTTTTTATTGAGATGGGAAAAGTGAAGGGTCCCCCTACGGGTCATCAGGTTTGGGTTTGGGGTCATTCGGGGATAGATTACGGATATGTTGGGGTAAATAAAAATCATCTCACATAACCCCTAACCCTAGCCTTAATAGTTAATATAATACCCATAGGGGGTCCGTTCACTTTTCCTTCATATTTTTCTTCTTGAGGAAAAAAGGGGATGTAAACCCAATAAGTACCGAATTTAATTTGTGATCATGGGCATACCACAAATTTTTGTGTAAACCCAACTTATTAATTTATTGCTCACTTGATTCGGCATATTTGACTTTGTTGGGAAAAATTTCAATTTTTTGTAAGATTTGATTAATTTTAAAATGTTTAACCGGTCTATAGCCAAAAGTTCATTTAGTCATAATCTTGGTTCAAATCGAAAAATCCATTCGAAAATTAAAATCTTATATACAAAACCGATTCTCAGAAATCTAAATAATCTTATTAGAACATTCTCTAATAAATTTGACTCAAAAAACGAGATCGGCTGCAACTTACAATAATGTCATATACTTAATCATTCGACATTTTTGTAAACAAACCTCCGTATCAATCCAATAAAAATGTCGCATTCGGAATTTATAATATGCATTCCATTTTTCATTCTTTCTCAAAATATTGTCATCCTTCAAGCGAATAAGAAATTTGTAAAATCGACAAGCTTCTTTTTCGAATAAATCGCTGGATTGAACTAGCAATTTCGGATGCTCTTTTTTCCTTTCATTATATTGGACAAGTTGTTCGGCGTCAAATTTACTTTTATCAAAATCCAAAAGGATTGACCAACTCAGATGCTTATAATGGAAGAATCCTGTAAATAAAAATTTGACAGAAATGAAAAATATTTGTAAATTATATAAATTGTAAGTAAAAAAATAATTAAAAATATATTTTTAATTTAGCAAAAATAATATAAAACCAGCAATTTGTCTAATTTAAAGAATATAAAATTAATTTTATTTCTTTTGGTTAAGAATTTAGCGCACCATTCATTTAAAATATATTCATAAAAAAGACCTGTATTAAAATAAATTTGTTCCAAATTCAATTTTTGGCTTGATAATGCTTGG